>OY735225.1:20504227-20584227 GCA_963457665.1 Thysanoteuthis rhombus | reverse complement strand
CTGTTTGGCTGTTTTCCTGATGGCTGATAGAAAAGAAAATCTTTTTAGAAAATGTTTGCAATCCGTCAGGATACGCTTGAGTCAAGTAGTCTTCTCTCATGCAATGTGCAAGTAACATTTTTGATTTTTTTTTTCACAATTTGAGGTTTACTGGTGTTGATAGGGTGGTGTGTATGGATGGCCTTTATCAGGAAATCTTTTGAGGGTCAATCCGATTGCGTTACATTGTCAGTGGTCTTCCCTTGATAGTTTCCCTCTCGGCCAACGTACTCACTTATTGATGTTCTGCTGTTGGAGCAAGCTTCGTCTCTTCAAAGTAATAAATCAACGAATCCTTCTTGTTAAAAACTATCAACTAAAACTGTCAACATTAATGTAATCAATATCAACATAGATTTCTACACTTTTTTAATGGGTTTGGCTGGCTGGCTGGCTGGCTACATATGCATTTATCATGCATACAGGTAGTACCAATGGAACTAGAGGGCTGAAATCTTAAACATCAGAAAAAGTGTTTCTTCTTTTAATATCCCCCTTTTAGTTTCCTGGGGAGGTTGTTTACAATGAGAGTTTATGCTAAATTGGTTCTTTGTTTTTTTCCCCAGCAGTTTTCACGTGTTTTTTTTCAAAATTCAAATGTTTCCTAGTGATCAACGCCCAACAATAGGCGAACAAAGTAATTTATTCATTGATCACTCCCTTTTTCCAATTTTTAATTGATCGCCCTCAACATGGTATGTTGCCAAAAAATGTAAGTCATGTGATGGTTTCTAATGAGTGACTATTAAGACCTATTTCTTATGGTGTCCTTGAACCACTCCGATGATAAATAGAAACCAATTCCTGTTACATCAGCTTATAATTGACACAAACCCACATATATACAGTTTCACCCAATGAATTAATAAGTACACCCCTATTTTTTTATATAGAGTTGATTTTCTTCAGACCAAACATACCATAATGATGACCATCTAACAACACAGAATTAAAAGACTGCACACTGTTGGAGAAGGAAAACATTCAAGTGACTATTTATGCAAATGTAGAGAAGTCAATGTCATCAACATCACAAGTAGTAGCAAATAAAGATGGCCATACCAAATATTGATTTTAAATAAATTATTTTGTAAGGGTGTAACTTATTTTTAGACTGCTTCATATCCATATTTCTGGTTACAGAGTTTGGATGCAGTAGAGTTTAATAATGAATAATACCTAATAATAACCTTTTTGATGGTATAATGCTCAATAAATATCCTAGAATGCTTGGTTTAAATAATGATCAACTTTTTATAGAAGATTGGTTGGAGTGTACTTATCTATGGACAAAGCTGTATATAAAATGCACTAATAAACAAACCCTATAAAAATTTTAAATCTTACTTGTATACATACTTTGAAAAAATGTTATAAAGACGCCAAAACCTAAATCCCTACTTCTTTGCTAATAAGTAATTGGTCAACTTTGTTTAGTATGGCACAAGGTCATATATCTGGAACACTCAGAGGATTAAGCTCTTTACAGTTGTAATGGTCAGTTAGGTTAGCTTGCTAAACATTGTTCCATGGTGAAGCATTTAGCTTGCTGTTATTGGTATTTACTAAGCTTAGTTTAGTGTGGCACAAGGATACATGTCTGGGGTCTCTAGTGAGAATCAAGCTTACTGCAAACCATTACACCATGATGTTGAGACGCATACATCTCTGTTTACAGGTATTTACCAAACTTGGCTAAGTTTGGCACAAGGACATATGTTTGGGATCCCTCATGAGAATTGACTTCACCACAGCATTAATAATTTGCTGGATTATCTTCCTTTCATTATACTACATTTTTCTTCTTACTTATCTACTAATAAATACAAGGTGGCGCAAAATGAACTGACCATTTAAAAAAAAAACTTGACTCTTTTCGTTGAACAATCATAGCCAACAAATGTGGCAAAAGGTTCTCCCCTTTTCATTCGTACATTATATATTCCAGTGCTACTGGCCAGACTTGAAAATTGGCATTAGTACTTCATTAGACCCCATCGAAAAATGTTTTTGCTGTATTTTGGGGGCTTTATTTTGACTGATTCATTAATATCATCTATATTCTCCAGAATCTAGATATTTCTTACTCAGTTTTAGATGTTATTCAGTGGAAAAAACATCAGAGATGTCATAGATAGAATTTATTTTAACCATATTCATTCTTCAAAGGAATTTTTTTTATTTGACTTCAAATTTTGATGCTATGCTTATTCAATTATTGACTGTGATGGCAAGTTCTTTTTAGGTTTGTAAACTGTTTAACTTATTTTGTAAACTGTTCAGCTTATTTTTCACCACTCTTCACTTCAGAATGCATGGCAAATTGCCCTAAGATGAAAATGCTGTATCTCAAAGGTTTTATCCAATTTTCTAAAATGTCTCCTGTATTGGCTTTGCAGCCAGTTTGTCCAAACCTGGAACTCTGACAAAAGACTTGTACATATTCCTCTTGGCAGGTCAGCATTATCTTATCAATAGGGAGTTTCCAAACATAGTTCAGACAATTTTGCACTTGATTTATTTTGGTTACCCTCTCTTGTAGTTCCTTCAAATTCCCTGCATAAATTCCTCAGACCAACAGTCGCCATACTGTTCGTTATAACTATGGGTGTAACCAGGCCTTTTTCAACCTTTTTATTCTAGAATAACCCTTGAAATAACTTTCATATCCCAAAGAACTCCCACATAAAAATATTATTTGTACAGCTAATTACACATCATATTCAAAATCAGATTATTATAATTCTACAGTGTAAAGGGAGACGGTTTTCTCTTTACTTAATCATTTTGGTGAACATTTTAAGATGTTCTATTATTTTTCCAAAATCAATGCGAATCGATGGAAATCAAGGAAAAAAGAATAAAAATCTGTATTTTTTTCTATTACTGATGATATGAATTGATGAAAATCGATAAATATTGGAAATCTGGAACCTTCATTGTAAGTTATTCACCTACGAAGAATGTCAACAGGTATATGAATACCAAAAACCTTTTTGTTCAGATCAAATTTGAATAAGTTGGAAATGAAGAAAGAATGACAGAAGAAAGATAAATATTTTTCTTTTCACATCATGCTATGCCTTACAATTCCTTTAAAAAAAATTAATTCTTTAAATAAAGAAATAAAAAGTATAAGAAAGAAAGGAAGAAAGAAAACAGACTATACAGTGTTTATAACTAACGTATACACTTATATACATAAATATATTTCTCACTTTTTCATTTCCCAATAAATCATATTGCATTTCAGATGGTATTTTTGTTTTTATTTTTAATAAAATATCTTTTGTTTCAGATGTTTTAATGGGAATTAACTCAATCAATTAGAATCAAATAGTTTTATTACAGAAAATGTTGACAGAGACTGTCAAAAATCATATAAACAACATTGTTGGTTTTTAACAGAATCTGCTCTTTTTCTTGATATCATATTATCTGAAATTGTAGCTTTTCAGAAAACTGAAATTTATAATGATTTTAAAAAATGACAGTTGCCAGTCTTTTTTGGTTGGTAAAAATTCTTGTGCTTATAATGTCAAATGTAATCAAGACAGAGCTGCCATTTGTTATATAAAAAAAACCTTCGAAGGAAGCAAAAGTCACAATTTTTTTTTCGTCATGCATATACAAAATTTTTGCGGAACTCTCGCTTTTCATTATGCCTTATTAGAGAAAGGCTGCTCAAAACCAACGGCCTTCACTAGTGTCTGTTATAACTATGGGTATAACTAAAGCATTGGTAGTACTAATGAAAGCACCAAGTCAACCTGGAAGAAATTTACTTTTGATTGGATTTTCCTTTTCCATGGTGACAGAGTGCATAGGAGGTAATCCTATTCATATCTGTTGTATAGAGACTGAATGCAAATCATATGATTACGTCTGTTGTGCTGTGGTCAATTTCGGATGAGCACTCCATAGAAATTTAACCACTGAGAGAATTGTTATATTTTGTCTTTGTTCATATCTTATTGGGAATGAAAAACATGATTGACAACATAATTTCAATGAGATTATTTTGAAAATGATTGTGCTAAAGAACCAAAAATAGGTCTGGTTAGTCACTCAGTAGAAACAGTCACATAATCAAAGTCTTTTGGCAGCATATCATGTTTGAGGTGATCAATTAAAAAATTGGAAAATGGTGTAATTGATAAGTTACTTATTTTGCCTTTTGTTGAGTGAAGATCACTTGAAACATTCGAATTTAAAAAAAAAAAACCTGAATACAATCAGACACAAACTAAGGAACCAATTTAGCATAAACTTGGAAAAAAATTGCCCCCCTCCATTTAAAGAGAGGGGATTTTCAAGAAAATAAGAGGAGTGAGTATTTAAGTTTTCAGTATTGTAACTTCATTGGTGTGTCCTTTTTGCATGACTCATAGACAAATAACCAGCCGGCCAGCCAGCCAGCCAGCCAGCCAGCCAGCCAGCCAGCCTCACTTAAAACTGAAGATACCTGTGTTGACAGTTGTGGATGACGTTTTAATGATAGACCAAAGCAATGAAACAATAAGTGATGTCAAAAGTTTGAAAAAAATATAAATCCTAAACATGAAACACTCAGCAAATTGATTTTCATACATTTTGCATCCAAAAATTTCTTTGGCAGCTTACCATAAAAATCCAGTCTTATATTGAATTGTCATACTTCATAGTTGTACAAATCTATTTTTTCTATCTTAGGCCAAAAAATGCTGAGATAAGTTCTTTTCCATCAGCTGGGTGAAGCAGGTGAACCTCATAAATCAAATACCCAAATTCTAGGTCGACAGAAGGTTAAAAAAAATTTCCAATAATGTAAGTCTTATTAAGAAAAGACTATAAAATGAAAGTTTTATATGTTTGATGTCTATGAGCCATTTCATTAGAAATGTTAAGGATGAAAAAATGGTGAGGGCCCATTTTGTACAATTTAGTCATTATTAAATTATTGGGAAAGCTTGAAATTGCAAATTGGCTATTGTTCAATCACAATTACATTAACAAACCAAGATATATATCTGACCTTAAGCAAATATGGCAACTTTCTTAGTTCATGAAGTGTAGGTGGAAGAGAAATTATATCCCCTGTGGCAAAATGGATTTGGGTTCGAGACTTGGTAAGGGCTTATTTCTATTCTATGCTGTTGACTAATGGCTGTAGAAAGATGATCTGAGTTATTGCAATGAAAAGCAACAGAAATTAAGATGAAAGAAATATTATTAAAAATATCTTTGTCTCGCATAAGTGAGTCACCATAGCCCATGCATGAACCAGAACTAATTACCTAAAAAATGATCTACGATTATCTTGAAAAAATACCAGCACAAGATTTGGGCATTGTTGGTTCCATAATTATCATAGAGACCCAAAAAAGAACTTTTTTGAAAGAAAAACCCAAAATGTTTTTAGATGGTGCTTAGGGTGTACACATCATGCAAGTTTCCAAGGTTATAGTCCCAAAGATGTGACCAAAAGAGCTTGGTGCACCCGTACCTCACACTCACATAGATGGGCACATAGACACATACACTCAAAGAGAGAAGAATCTGTAGCCCATTTGGTTGGTTGGGCAGGTCCTTCGTGGGGCTATGGTGATTTGGTTAATAATTGTTGATACAACTCAAATTATTTTTCTTTTAGTTCTGTGGCAAAACAAAATATTTTCATCCAATACACAAGAACCTCTCATACACTACACACCATCCCTATATGTCTTTTTGCACTTCCTGTAGATTAGATCTTCAGTTGTAACACACAGTCACATTTAAAAGGCAATAAACAGTCTTTTCAAAGAATCAAGCCAATTTCACCCTTGTTCTCTTTTCAATACAAAGAGCTAATTTTAAAAAGATATCAACAAAATCTTTTTCCTTTCTTTTTTTCTGTACAAGAAAATTAATTATGGTTGACAATACCTCATTTAATGAAAGTTCAAGATGATATTACTACTATAGACACTACGACTCTATGTAAAAACAAAAAAGAAAAACGTCAAATATAGCTTTATTAAGTTATCCAAGAAGGATAAGGGACGAGTTTATATGGTTAGATGTGATCTTCTGCAATAATTGGCTCCCATAGTTCAAGTGGCAGATCAGCTATTATACATAGACAGGCTTCTTGAGATAAAAAAAAATGTAAGGGTCTCACAGAAAAAGCTTATTCTTTATTTTTGATCTGCATTGTTTGCTAATGGCTGTAGAATAATAGTCTGAGTAATTGGGGACAAAAAGCAACTGAAATTAGGATGAAAAAAACAAAAGCCTGAGTGTTATGCTTGCAGGCAAAAGGGTAAAAAAGCTAACAGGTTCAAGAAGAAACAAGGAGGTAAGTGGTATTAGTGAAAATTACTTTCTATCTAATGGTATATACATCAGGTCTGGTTAGTCACTTAGAAGAAACTCTCATGTGACCAACAATTTTTGGCTGCATGCCATGTTGGAGGTGATCAATTAAAAAATTGAAAAAAGGGGCGATCAATGGATAAGTTACTTCTCTCACCTTTTGTTGGGCAGTGATCACTAAAAAGATCTGAATTTTCAAAAAACAGGTATGAATGCTGCTGAACACTAATTGAGGGGTCAAACTAGGATAAACTTATATTGGAAAGTGACCCCCCCTTTGATTAAAAACCTATTCAGGAAGTATTAAAAAAAACACAAATATTTTATGTAGATATGATAAGGAGTAAATGTTTGAATTTCCAGCCCTTTAGCTCCACTGGTGCAGCCTGTAGACATAGTACATACATAGCCAGCCAGCTAGAGAGACCAGCTTGGAAACTGAAGAAACCTATGTTGACTGTTTCCGGTTGATAGTTTCTAACAAGCAGAGGGCTTTTCATGCTAAAAAGAAGTAGACATTTTAATTAGGAAAAAAGCTTATACTCACAATCTGATTTCTTGGTGAATTCTTAGATGAACTTGGATTTATGTCAGCAATACTTTCAGGTTCTAAAGTGTTGTTCATGAGGATCCTAAATTCATTCACATTAAGGGATTTATGGCTTTGTGATTATATCTAATTTCCAGCAAGTATCCTTTTATTTTCTACATTTTATAATTTTATCTCATGTAATTAGCTCCTCTGGAGCTACTGTATCATTGGAGCCTGTCAGCAGCAAAGCAAATCCGTAATTTTAAAAGGTTTTTCTCTCTTCCTGTGATACAGACTTGACTCTGGCATTTTCAACTGCCAATCATATGTACTGAATGCTACTTAAATATTTAGTGTGACTTTGCTAATAAGATTGGGAATATCATTTGATTGCCATCATGTGATGTTTTAATTACACTATGTTTTCATTTTCATCATATATCACTTTGACTGAAATGAAATTTGACCACATTATTTTATCTTATAGTGCATCTGTTACACTATCCTTAACTAGTTACCCATAAGAAAGGAGTGTTAATACCACAAAATCTGTACTTGATCATAATGGTTTTACAGGCTACGGGCAAGAGAAAAATAAGGATGTGATCATGAATTCTATTCACAGGTTCTTCAGATTTCTTCTGGGAGGAGGAGGAGGGGACAATGATGTTATTGTGAAAGAGGTGATCTTTTTGTTGCTTCTTATGAATCCATGGATAAGACAGAAGACACATTTTCATGAAACAAGGATAAAGATAATGATAAGTTAAAATGGTTTTATAGCCAATAAGACTGTCCCTTTGAGATGCATTCTTAGTCATATTTCCTGTGCTAAAACTGCGAAGAAGAAATCCATTATTGCAAAGATAGTTTTTTCATTTTTCATTTATTCAGAAAGCTGTCAAGAAAAGTGTATTACCAACAAGAAAAACAACAAAATATATCTATATAGTTGTTACAATATATATATATTTACATATATATATATATATATATATATATATATATATATATATATATATATATATATATATATATATATATATATATATATATATATATTTATATACATATATATATAATGTATATAATGTGAGAATAATAAATCAAAAATAGCCTTATACCTATGATAGATTTTATGAATGAAAAAAAGAACAAATGGAATGCTTTTTATTGACTATCATTCAAATGCTTATTTTAGTCAAGACATCAGGATTATAATGCACTCCACTAAAAACTAGGTTGTGCGATGAGTTAATGGTTGCTAGCAAGGTTACTTTGCAATGCCTGGATAGATACAGCTTCTAAAGTGACTATTAACCATTTGTGATTAATTTTATTTCATCCAGTCCACATTTAACATCTTATTAACCTATGGTTGACTACGCAGGTGACAGCTTCTTGTTGCAACTACCTGGTATGATGAGGTCATTATGGGGGAGTGATTTTCCTAAGTGCTTACTCAACCACTGCCTTCCCCAGAAACCATTGTGGCATACCAGTAAGGAGATATTTTGTCAAGATACCTGGTGATGGGTCACAGAGTAGGTGAGAGTGGATTTATGCTTTCCCTCTTGGCATCTGTGCAAAGTGAACGTACAATATCACCCATAAATGAGTACACCCCGGCCATTTTTTTTTCATAGAAATTAATTTTCTGCTAAACGAAACATAGCAGGATTTTATCATTTCTAGTGGAATATTACCGAATTAAAACATATATTATCAGGCATTCTACAAATTCTACAGCATTGAAACTTTCTTGCCAAAACTATGAATATGCTGCCATCTAAAAATGAATACAATCCTATGAGAAAAAAATATTTTTCATTTTGAGCCTTAAAAGCAATAGTGTCTACCTAAGAAGTTATACTAATTTTCAAGTATGAATTCCAATTAAGGCTGCTCAAGCTGTGTATCAATGTCCACACAACATTTGGAGTGAACACTGTTACAGTGCAAACTGTTCAGCATTGGTTCAATCTAGAAACATGGATACCACTAATAAACCCTCTTGACCTCACACTTCTCAGCTGACTGTGTCTATGCTTGGAGAATTGTGATATGAAGTCTTACAACATCCTTCAAACTCACCTGGAATTTATTTAACAGATTATCATCTTTTCAAGCATTTTGAACTTGATATCCATAAAAAAAGGTTTGGAAGAAGAGAAGCCATAATCCGTTCTTTTACTTAATTTGTAACCATTAAACCTAAAGAATTTAATAGAAATTGCATATTATTATTTTAGGAATATTGGAAAAAGGTTATTGCTTCAAATGGGTCTTTTTGATTAAATATTTAACCATGTTTTCTTGTTGATGTCATCCTTCATCTTACCATTCATTTATATCAACCTAATATAGCAACTTGATAATGTTGATTTTTTTATAAATGTATGCATGATACACTTTTTGAATTATCATTAGAAAATTATTGCTTCAAATGTGTCATAGTTTGATTAAATATTTAGGTTTTTTTTGCTCTAATATCATTTTTCATCTTATTATTCGAAAAACAACAATACATCAGTAAAAACCTGATTATTCGTCAGAGCAAAGTGAAATTTATCTTTCCTCAAAGAGAAGCCGAGATGCATATTTGCTTAGATACAATATACATGATACTGATTACCATATTTCACGTCATATAGAACTCACTTTTTTCAAACAAAATCAGTGAAAGAAAACACCTTGCAAACGCCATACATTATCATTAAGCTGATATTCAATCTTTACTACCATAGACTAGAAGTTATTTCCAGAATATTCCCTGCTGAAATGAGGAAACATCTTTTTTGTTTGTGTATCATATATGACATTGTATTTGGTAGTTAATGACAAGGTAACATTCAACTTCAAAAGAGAAGGCAAGTTGATAAATAAAAAAATGAAATATTCCACAGAGGGGTAGAATGAGACATTGATGTCTCGTCAGAAACATGATCCAGAAAAAAAATCTTACAAAAAGTAACATCAGTATACACCAAAAACTGTTTTATGAAATCACTCGATGGAAAAATGATTACTTATCAAGAATAAAACGTGAGAATTCTCTATTATGTAAGTCAATCGCTCAGCTAGTCTGACATTTTTTTCTCTTGCTTGCTTAGATAAAGGAAGTGTCAGAAAAAATGAAAAAGGAAAAAATCAGAAACTCTCAGCTTCTTTGCCGTTTGGTAAGTTTTTTGAAATTCGTTCATCGTAGCTCTCCTGATTCGTGAGATGTGGTATGGCATACTGGTTACCTGGCACAGGAAAAGAATCTGTGAACCAGATCCAAGTTTCAGATGAGGCTGCTCAAGTTCAATTTGCACTAATGCCCTTGAAAAAGGCACGAATCCACTTCTCCCTGCAGCCATTGGTAAACTGCAAGGCAGTTGAAGCTCTTTAGCCATGTAAGTCAGTCCATCTAATAGAAATCTTCTCTGATAGAAAAAACTTGGTCCCAAACTCATTTGAGATATGGGTAATGTTGGGACTGTAAAAATCAACAATTGTTGCAGAAACAATGAATAAATCTCTAATCAACAAATCCAATATTGTTCAAAATAGAGTTGAATATTGTTCGATATGTCTTGTCACATGGGAGAACCTTTGTTTTTGTGTGTTGTTTCTGATTCATGATAAATAGTTCTAATACATGTCGATATCTGCTTTTCAAAAATGCCAGACTGGCTTGGTGACTAACTTGCATAATCATAAAATCTTAGAAACTGTCAGCCAAAAATGTCAACATAAGTTTCTTCAGTTTTTAAGTTGGTCTGGCTGGTTGGCTGGCTGGTTGGCTATCTATGTAAATGTGTGTGTGTGTCAAGTATACAATCCATACCAATGGAAATAGAGAGCTGAAAATAAAGTATTTACTCAATACGTTGAGAAAAAACTTTTTTTTGTTTTTCTATTTCCTTACTCCAGGTTTTTTAGTGGTTAAAATAAACAATGTAAATTTATGCTAAATTGGTCCTTTTGTTTGTGTCTAGTAGTGTTTGTGCTTATTTTTTTTTTTAAATTCAGACTTTTGAATGATCCTTGCCTAACAAAAGGTGAGACAAATAATTTATTCATTAATCACCTCTTTTTCCAATTTTTAAAATTCCAGTTCCAGGCCCTCATTGGTAATCCTTTATCTATGATTATTTCATATGTGGAGTCAATGATTCAATTTACCCACAAAGACACACACGCATTAAAACAAGCATCTAACAACTTACATGAAATCTGTTTCAGTAGTCAGGAGGAAGGCACCGAACTTGTAGTGTTGTAATCAAATGAGTGGCCAGTTCATAAAGATTTAATTATGTTGTCTTGTGTTGTTGCCTTTTTATAGAGATAGTGAAAGATCAAGGACATATTGGGAGCCAAAAATGGTCAGGGCAAGCACTCTAATTCAGCCCATCAATGTAAGCCAAGTAAACCCATAAAGCTCAGTGTTTGCCCCCAAGAAAATGGGTTTAGAACATGTTTTAAGATCAATATTCAGTGCTTGATCCCATTGGCTCATAATTCAATCATATAATAGTGTTATTTTAATAAAAAATACTTGGAAACTAGAGAGGCCATCAAATTATCAGCTTACTGATTAGGACTCATTGGCCAACGTGGAGTTTGCCCGGTATCCTGGTGACCCAATCCACACCTTTGTGGGATCATGTGTACTCTTCTCATCGTTCATCGGGTTGTTGAATTCAAGGTCATCAGGTTTTGCACTCAGGCCTGGGCCTGGTTATAGCGGTCAATACAATATTTATGTGGCTGACTGTTAAGAACTATTGTGTGTGGAGATACTTCTGTGGAAACATTGCAGTAGGCTAATTATACTTGAAGTGGACATTCTGTTGGAGTTGATGAAGAAGTAGAAAAAAATGATTATACAAACCAAGAAGTAACAATAACAAGAACTAAAAACAAGTCCGGTAGAGTCACTCAAAAGAAGCTGTCATGTGACCAATGTTTATTTAGCAGCATGCTTTGTTGAGAGCAATCAATCAAAATTTGGGAAAAGGGGTGATCAACAAATAAGTTACTGCTTTCACTTTTTTTGGACACTAAAAAGTTTGAATTTGAAAAAAAAAGGTGCAAATACTGCCAGAAACAAACTATGGAACCAGTTTAGCATAAACTTACATTGTAAATGTACCCCACACTCCAAAAAAAGAAAAAAGGAAATAAAAAGACCCCCCCCCCACACACACACCAAAAAAAAAAAAGTAACATCATATTTGAGGAAGAATTTAGAAAAACAAAAAAATGTTTATTCCTTGATATAATGAGGGGCAAGTGTTAAAATTCTCAGCCCCTTAGCTCCATTGGTACATCCTGTACACATGATAGATACATACATAGCTATTCAGCTAGCCAGGTAGACCAGCTTAAAAACTGAAGAAACCTATGTTGACAGTTTTGGTTGACAGTTTCTAATTTATTACTTCTTGAACTACAATGTGCTGAATTGAACAAGTGTATGAAGTGGAGAAGTTCATAAAAGTTGGCTTGAAAAGATCATCCCACATTCCAAGTGATGTTGAGGTTGAGTTGATGAATCGCCGCGGGAAATACTGAATATTGGATTGGCTGCTCTCGAATTTCAAACGGTACTTTTGCTACAAAATAGAAACCTGTTTAAATTCACACCCACTTTTGATCATGGCAGAAGACTGCTTGGAATGTCAATATTTTTTCAATTTATTTTGCTAACAGTTATCTATCAATCCACCCATCCTTCTCTCTCTCTCTCTCTCTTATATATATATATATATATATATATATATATATATATATATATATACTCTAACTCAATGTTTAATGTTGAATGTATTGAGCACTTTATACATCAGATATCATATTGTATCACATTATGTTATATTCCTGATTTGTATGGTATATATATATATATATATATATATATATATATATATATATATATATATATATATATATATATATATATATATATATCTATATATAACACATTGTGACACAGAGAGTCACGACTGTTGTTATCCTCTCTGATCCCTCATTGTTAAATATATTTTTTAGGTAATCAACCCGAGTAAGCCCTGTTTCAAAAAATTGAATGATGTGTAGTATGAAATAATATACACATTCAATACATTATGATAATACCCTATATAAAATGATAAACAACATGTATGACATAAGCTATATATTAAAATCATAGCTGAAAGGGAGATGGTGTTTGGTCAACATTGTTGAGTACCATGTTGATATAACTGTTTTGTTTTTTAAATCCTCAAAACAGTTATATGGTAAACAACTGAAGATCCTAACAAGAGAAAATTTACACTGTACCATAATAAAAAAGTATATGTAAAACAGAGAAAAAAACGCCGAAGAAAATTACATAAATTGCTTTAACAGATATTGGGAAATAAATGACTGAAGTGATACAAAATAATTTTGAAAAAGGTCTTTTAATGTATAGTGTTTAAAGCTATAAAGCCTTCTAGACTACATATGGTGAATTACCATTTGGCCTAGACAACCTAAATAGAATGTAGTCTTCGCCAAATGGTATATTAATCGTGTAATGGCGGGTGATCATCTCGAATAAGTCTTTTTATATAATATAATGCAGTTTATAATCATTCTGTCACATCATGAATCCATTTCTTGATAACATGATTGTCATGCTGAAAGAAACAAATAGAGCAGATAAAGACCACGAATAAGTAAGACAAGAATTTGGAATTGAAACAGTTATATAGGCATTTGCATTACCAGCAGCTGTTAGCTCAATGGTAAGAGCAATGCTACATTGAAGCAGCTACTCAATTGGTCGCAGGTTCAATTCCTGCAACGGTCCCATTTTATCTAATTGTTATATATATATATATATATATATATATATATATATATACACTAATATTTGAGTCTTTTATTTGTCCATGCCTCTTTCATCCTAAAACTACTAGGCATATTGACCAAATATTTTCTACGGAGAATCTATGAAAATCGACTTCTTTTATAGGCTAACTTCGGAGATCATTTAACGTCACTAGAGATCATTCTCTGACCCATCTTTTAAACATTGGAAACTTCATTTTCACCCCAGGATTTTCATTCTACTCATGAATGGTATGAACATCATTCTACTCATAAATGGCATAAACATTCCTTACATTAAAGTTGATTCTGAACAAAGTTTCGTCCATCTAGTCATGGAAAATCATCAATAGTGTAAGTAAGTATTAGTAAGGTAGCCATTATCGAATTCTATGAGCCGAGCCTTTCCCTTCCCTTTTTCAAACCTAACAGTCAAAGCCATGGCCAGAAACTATCAGCTCTTCTCTAGCCTTTATCAAACGTAACAGCTAAATAAAATCAGGTCATTTTTCAAAAAAAAAATTTAATGTTAATTACACACAGTTGGCTGATTTCTGTTTTGATTGTTAGTGATTCTGTCATCAATAGTTGAATGTTTTTCTAAAAATTTTGTGGGCTGCTGTGAAAGACCATGGACAAATAAAAATTCTCTACATTCTCATAAACCATAAAAGAATAGGGCATTATATGTACAGTACTTTATATTACCTTAAATTCATACTTGAATTTTTTTATAAAAGACATTTTTAAAAGTTCAAGTATAGATATATTCTTTTCCCAAAGCACGTTTTCTGTACTGTTTCTGTTGAGATATTTTGTGGATATCAACAATAAAGTAATGTACATAATGCATTCCATAAAGTACTCTTACAATAATAGATGTTCAGCTTTAGTGGAGAGTCTAGATTTTTTCACTAAATTGAAATTTTGCAACAAAATTTGAGGTTTGACTGTATTTTATTATTTTTTGTTTTTAGATGAAATATCATCAAACATTATTCTGCCTTTCTGACTAATATTTACCTTCAGCTTATTTTATTCAATTGTTTTTTTAGGTTAAAATTTGTTTTAACTGAAACCAAAAGCGTATTAATGATTTTTTCCTGAATAAATTTTTTCTTCTTTCAATCAGACCTCCATTACCTTTAGCAAAGAATCAATTTTGGAAAAAAATATCTTTACTTTTGGGGTGAGGGTGGCAGTGGTAATTCTATCAAAAATACATCTATAATGTTGATATTGACCATTACTTTGCATCTGTAGTATGACCATTTGCAATCATCTTTCAAAAACCCACTTTTCTTTCCAAAAATGACAATTTCACTTAGGAAAACAAGAGTCTTATTGGATGGAAGCACAAAACATTTCTTCTGAAAAATTCTCTTTTATTCAGTTTTAGAATTTCACTGTTCAAGCATCCCTACTTTTTAAAATTTTTATTTTATGAAATCTTTATAAAATATCATTATTTTCATGTATTGTTATATTAAAAATATTCTCTCTCAGGCAATGCCAGGTACCACAGCTAGTATAAAAATAAAAATTTAGAAATCTCATTGCATGGGCACGAGGGCTTTCCGTGGTCCAAATCTGCTGAGAGGAGACAACACTGAAAAACCGGAACTCCCTCAAGTTGCCAGACTTTCTCCTGCAGAAGTACTTACCTGCATTTGTGTTGCCTTGCTGGCCATTGTTGGACTTGTAATAGATTTGGAATCCTCTGTTGAATCTTCCTCTGCAAAGTGAAGCTATGATCACACATACACACATAGGTACATATATGGAGTTATTTCTGAATCTAATAACAGTTCCCTTTGGTATTTTATCTAGATATTGTTACAGCTTTCTATTATAGAGTATAAAGCATTCTGATGTTATTCAGTTTCATTACAGCTTCGAAAAGTATCTCATGATAGGATGATTACAGATGTAAATCTGTATAGATTTTATAAATCAAATTTGTAAAGCACAAAGAAATTGTACATGCAAATCTTATTTCTGTCGTGAAAGCTGCTCTCAGTTTTAATTTACCCCTGTCAACAAAATTGAAAAGAGGTATATGTATTCAATAGCATCTGTTTGTTTGTCTGTTCTGTTCTGTGGGGGTGGGGACTATCGGCTAAGGATGAACTGATTAAATTTTGGAGAGGATCAACATACGATTGACAATGGAGTTAGCAAGGGTATGTACTCTCTGAGTGCTTTCTTGTTCTTTGTGTTTTTATTCTGTAAAATTTTATTGATTCCCAAGAATCCAGAAATCAAGTAGCTTTTCACCAATATTCATTCCTTTCAAAATCAAATTGCATTTTTCACACAAAAGATTTGAGGTGCTTATTGCATGAAAAATTGAGAATATGGCACTGTATATATACATAGATTTAAAAAAAAATTGTATATAATTTCTCAAGTGGCTTCTCCTCAACATTTATTCTTCATATATTCTAATCGTATTGATCACTTTGAAGAAAAATGAAGAAATTAAAGAAAAGTTTGTGCTACAAATCATAATAAAAAAATTGGGGAATTTTGGTATATCTAAACCATGAGAAGCGATTGTGGACTTGCTGGCTTACTTGTGTGAGTATCAATATCTCGCTCTCTCTACATATATCTTTCTCTGTCTCCGTCTCTTTATCTCTCTCTCTCTAACTATTGTTTAAATTGAGTGATATATTAACTGGATAATGGTGGGAGAGCATTTCAAATAAGTTTCTATGTAATATAACGCAATTCTTTCAGTCGGACCAAATATGTGCATTTATCTAATATATGTATATATATATATATATGCATATATATAATACTGGTCATGAGTATTTAAACAAACAGACATTTTGCTTCTAAGTCTGTCTTTATAGCCCAAGATTACTGTGGCCATTATGGATTCTGAAAAGTAGGATGTCCAAATTAACTTACTAGTTCAGGAACTCTTCCATATATATAGAAATATGAGTTCACTTCTTCAATCTCCTTGATCGATTCTGAACATGATTTTAGAAGGATAGAAAAACAAAACTTGCTTTCTTTTCATTTAACAATTTGATTCTACCAAACAAATATTTTCCAGAAATTCACCGTTAATAATCACAAAACATGACTAAATGAATGCCTTGTTACACTGATTACGAAAAAAAATTAGCACTCTAGCCATTCAGTTCTTGTTTTTAACAATCAAAACCAAGCGATTTGAAGTAAAATGTCTGTTAGTTCAAATACTTATGACAAGGACTGTATATACACTTATAAAAGAGAGAGAGAAAAAAGAGAGAGAGTTAAAGAGAAATGCTAAATGTTGTGGAATAATTTATGCTTTCCAGTTGAATGTGGACAAAAAGTTGAGGATATCTATCATTTGTAGGTATTTTCTAATTTTAGATTAAACTGGCATAAATCTACGAGCGTGGTCTGCCCAATGTGGGTTAAATTTACGACCGTAATGGTGTACAGGAGTACCTTGTTAACCACTTCTCTACAATTGAGCATCCGACTAATATGTGTTTGTGGAACATGTATGAAGTGCTACTCAATAAATTCAGGGAATTAGACCATGAAAAAGAAATCACTTATTCAAACACCTACCTCCTTTAAGGTATTTCCTTGTCGATGGTTTTCATACTGGCTCACAAAGGGTACTTCTCTTGAAGGGTAACGGCAAAAGTCAGTACTGCATTTGGGTTTACACATACTGTTCAATTTCCCTGATTTTTGGATAGCATCTCATATTGTATGTTTTTTTAGAGTTATTTTGTGCAGGATGTGTTAGAAACTGTAAACCAAAACTATCAACATAGGTTTCTTCAGTTTTTAAGTTGGTCTAACTGGCTGACTATCTATCTATCTATCTATCTATCATGCATACAGGCCACACAGATGGAGCTGGAGGACTGAAAGTTCAAACATTTATTCCTTATTATATCAGAAAAATTTTTTTTTTTCTTTTTAACATTCCTCCCTCTTGTCATCAGTCTTTTATAGTCCATCGTTAAATAAACCTTCCCCAGAATTCACCACACCTTTCTATTGTGGGCGTTGCGGGGCCGATATTTTCTGAACCTGTGGAGTTCGTTTTGCTATTTTATATTCTGCAGGCTTCATTCTGCATTTGATCTCTGGTGATCTGTGTTGTGAGTTGTAATGTCCATCAGTTGTCGGCCTTTCTTGCAACATGACCAGTTCATTGCCATTTGAGTATCCAATTGTTTTGTATGATATCTTGGATTCCTGTTTTTCCCCCTAATAAACTGTGTTAGGTTCTTATTTTAGTGGGGGGGAGGGTTTCAATTTGCAATATGAGTTTATGCTAAATTGGTCTCTTAGTTTGTGTCCAGCAGCATTCAAGTTTTTTTGTTTTTTTTTTTAGAAATTTTGACTTTTTTGGTGCTTGAGAAGTAACTCATTCAATGATCAGCTCTTTCTGCAATTTCTTTATTGATCATCCCTAACATGGCATGGTGCCAAAAGATATTGTTTGCATGACGGTTTATATTGAGTGACTTACTAGACTTGTTCTTCTTGATATCAGTGGGCGACAAATCGATGGTCTTTGAGATTAAGTACCAACCTTTCACAGTTGCCATCAATCATCTATTTTCAAATCTATAAAATTATTTTTGTTGCAAAACTTTCTTGTCTCCATTTTGTTTTTCCTGTTATTGTAATTGTTTAGCCTAAATTTCTGACAAATTCTTCCTTACTAAGTTCTTACAGATAGTATCATTTTTCAAATTCATATTACAAACCAGCACAGTACCGTGGGCACTGAAAGGATTATTTAAGTATGAATTGCTACTTCTGTCTTCTGTATGCTCTGCCAAGGATCAAAGTGTCTGCCTCGAATCAGAGCATAGTATCTGTGTGCTCACTGAAAAGTATTACACACACTTACAAAATATATATGTATATGTATGTATTCACATTGTGCTCCCTACATGTGAAGAGTATTATTTTTCAAACAAATTCCTTACAAATTGTCTATCAATTATTGCTACCCACCACAAATAAATAACTGCTACCCACAACAGACTGTTTGAATCTTTGTTGCTGGGTTTAAATTATTCTTGTGTTCTGACATTTGTGTTTATATATATATGTATGTGTATATCTATATATCTGGACTTTGCCCTCTTCAGAATAGAAAGTTTTGCACACAAGCTCCTCTTGATGAGTAGGGAAAATGTTTTTTTTTGAAAATTTCCTCCCAAAAAGGTTTTTAATGAGGGGCTCAGTATTCTGAATTTCTCATTAGTTTGCACATGCTTGTTTTTTTTCTTGAAAATTCAGACCTTTTTTAGTGATCACAGCCTAACAAAAGGCAAAAAAAGTAACTTATTCATCCTTTTTCCAAATTTTAATTGATCACCCACAACACAGCATAAATGGATGGTGATGATTCATTATTTCCCTTGAAATGCTAGTCCTAAATGTCTCCACCAAGTTTGTCCTGATGGGTTTGTTGTTTCTCCTAAATCTTTTTCAAATTTTTTACAAATTTTCAAATTCATATTATGAATGATATTTTTTAAACAAATTTCTTACAAATTTTCAAATGAATATTACAAATAATATTTTCAAACAAATTCCTTACAAATTTTCAAATATTTATTACAAATAATATTTTCAAACAAATTTCGTACAAATTTTCAAATGTATATTACAAGTAATATTTTCCAACAGATTTCTGACAAATTTTCAAATCCATGTTACAAATAATATTTTCAAACAAATTTCGTACAAATTTTCAAATGCATATAACAAATATTATTTTCAAACCAATTCCGAACAAATTTTCGGATGTATATAACAAATAATATTTTCAAACAAATTTCTTACAAATTGTACATCCCAAATGTCTCCACATTGTTTTTCCTGTTATGGTAGTTGTTTGCTGGAAGAATCATGTTGAAACAGTTCCTTTTACTCTTAAGCACAGCTTCTAAGTAGGAATTTGTAAAGACTTGTTAAGTCTAAGGGCCAGTTATTTGATAATGGCTAGATTAGTGGGGTGTGTAATAAAAGTGGTGAGAATGGAAGTTGCATGAACAGATGTGTATTTACTAAGCTTACAGTAGTCTGGCATAAGGTCAGATATGTGGGGCACCCTGAAAGGATCAAATTCACAACAGTAGTTATGGTCTGCCAGACAAGCTAGATTAAAAGGCATCAGTCAAAAGGACCACAGTGAAGTACAGACTGCAGCAACTTGAAATCATGTTCAGTCAAAAGGCTTAGTTCAGCAAGACAAAACTGTTCTACAAATATTTTTACTGTACTTTTACTAATTAGGTAATTTGATAAAATCACAATAAATCTTTTATTCATTTGAATGTACAAAAAACACTAATTCAAATTACTTAATCAGTAAAAATACAGTTAAAATATTCATACTACATTGTTGTACTTTTGAATGATATCTTTTGACAGAATATGATTGTAACTTGCTGTTGTCCATACTACATTGTTGTCCTTTTGACTGATGCCTTTTGTCTTGATACATTCTGATCAGTCACTCACTGACTGCTCACAATAACTTCATAATGAGGAGTACTAGTTACAAAACATTTGCATGTGTGTATTAGTATCTTGATCTGTCTATCTATGCAAATATATACATGGACATACACAGTCGTATGTGCCTATAAATGTATTATTGCATTGCGTCATGTATATATATATATATATATATATATATATATACATATACATATATATATATATATATATATATATATATATATATATATATATATATATATATATACATATACATATATATATATATATATATATATATACATATACATATATATATATATATATATATATATATATATATATATATATATATATATATATATATCTTTTTAATATTTTTACTAATCTTTTCTAATTTTTGAGCAAGTGAATGGATCTTTGGTTTCAACGTATGTAGATATTTTTCAAAAAAGGCCGCCAAAAGCACTTTATCTTTTGGAAAATACCTTTCAGAAAATATTTTTATAGATTAAAACCAAAGATCTGTTCATTTGTATAAAAACAAGAAAAGATTATATATATATATATATATATATATATATATATATATATATATATATATATATATATATATATACATATATGTTCAGTGAGAGAGAGAGAGAGAGAGAGAGAGAGATAGAGAGATAGGTAGATAGATCATATAATTGGAATGATAAATGACACTTCTCAAAAATATAAGCTGTATCTATTTATAAGTATCTTTGGCTGAAATATGAACTCGTTTTACCAATTCTATTTTTCAAGAGCTAGTAACAAATTACACCTCCTTGCACCTCCACATATATACGTAAGCAAATAAATATATTCACATTGCACACATGTTTTATTCTGTCTGTGTTGATAAGTAGTGATAAAATTTTAATAGCCGTTTTTTTTTCCTCCATTTTATACTTTTTCCATTTGCTTTTCTCTGCTTTATTTACTCAGCAAAATTTGCTGAAAGCAAAAAATTATCTTTTCAGTGCTGACTTGGCAAAAAGAAATGAAGAATTAATGACACATAAAATAATCTTGCATCATGAAGAATCAAATACCTTTTTTTTTGCCAATGAATTTGCGTGCCTATAATTATCAGTGATAGGAATGGGTTTTGAGAACTAGGTATATGGTGAGGCTGGATTTTGGGAACTAAGTATACATAATTGTCTCTATTAGTACACATAGAACATATGAAAAACCTGGAAATTGAGAAGTAGGTATATACTGTAGCCCCAGGTTCCTCTCACTATTTCCCTCACTGATAATTATACATAAAGAGGATTAAGATGATCCTTTCACGTGCTTGCGGATAATGTAGCTTTGGTTAATAAGCAAGGTAATTTTTTTACCTTTTAGTCTTAATTATCACCATTATTCAGAACAAAATTTCTAAAGTTGAGAATCATATATATATATATATATATATTTATATATATATATACATACATATATATTTAGACTGATTTGGTTTGTAACTCAGTCGAAACCATCTTCTGACCAACATCTTTTGGCAGCATGCCATTTGGGGGTGATCAATTAAAAAAATTTGGAAAAGGGTTGATCAATGAATTAGTTACTTCTTTTGCCTTTTGTTTGGCAGTGATCGCTAAAAAAGTCTGAGACAAGTGTGAATGTTGCCAGACACAAAATAAGGGGTCAGTTGGAAATAAACTTATGTTGCGAATTGAACCCACATTAAAAAAACTATTTTGGGTGGAAATTTAATAAAAAACTAGGAAAAAGTTTTTTGTAGACATTATAAAGAGTAAATGTTTAAATTTTCATCCCTCTGGCTCCATTTGAGCAGCCTTTGCAAATGACACATACGTAGCCAGCCAGATCAACCTGAAAACTGAAGAAACCTTTGTTGACAGTTTTCTTGACAGTTTTGGTTGACTACCTCTAATATAATTCTATGTTGTCTACAATCATCTATTATGGAGGATATCAAATCTATCTTCCATGAAAGAAATGTCTGTTCAAATTCAATTCTGAGACTGAAAAATTTATATAACAGAGGAAGACGAAATTGTCTCCAATCATTTACAGTTCTGTCTCCAATTGCATACAGTCTTTGTCATAAGTATTTGAACTAACAGACATTTTGCTTCTAATCGCCTGGTATTGAGAGTTAAAAACAGGAACATTACGCAAGAAGAACCAAATTTTATTGCAATCAACATAACAAAGCATGCATTTAGTCATGTTTTATGGTAAATTTTTATTGTAAATTGAATTGAATTGTTAAATGAAAAAAAGTTGTTTTTTCTATCCTCATGCTGTCTTGTTCAGAATTAATTAAGGTAATCGGTAAGGTGAGCTCACATTGCTACATGGAAGAGTTGCCAAATTAGTAACTTAATTTGCACCCCCACTGCCCGAAACTCTTAATGGCTCCTGCAATCATAGGCACTGAAAAACAGATTTTGTGCTAGTTCGAATACTTATGAGCAGTAACTGTTATGTAAAGAATTTGTTGTTTGCAAAATGTCTGTTCAAATACTTAAGACAAGTATTGTTGATATATTTGTGTGTATATGTGTAACAGACCTGAGTCATGGAATGTTCTGCCAAAAAACCCTGCAAGGCATAAAGAATGAGCAGGTTTGGTCATTGTGACTGTGACAATCTCACATTATAAAGTTCACTCGATGGCTTCTCACTATTGACCGTGCTCCCACAAGAGCAAGATGTGACACAAGGTCATTTTTATTGGATGGAGCAATGCAACTAGTGTTGTGAAAACATTGGGAAAAACCCGACCTATTCCTTTTAGTACAATGGGACAGCACTGCCCCGAGACAAACTGCTTCCCCCGTGACTGGGCACACAAATATTTGAGATCCTAAGTCAAATCCATTGGCCTCAATGCACTTAGCAGTGCCAAGCCTCAGTATCCCTCACTGGCTAGGACATTACACTGGCACACCTGGACTGATGCACTTGAAAACCCCTTCCAGCCCATTAGTTGTCTAAATGCAGATTCTACACATTGGTCAATGCCAGGGTGCAGATACTACCCTTTGATTAGAACCAATAAGCCGAAAAAGTGGAAATGCATGTATAATTAAGTCACCTCTGATTGTTTGCCAAGTTACATCAAGGCTGTGCGAGGGGTTCTTGGGATATACAAAATGGTTGGTTCTCTTCCAGAAAGATCTCATATTTATCCATCTTACCTTTTCTGTTTGCTTACAATTTTTGGGGAAAAAAATGGCCGTCTTTTTCCTTATGGATTGTACACATGAAGAAAGTAGTTGGATAGATCAGTCAAAACATTGTGGTCTGCCAATTAAGATAGTTTTCTAGTTTTGCTTTTTGAATTTGGCAGTCCAATATTGCCAATTTCAAATTTCTCTATGAGTCTAGCATTGACTGTTTAGAAGTTTTTGTTGGATTTTTAGAATTTAGGAGCTATTTCCAAATTTCAAAAATTGAAAAAAAAAATCACCAAATTGTCGACCTTGCAAAATGTACTATAGATTGTGCCCTTGAATGAAATCCACCCCAAACGAGGTTGTTAACCTCTTTAGTTTTCTTATAGCTCCACCCACATCCTTCTCAAGTGATGAGAGGGGTTAACAAACACATGGGGGTTAAGTTTCTGGGTCAAGTATAGGGACACCACACACACACACACAGACCAGACTCAGAGTTCTGAGAGGCTGTATGCAATTTGAAATTTCATTCACATAAATATCATAGATTAGCTCCTAAAATATAAAATATATGGTCTGAGTTCATCTTGTACACGTGCACAGACATATGTACCCAAAAGTATCTTATGCAGTCATGTCAGATAGATTTTTTGTAGAGACCTATTTAATCCTAGTTCTCTTTCATATCAAATCTCAGAGAGAGAGAGAGAGAGAGAGAGAGAGAGAGAGAGAGAGAGAGAGAGAGAGAGAGTGAACAGGCTGATAGACAGAAAAAAAGACAGAACGAGGAAATAGAGAACTAATATAAGAATATGTGTATATTTATGTATAAATCACCATCTGCTGCAGCCATTATGTCCACTGCAGGACAAAGGCCTTTCCCATTTCCTACTATGATGACCATGATTGTGCTACACTCTGCTATGTCTTACCAGCAAACCTTTCTATCTCATGTCTCCATCTTGTGTCTGGTCTATTAACATCTAAGGTCCCATGGGAATCAATCTATAAGCCTTTTTCTCCATCTGTTGTCATTTCTTTTTGCCAAGTGTCTAGCCCATCTCCTTTTCTGTGGCTAAAGTATTTGTAAGATATCCTTTACCTTTGTCCTGTCTCGGATCCATGTCGATCTTTTTCATCTGTCTATGTTGACAAAGTGGAGAGAGGAAGACTAGTGACTAATTAGTACTTCTCTAATCCATTATCAAATTTAATTGTTTATGTTCTGCCAGGATTACAAGTATTTTGGAAGATGGGGAAATAACTGAAAGAACCCAGATGATAGAAGGGCTAAAATATTTATATATATATATATATATATATATTCTGTTCTATGTATAGATGACATTAGAGAATCCATTAAAAAAACTCAAATGGCAATGGGCTGGCCATATTGAAAGAATAGTAGACATCACGACTCACAAGATGGATCCCAAGAGATCACATGTGCAACCGAGGCTGGCAGAGTACTAGATGGAGAGACGAGCAAGACAAATTCAGAAAGTACCTGCTCTGCGACGCCCAAGTGTGGTGAATCCTAGGGACGGTCTGTGTGCCATGACAGACGTTAAGAGAATGATGATGATGATATATATATATATATATATATATATATATATATATATAATACAAATCAGGAATGCAATATAACATAATATACCATGTGCCATGGGTCTATTTCATAAAAAGCTCGATACATTAAGTTGATTTAGAGTAGAGCTTAAGATATATTGGAGAAAGGGTTTGCTACACAAACATGTTTATGTTCCTACCTTGTTTGGGCTTCTTTAGGCATATGATCCTGAATTCGCCTGAAGAAGCCCAAACAGGACAGAAACATAAACTTGTTTGGGTAGCAAATCCTTACTCCATTATAAATATTCTATTATATCAGTTAGGTTTGCCTTAATTCCTGATTATTGACAACCTTTTTTTTCCCTGATTTTCGATGCATTTTTTGTTGAAATTATCTGTGATGTATTTGCATGATACATATAATCTTACTAAAAAATAACATTTCATATATAACAACCAAATATCAGATTGATCCAAAAGTTTCCAGTATATCTCAGACAAAATTTTCTATTCATATGAATTCATAGTTTTATAAATCATCCTTCAAAGTATTTTCTCTAGCTATGCAAACAATTCCGGAAACATACTTACACCTACTGCATCATTACTAAAAAGTTTAGTGTTCCATTGTCTTGTTTCCACAACACTTTTCTCCAGGTGTGACATAAAGAGCAAACAATTAAAAATTACCCAGGATGCCTTGCCCTGGAGCAAAAGTTAGCAAGCTTTTACCATTACTACTGAAGAGGATGTGATGCTCACAAAGTGCCCAAGAAATATAACCTTGTGCTAGACTAAACTAAACTTAGTAACTAGGATAAAAAATGTCAGCTATAGAACAATATTTGGGGCCTTAGCATAGCAAAAGAGTGTAATTAGTGAAGGGTAGAGTTATTGTAATCAGGAATAATTTGAAGGGTTTTGTGTCTTTGATGGTCTGAGCCGCCAGAAATCCTAGTGGGAATTATTATGGCCAATTATAGCCATTTTAATTAAGGGTGGACATTTATGCTGAGCGTAACATGATATGAAAATAATAAAGGAGTGAAATCTGATCTTAAAGAATGGAAATATTTCAGCTATTTATATACCAATATTTACATGCATAAAATGAATCAGCTAAACAGGAATCAAACATTTTCTTTTCAGGACACTCAACTTGTGACAACATACATTGACTAATTTACTTCTTTACACACACACACACACACACACACACACACACTCACACATATATATATATATATATATATATATATATATATATATATATATATATATATAAGTGTGTGTGTATATAAATGCCAACTCATTTTGGGTTACACCTCACACACACAGATACACATACATACATGCATATATATATATATATATATATATATATATATGTATGTATGAAATGTATATGCAAATTGGTATGTTCATTTGTATGATAGTCTGTTTTGTCCAAGTCCTGTTTTAACCTAAAAGTTATAATGGATTGGTCCACCTGAAATACATTAATAGAGCTATAAATGAATAAAAGGGTTGTAGAATGTGCTTGTCAGTTGTTATAACAACGAGGATTACATTAGTATTTTAATGTGTCAAAGAAACGCCGTGGGAGTGACTGAAATGAAAAAAAAAAGTCATTTAGTTAGTGAGTGAGTTGAAAAAAGAGTGATTTAGTGAGTGAGTCTCTCTTTTTCTGAACGTTTCTTTTGTCTTGAAATAACCAATCCTGATAGAAAGAAGAATGCATGGTTTGGCCAGACTTTTTTCTGAAATTTTTAGATTAAAATAATATTTAACTTTTGTAATCAAATAAATTATATTTTTGATAAAATAAGTTCCCTACTAGGTCTCTTTTTTTTTATACAGTCCGATATTAGTGATGATTTTTCTTACATAACATTGTTTTCCCAACATGCTTTAAAACAGCTAGACTTTGAAAGAAAATTGAAAATAAAATACTTGAATTATCAAAAATAAATTATCTAGTAAATCAGCTTTAAGCTCCGTAGTGCCGATCTATTGTCATTTTTTACATGTTTATGGTAGTACATATATATATATAATGATTAATAATTGAGTCAGCCACAGACAGCTGTTACGTTGTATTACAACTCTTCAGTGTGGCTATAGACTTTCCATTTTCCCATCCGGTACCATGAGGTTGGATCCAGAGGCTGGCATTTTACCCCTGTCCTATACAGAACTGGACGGTCAGTAAGACTGAATCTAAGTGATATATTTACTTACACACAATTCCCCGTCCACCAGAGTGCTCCATTTCAAAGTTGGAAGAACATTGCTTATAGCTTATAATGAACGAGTTGCCTTACTTAAAGAGTGCTCAACCCTGAATAAGGGAGCGTTAACTATGATAATAATAAATATATATCCATAACCCCACCACCCCTCCTACACTACCCCAAACATACCAGAAAATCCACCTCTACAACACTACCCCCTACCTTGACACACTCTGCCCTCCCCAAGGCAAACTGCTGCTGCTTTACCAAAATCCCAATACCTGCTGGTCATTCTTACATTCAGCAGGAGACATCTAGTAGCCCTGACAACAAAACTTACCCACAATGCATAGTCCCTGGCAGTGGACTCTGGTTCCACATGGTACATTTTAATCCACACTCACACAACACGCACCACTGATGATGGGAGAAATCCCGAAACATGTATGGACTATTGACATATAAGGATTAATAAACCTTACCACCAAAAACTTCACTCCCGAGTCTGTCTCACTCTCTAAAGTACACATTATATATATATATATATATATATATACACCTTGAGAATGAATCTATGGCACTCTCTCTCTCTTTCTATAAATATATGTATACATATATAAATAGATAGGTGTGTGCATGTGCATATTCATAAAGAAAAAGATATCATCCGAATTTAACAGTATAGTGTTGCTACCATTGGAAAAATTCTGTTTACCATCAACACATATAGATAATACACCTGAAAAAGGCCATTGAATGGATAAGTCGAAATGTCGTGTTAACAACACAAACAACAAAAAGGAGTTCAATAGTCCAGAAAACTCTTGAATGTTTACGACCCAACTTGAAACTATATATAGCCTTTTTCTTTTGTTCCATGTTTGTCTACTTGTCTTTATAATACTTGGGTATAACACAGCCTTTTGTTGCATCTGTAAAGAAAGCACTGGAACATTGTACCCAGTCTTTCTTTCTTCTTTCTTCTGCATGATAGCCTTTCAATAATGCATAAAGCTTAATTATCAACAATGTTTGTCTAATTGTGTCTATTGTTATATCAATAATGTCTGGTAGACCAGGGATATAAAAGTCTTATAAACAATGATGCATTTGTAGATATTAAAAGCATTGGGCGAGTAGTCTAGCATATGCATACACAAATATATATATATGTATATAACTTTTAACTACATATGAGGGGCTACCCAAAAATTCCAGGAATTTGAACATTACAGGAAAATGACTTACTCTAGCTTGTATTTCCCACTGTTACTTTTGAAGTAGTCCCCTTGGGCATGTATACAGTGGTCCCAGCGTTTCTTCCATGATTCCGTTCATCTCTTGAAGGCTTTAAGCATGATGGTCTTGAGCCCTTCCAATATTTTTTTCTGTCAAAATGATGCCCTTTTGGTTGGAATTCCAGCTTGGAAAACGGGGAAAAAGTTGCAGGTTGCCAAGTTAGGCAAACGGGATGGGTGGGCGATGACTACCATGTTATTGGAAGCAAGACAACTTAGCAGTCATGGTACAAATTTTGCAGCAATATGTCCAACAAAATATCTTGAACACTCCCAACAATCTTACAGTATCACATGGATAGTTTTTCAATTTGCAAGGATGGCATGGCACACCTTTTCAATTTTCTCTGGTGTTGTTCTTATCAACAATTGTCTAGAATAGTCATTGTCTTCAGTGGATGTTTATCCTTCCTTGAAATGCTCTTACCAGAAAAATCATTCTTTTTCTGGCCCTAGTATTGTCATTAAAGGCTTCCTGAAGCAACAATTGAGTTTCTGCAGCTGTCTTGTTGATCTTGAAGCAGAACCTGATGCGGGTTCTCTGCTCCGTTAAATCCGCCATTGCAATATCACTAAACCACTAAAATAAAATGTAGCAAAAATAAGTGTAATTCAGAAACATCCTGTCCTGTGATGCAATCCCCTCCAAATCTTTGTTCACAAAATCAAGCTATGTTGATGATAGATATATGTGTATGTGTGTGAACGATAGGAAGTGAGACAGACTCAGGAGTAAGAGTGTGTGGAAACTTTGTTTATATATTAGTTGCTCCATAAATGGATTAATTGGTGTGCTATACATGTTTTGGAAGTTGTTCCCATCATGTGTGTGTGTGTGTGTGTGTGAGTTTGTACTTTTCACAGATTGAAAGGTTTCTGCTGAAAATGAATTTATTGTCAGATATTTTGTTTTGGAAGCAAAAATTGGAATCAAAGAGGAGGAATCCTTTAGGGTCATCATAATATGTGGGGCTTTGTTCTGTCCGTGGTATATATATATATATATATATATATATATATATATATATATATATATAGAAAGAGAGAGAGTGTATATTTGTTTGAATTGTTATGCATATGTGTATAAAAAACATATATATATATGAATATATATATATATATATATATACATATATATATAACTATGTATATGCAAATACTTGATAAAAAGCATAGGAAAACAGTTTAATTGGGTTGTTCTTGAGCTAGAATAGCCTCCTGTTTCTCTGAACTTTATAAATGCATTCATTCATGGCATCTGACAGATAGAACATTTTTTAAAAGCTAGTGCAAACATTGCAGGTCGTAAATTAAAAAAGAAATGGCTTCCAATATCTCTTCTCTTTTGGCATTGAGCACACTTATTTCTCCTGCTTCAAATTTTGGCAAGTAAATATTATTTTAATGATTCAAAATGTTGTATAGCAGTGTTTCAGAAACTTTTTTGAACTCACTCACCCTTTTAGTGCGTATATTTCATCAGTGTCCCTCCACAAAGTTGATAAAAAATAATACATTGAAAATTAACTTTACATAAGATTTTTCTTTCAAAATCTAAGCATTTATTCAGGCTCCGCTGTGAAATCAGTTATTCAGACGTATGATTCTATGCGTAGGAGGTAACGATTTGTATTCTTTATCACTTGGCCCCTCACCAACCGCTGTCTTTCAATGGTCCCCTTTTTAGACCTGTGACTTTATGTGTAGGAAGTATTGATTTGAATTCTTTATCCCTTGGCCCTTCACCAATCACTGTCTTCCAATGGGCCCCCACGCCAACCATTGTCTTCAAATGCCCCCCTACCACCACTTGCATTCCAGCAACCCCCCTACCACTACTCCCCTTCCAGCATGCCCTTGAGTCATTCTTTGCCTCCTCCCTCCTGAATCATCTAGCACCTAAAAAGTGATGGTAGTACCCCCTTTAGAAATCACTGTCATACAATGTTTGTAAATAAAAGATGATACAGAAAGCTCTGATGTAAAATTTCTTAGGTGAATTAAAACCAAGAAATATTATTGACAAGGATTCTTTTCTTATATAAAAGTTATGTATGTCCATGTATTGAGTATTCTGTTCAGGCCTGATCACCATACTGAATTGGAGAGGGATAAAAAATCTTTTAGAATAAGTTGATACCAAGTTAATACCTGAATTACATAATATGAGTTATGCTGATAGGTTAAGAGAGTTAAAAGAGTTAGGTTTAGCAACATTAGAAAACAAGGGTGATCTGGTGACTTGATTGAAATGTTGAGAGTTGTGCATGGTTTAGAATGAGTTGACTCAAAAGTATTTTTTACTAGCAGGAGGTACAATAGACCGAGAGGCCAGTGCCATACTATAGAAGTAAATAGCAGTAGATTAAGTATCAGAAAATTCTTTTGCAGCATTAGAGATTCAGGTCTGTGTAATAGATTTACAGGATATTTAGTTTTTCTCAATTGATGTAAATATTTCCAAGAAAAATTGTATTTATTAAAATACCACAGATGTTCAAGGTTTTTAATATCATGTAAACAAGAAATGTGATGATGTATGCTTTTAAATGCAACTCGTATTCTTTATTTGTTCTAAATAAATGTATAATGTACTGACTAATGTTTTAAAACCTCTCATGGTAATCCCTATTTATAGGTGGCCAAATCTCAGTTGACTATAAAGATGGCTGCCCCGATAGTAACTGGTTCTAAAATTGTTACCCAAATAGTAAATGGCAGTACTGATGGTAAATTGTAAAATTCCACACACTCGTTCTCTTGATACTAAAAACAATGCACAACTTTTGCGTGCCATTTTAACAAGTTTAAGCATTGTTTCTAACATATAGTGAGTGAGTATGTTGAACTTCACAATTTACAATCAGGGTAACCGCTTGATAGACATTTACAATTAGGGTAGTCATTTTATTGCCTATCAAAATTTGGCTGCGTTTAAGTAGGGATTACCTCTCTCAGATATTGAATAAAAAAAAATGGAACAAATGTCTTCTGCTCTGAGAGTCGTTCAGACTATTGATTTCATTCCAGAATGTTGGATTTGGAGAGAAAGAGAGATAACCCAAAAAGATTGCATAGAAATTGAACAGTAAATATTACTGAATTGGGATATCTATGTCTTTCATAAAACACATATTCAGTATTCATTGCCTTCTGGAGCAAAAAGAAAAAAAGAGATATAAGTAAAGAGAGAAGCCCAGGCATGTTTCTGGGAATCGGTGGAAAGGCGCAAGTGTTTGCTGAATGTAAACAATCGTATTTCAATTCAGTCTCTTCCATATACACACTGAGTGAAATCTCCCTCTCTCTGTTGCTCTCTGTCTCTGTCTCTCTACTTATATAATGAACAGTGTGATTTTTTGTCTCTCTATCAGTAACAATGGACTCTTTCACTTAAAGGTAACAATTTCGATGATGAAAATATTCTCTTCTGACCATCTGAGACAATGGACTTCCACTGAAATGAATCAGCAGGTTTTTTGTTTTCTTAAAATCATCTCATAGAAATTCCAATATATCTGTGAATTCTTACAGGGATTAACTTGTGTATATATATGCAAGCATATTATACCTCCAGCTCAGGTATATATATGTACAAATTTGTTTTCATAATTAAATTATGAATACCTCATTGGCATCTGGACATGAGAAATAAATGCTGCCTGATTATTAATATGTATATCAGCAAGAAGTATAAATATTTACCCTGATGAGCCAAAATATCATGACCATCTACCTAATAAAATGTTGATCCTCCATGTACCCACAAAACACCTCTTACCAAACTATGCATGCATTCTTCAAGACCTCTGAAGGTTTCCTATAGGTCTGTTGCCAGGATGTAAACATCAGGTCCTTTTAACTGTTATGTGGTGAAGGTTCTGCGAAATGAACTTGATGGTCCAGCATATCTCATAGGTGCTCAATGAGATTAAAATCTGTTTGGTGGCCAGGACAAAACTTTGAAGTCTCCTTCATGTTCCTGAAACAATTCCAATACAACTTGTACTGTTGAAGATTCCACTGCCATCATAAAAGACTACTTACAGCTATTCTTCTGGTTATATATATATATATATATATATATATATATATATATATATATATATATATATATATACGTATACATATATATATATATATATATACGTATACATATATATATATATATATATACATATACATATATATATATATATATATATATATATATATATATATATATATATATATATATACGTATACATATATATATATATACATATACATATATATATATATATATATATATATATATATATATATATATATATATATATATATATATATATACATATACATATATATATATATATATATATATATATATATATATATATATATATATATATGTATGTATATATATATTTTGGCATCAAAAGCATATGTGTGTATGTATGAGCATGTGTGTGTATGTATGTGTGAGTGTGAAAAAGTTTGAATGAAGATCAGAGGCCAAGAATGTTTTTTAAATCTTATATTAATACTTATTTCCTCATGAGTGAATGTAGGTCAATGATTATCTCATGGAAAAGTGCCCTCTACACCCACAATCACATGCACTCACACACCCACATTCACACATAGGCACGCACCAACACTCCCAACCCCATGATTTTGATTAAAAGCCACAGACAAGGAATGTCTTTTTACTTGTTTCTTTTTTTTTGCTACCTTAAGAATGAATGTAAGTCTGTGGATATTGAATACCAAAACTGTCCGTAGGTTTCTGGCCGAGCACTTTTGGCTATTTGCTTAGACATTTTTCAAGATTCATCTCCGGCGTCAAAGATGCTATTTGTACTTACCCCCTTGGGTCAAAAACTGTTGTGTGTCCTTGAGGCAAGAGCGTCTTCGATGCTCAGAAATATGGTGTATAGACATAGAATAGAATACAGACACAAACATTTGCATATACATATGTTTTGTGTCTCCAAATGCGTACACACACACACATACACACACACACACAAACACACAAACACACACACTCACGTGTGCGCACACACACACACACACACGTGCACGCACACACACATGTACGCACATACGCACACCACGCGCACACAGCACACCCCCACACACACACTGATTCCAGTAGCAGCCCAATTTTCTTTAATTGTTTATTCCATTTACTCTGTCTAGGATGGGTGATACATTGACTGTTTAATGACGGGAGATCATTTCAAATTAGTTTCTACATGACAGAATGCAATTTATAACCATTCTGTCTGATCTTGTATATCCATTTCTTAATACATAACTGTCGCATTGAAAGGAAAGAATATATATATATATATATATATATATATATATATATATATATATATATATATATATATATATATATATGCTTTAAACCCTAATTCTCATCTTGTTTATTCTCTGTCTATTCTTTCCTTTCAATGCGACAGTTATGTATTAAGAAATGGATATACTAGATCAGACAGATAGATATATATATATATACATATATATATAAATTCCCCATGTATGATGCTTTTCATCTTGTAGATCAAGCATACCGAAAATACAACCAGTACGGTTTGAATCAGAAATTTATGATTTAAAAAAAAAGAAAATAGTTACTCAATAGGATGATCAATTAAAAAATTGAAAAAAGGAGTGATCAATGAATAAATTACATTTCTTATCTTTTTGGGGTGGTGATCACTAAAAATCAAAGATTTTCAAAAAATCGGCCTGAGTGCTACTGGACACAAATTAAGGGACTAAGTTGACATAAATTTTCATTGTGAATTAACCCCCCCCCCCTCCTATGAGAATCTATTCAAGGGATTTATTAAATAAAAAAACAAAAAAATAATTATCCCTACTCATGGAGAGGAGTGTGTGTGCAAAATTTTCAGTTTTTACCATGAATGGTTTGGGCTTGGATTGATAGATACATATAAGTATCAGAACACATGAATAACCTTAACCCAGCAACAGTGATTAAACTGATCTATTGTGGGTAGCAGTGATTAATATATACATATATATATATATATATATATATATATATATATATATATAGGGAGAGAGAGAGAGAGAGAGAGAGAGAGAGAGAGAGAAAAAGATAGATAGTAAATATGATTCAGATCAGGTCAGCAATACAGCATAATATAAAGCAACGTCTGATATGTGATGGATTTATTTGATAGAGTGCTTGATACATTCAACTTTATACTTCGAAAGTTATTTTAGAGTAGAGCCGGAAATATATGATAGGATGTGGATTCACTACACAAACAAGTTTATGTTTCTGTGTTCTCTAGGCCTCAATTATTAATTGTTATATTATATTAGTATATATATATATATATATATTTATATATATATATTTATATTTATATATATATATTAATATACATATATAAATATATGTGTGTGTATATATATATGTGTATATATATATATATATATATATACATATACACAGATATATGTATATATATATATGTATATATATATACATATATATATATATATATATATATATATATATATATATATATATATATATATATATATATGTATATATACACACACACACACACGCACACACAAAGGTAGATCAATGTCTGCAGCATGACACATATTTAGATAATTTTAGATTTGGAATTTTCTCTGTATAAGATTCGATCTTTGTGATTGATATTCACCATTCAAGTGTGAGTGCATTGGCAAGGAAGGAGAGACTATGTTTGAGAAAATTTGTTTGTGGGAAAGAAATTCTTTATTAATCATGAGGTTGTGGACTTATTGATGTATCTATCTAGGTATATTCATGTTCACTGCTTGAATGCATTGGGAGTCATTAAATGATGACTTCGTAGTCAGGAATGGTTTCATTGTGGGGGCAGGTAGAACATAATACATACATATATATATATATATATATATATATATATGTATATATATTTTATTTACATTGTCTGGGCTAAGTGATACATTAACCATCTAACAACGGGAGATCATTTCAAATAAATGTTTCTAAATAATATAATGCAATTGGTGGTTGTTCTTTCAGATCATATATATCCATTTCTTAATATATATATATATATGTATGAATGTGTACATTATTTGAAACTCTATTTGAAATAAACTCCCATTGTTATTCTTATAATGAGTCACTTAGCCTATGGAAACTTGGAAATAGGGAATGCATTCTATTTTTCCAAATGTTCTAGTGTTCCTATTGTCTATCAAATTCATCATATATAAGGATGTATGTATATTAGTGTATGTTTCATGGATATATGAGGATGCATATGTATTAAGAAGTCACAAGTCTTTTTCCTTTTACACATTGTTAACTTTTCTGCAACATATATTCTATATGTATGCCTATGTATACATATTAATGTATGCATATGTGTAATATATATATATATATATATATATATATATATATATGTGCGTGTGTGTTTCTGTCTGTCTGTATTTATTTGTATGTCTATACCTTCAAAAGAAGAAGAAATCAAGCAAAGAATCACACTAAGATGGCAAGCCTTTGGCAGAGCAAGCTCAACCTTAAAAAATAAGAAGATCCCATTAATCCTAAAAAGAAGGATATATAACCAAAGCATCCTCCCAACAGTCACTTATGGAGCTGAAACATGGAACCTAACCAAGAGACAGATCCGCAAATTGAGAACCATGCAACATGCACATGAAAGGATGATGCTCAACCTCACATGGAGAGACCACAAGACAGCACAATACATCTAGGAGTCAAGAACATCATAGAATCCATTAAAAAACTCAAATGGCAGTGAGCTGGCCATGTAGCAAGAATGGCAGACAACCGATGGACATCGCGACTCACAACATGGATCCCCCCAAATCACATGCACAACCGAGGCAGGCAGAATATTAGATGGAGCGACAAGCTAGAAAAATTCAGAATGTACTGGCTCTGTGATGCCCATCATATAGAAGTGTGGCGAATCTTGGGGAAGGTCTATGTCCAACGATAGACATTGAAAGACTGATGATGATGATGATGATGATGATGATGATATGTATATATATATATATATATATATATATATATATATATATATATATATATATATATGAGTATGTGTGTATAGATGTATATATATGTATATATACATGTACATTTTTATTCATGTACTTGTAAGTATAAGTGTATGGAGTATGAAGAAAGAGTTTGGCAAGGCATTTAGTCATATCAAAATATTCTGAGAGTGTAAATGTTTGGGTTGATTGATGTGGGGGTCATGGTTGGGTTTGAGTACTGGATGAGGGTGGGTCGGATCTCATTTGTTGAGAGTGGATGGATGAGTGTGCTTTTAAAGAATGGCCGACGCAATAAAAATATGAAGTCAATATTTGTTTATGTAAAACTGGGAAGAGGAAAAATCTTGACCCACTGGAGAGCAATTAATAAAATATCTATGCAAGGGTGGGGGTGGGGGGAGGAAAGAAGGAGGGAAGGAAGGAAGAGAGTGGTAGAGAAAGGAAGAGAAAAGAAAGGAAAATGAAATGAAATATAGTGGAAAGAAAACAAAAGGAGGCTGAAAACTATATAAAAAAAAACAGGTCATGTGACTAATCTCCTCTGGCCGCGTGCCATGTTGGGGGTGATCAATAGAAAAGTTTGAAAAAGGGGTTATCAATGAATAACTTATGTCTCTTACCTTTTTGGTGCAGTGATCAATAGAAAAAATCTCGATTTTCAAAAAAACAGGTAGACACTAACTCAGGGATCAATTTAGGATAAACCTAAATTGCTAATTGAACCCCCACTAAATACCTACTTGGGGAGGGGAGTAAAAAATTCCAAAACATTTTTTCTAGACGTAATAAGGAGTGAATGTTCAAATCTTCAGCCCTATAGCTCCACCTGTATGCATGATACATATATACTCATATAGCCAGCCAGCCAGAGCAACTAAAAAAAATTTGAGAATCCTTCGTTGACAGTCATTGTTTTCATCTTTCTGAAGATAGACTTTTAGATGGAAAAATGGAGAAAAAATTCGAGAAAAGATTCTAAAAAGAATGAATCTTAGACTAATGGTAGAATTATTGGTGGAGTGATGCAAAAAAACGGAAGGAAATAACTGATGAATACTCCAAAAAGTTGAAAGAAAAAACTACAAAGAATTGCAAAGATAAAAGAAATAATGGATTAGAGTTTTACTGAAAAGGAAGATTAAATAAGATAGAGTTGCCATATGGCTGTATTTTCCCTGGACATGTCCTCTATTTAGATCTTGATATTTTCATCTTGAAGACTAAAGGATTTTTTAAAATTAATCATCAGGGCAGCTTCATGATAACATAGCACCGAAGTGCGTGTTGGGTGAAGTTTGGATGTCTTCTGAAGCATCCTCTTTTTTGAATCTTCAGACATGGGAACCCTAGGATAAGAGAAATCTAGAAACTGGTGAAATGAAAGAAAGAAGTAAGGAAGGAAAGCTAGAATAGAAAAATGGATGATAATATAACAGATATATTCATACCTTGCATAAATGAACCACCATAGCCCATGCGCATACCAGAAGTATCTATCAGAAAAATTATTGATAATTATCAAAAAAATAGATCATTTATCTAAAATAAATACCCACACAAGATTTGGGCATTGTTGGTCCAAAATGACCATAGAGACCCCAAAAAGTACTTCTAAAAAAAAATTGAAATATTGTTTTTAGATGGTGTCTGGAGGTGTTCTCATGCAAGTTTTTGTGGTTGCAGCCCCCCAAAATGTGACCAGGAGTGCCTGGAGACCTACACATAGAGACAGACATTCAAAGAGAGAAGAATCTGTAACCCACTTGGTGATTTGATTGTAGATGAATTGAAAGAAAGAAAGGAAGAAATAATCGAGAAATCAGCTAAAAGATACAAAAAAAAAGACTGAAGGAAGATAAACTGAAAAAAAAAAGAAAGAAAGAATGACCGAACAGAAAAGTAAAGAAAAATTAAAGAAAAACAAAAACTGAAAGAGGAAAAAATGGCAAACAGAAAAAAAAGAAAAAGAAAGAAAAAACAGAGACTGAAGGAAGAGAACTTTAAAAAAAGAAAGAAAGAAGTCATAGAATGAATGAATGAAGAATAATTTGGAAAAGAATTTAGAATAAAAATGTGTATAAGACAAACAGAAAAACCTGAAAGAGAAAAGCAGAAGGAAATAAAAAATGAACAATTAGTTATGAAAAAAAGGAAGGCCAAAAGAGGAGAAAGAGTGAAAGAGATGAATTAGCAAAGATGGAGAAGTAAAGAATTAGGAAAAGCATAATTGGAATTTGAAAAAAATATCTTCTTATAGAAATTTTATGAATAAGAAAAAAAAAAATATCCCAAGTAATCATAAATTAAACTTAGAAATAAAAATGTATTATTTTATTTTTCATCTAATATAAGTTAAATGTCTCCATGTCTTTATATTTATAATTTTTTTCATTTATTGGTTCTGTGGTGAATTTTTTGGATAATGTTTATACATTATTCTTTTGTTAATTCTTGTGCTATAAAGTTACAACGCAAATGAAAGTGTACAATTCGTTTTCTTTTCACTGTTAATTTGCAAAAATAATTTTTTGCATTCGTGCCCCACCCTGCGCAAATCAGCTGGATCAGCCTGTGCTAAGTTGGAATTTATTCACTAAACCAAGTCTAGCACAAGACCAGAGTATCAAGACTTGCAATAATAACTCTGACTCGCTTCCAAAGGCTCATGATACAAACTTGTTAACCATCACAGTAGAGCAGGTTTTCCCCCTTCAGTGAAAAAATGTTTGTGTGTGAAAAAAAAAAAAACTTCCTCAAGGCCTCTGTGCTCATACAAGGCCTTCAACTCAAAAAAGGATTCCCTCTGTCTCTGTAAACAATGGAATAAGACTGAAGTGTGCGAGCCTGGGTGAAGCACGTGGGAATCCAGGGATACCCAGTCGACAGAATCCTCCCCTGAGCCTCACTGATGTAATTGTAAGGTAAACAGAGTGATACGTTTGGCATCTGCTTGGCTGCAGGAGTTGCCAGAAGGAAGTCAAAGTTCAAATTAAATCGTCTTGAAGAGGGTCCACTCCATGGTTTGGAAATCAGAGTTGTTAGTTCTCTAGACTGGTTGCAAAAATGGTCGGTCCTACTAATTACCTACAGCTGGGAGGAGATGGATTCATGCCTTTTGCAAGGTAAACCAGAGTCTGAACTTGGTTCACCGATTCCATTCTCTCTACTCTTGTTAGGCCATCTACGTTTCCAATTCAACTCAAAACAATCAAGACTTATTAACAAATCAATGTCTCAGTCTCTTGATCCCTAACCCTCAGCCAAGGATTCCCACAAACCCCCGGTAGATATTTGATCTAATGGCCTTGTATTAAATTGGAATGTTTGTACTTAAGAATGAAGTCACTCTTAAGATTCTCATCCATTCTTTATGGTAAATTTCTGTTTTTCTCTACCCTTTCATCCAGAGACCGCCCCCAACCCCCAATGAAATAGCTTACATTTTGTTGTCATTGCTTTTTACTCTTCAAGACTCAAATTAATTAAAATCTCTCATTCTGAGTTTTGGGAGGTATTAATTGAGAAAACCTTATAAAACAGGTCTGGTTAGTCACTCAATAGAGACTGTCAAGTGACCAACGTATTTGGCAACATGTTGTGTCGGGGTACGGGCTGATCAATTAAAATATTGGAAAAAGGTTTTATCGATGAATTTTACTTTGTGTTGGGCATTTATCACTAAAACATTTTGAATTTCCAAAGAACAAGTATGCTGCTGGACAAAAACTAAGAGACTAATTTAGCATAAGTATACATTCTAAATTGAACCCCACTAAAAAAAACTAGAGAGGAGCAGTAAAAACAACAGAAAAACTTTTTTTTATGAAGTAAGGAGTAAATGTTCAAATTCTCAGTCCTCTGGCTCAATGGCCTGTGCACAAGATACACGCATATCTAGTCAGCAAGACCAACTTAAAAACTGGAGAAAACTATGATGACTGTTTTGGTGACAGTTTCTGATACATACTGGATTATTTGAAGGAACATCCTTCAGATTTCTAAGATAGAAAAAAACAAAGTTGGTTAAAGGTCATTCAAACATCAAACACATTCTGATCGGACCATGTGTTTGTAAAATCTGCAGTCTACTCCCGTATGTTGTTTGAAGTTCTAAGATGAAGCATCATCGGAATTCTATGAATTACTCACACTAGTAACCTTGTCTTAGCTGTTTTGATGACATGAAGATGTAAACAAGATAATTGATTCTATTTGAAGCTCTGAAAGATTGCTGGATGTGACATAAATCTGAAGAAATTTAGAGAGAACACCTGCACAAAATTCATAAAAACAGCAAAGCTGAAGAAGCATTGTCATTATTAATTTTTGACTGGTTTAAGATTTTTTTCTTCACATCTAGTAGTAGTGGTGGTAGTCATTATAGTCTTAGGTCGTTCAAATTTCTTTCATTGACATCATTAATTTTTAACTACCTTCTTCTTTTCATCAAGAAGTAGTAGTTTTGAGCAAAATAAACTTCTGTCTGAATTTCTTCGATGAAGCATTGGCACTATTAATTCTTGACTATTTTTTTTTTTACATCTAGCAGTAGTAGACATTTCAGATTCGAGTTGTCTTTTAATTGAAGGCTGTTGGATGAAAGATGATTGGACAATAAAGTTGATGATTGACTGTAGAATGCAATGTAGACAAAAGAAAATAATCTAAACTAATTATTCGGAAGAGTTAGGTACACATTATCTGTTATAACTTACTGCCAAGTATCCCTAACTACTTACAGCATTACAGTGACACCAGTTCCAACCGGAATTCATATTAAAATGTTATTATAGAACAAATCGTTAAATAAAATATTATTTTTTTTATTTATTTTTTTTTGACATTATCATTGCGTGATTGAAAATGTCCTCCGTTCAATCGTCTCATGCCCAATAGTCATCACGCTCCTTTGTTACCACTCAATAGTCAGCCAACCATAATAAAACCTTGTGCCACATTTTGTCCTCGTGGTATAACAAATAAATTCTGCAGTAGCTTTCCTCTCCCACCAAGTGTGACCTTGTGACACTGTTACAGTATTATTCTTTGAAAAAAAGACACCTTGCTCAGAAACTGTGAAGTTTTTGTTGTCGCAATAATAAAAGTCCTAAAAGTAATAGCTGCAGTTTTTATTATTATTATTATTATTTGAGAAGAGGAAGAAGAAGAAAAAGTGAATGAAAAAAAAAAATCAAAAAAGTCTTTATCATTTAACTTATGTAACTACAAATGGTCTGAAGATATCATAAAAGAAAAAAAAAAAAATGCGAGAAAAAAATTCCAGACTAAAAGTAAACGTCGAGGACCCAACCCTTTGAACAAAACAAAATGAAAAAACGGACAAGTCTGTCTCTACCCTTGTCCCTCCCCAGACACAAGTGCACTCTCTCACTCACTCGGTTAGAGTCTAGGATAGTCACGGATATGTTGCGAGATTGATACGCATTAGCAAAGATACTGTTTGATCACATATGACGGTTTAATCAATTTTCATACAATTTATCATTGAAAAAGAGAACATGAACCAAAAGTTTCTTGATGAATCTATCATCCTTATGTCCATATCTTAAAAGGATTTTAGATGTATTCATAGTAGTAGTAGTAGCAGCACTACTTGTTGAGGAAGTAGTAACAGGAAGAGAAAATTGATATTTAACTTTACTAGATATGGTAGTAGTAGCTGGAGGCAGAGAAAGAGAAAGATGAGGGAAGGAGTGAGGAATGTGAGGATGGTTCACCTGAAGGTCTGGACCAAGTTTTATGTCAATTCAACATGATACGGCTGAGAAAATCGAAATTTACTATAACCAGTTATGTTAAATATCAATTTTCTCAGACGAGTTGTGGTAGAAGTAGCAGGAAGAGGGGAGGGAATTTGGGGGAGGAGGAACAAGTCAATGTGGCTGGTTTACCTGAAGGTCTACACCAAGTTTCATATCAATCCTGCATGATACAGCTGAGAAAATTAATATTTATTACAATTGGGACCGGCCAACCAAAAAGTGTCTTATAGAGATGTGTGGAGGTATCTAAAAATCTGATACAAAAATGATTCTCTTCCAATGTATAGTAACTGAGTAATTTTTTTCTTAATTCATTGAGTTTCTGTATAATCTTTATACATTTAATTAAAAAAAATCAAATATAATACTTTTGCGTATGTTTGCAATTTTGTATCTGTAAATGAACAGTGTATACATAAGTATTTATGTACAAGTACTTGCATGAATGTTATAATTCAACTGAATGCATTGTATTTAAAATATTTACTCCATGCAGGCTTTTACATGCACATAAAAATTGTATGAATTGCAATTCCACGATGAAATTCAAATTTTATACATTCTCTAACATCTGTGCACATACATCAAATTTTGCAACATCTGTCAAGATAAAACTGCACAAAGTTGGGCTTACGTCTAGATCAAATATGCACTCAAAAAATTTAAGAGTTTTCGTTTTCTGAAGCTCAAGGATTAAGTATTTTCATTATTATTTTATATATTTTCAAGATTATTCTTTTGATTTTAGTTGTTTTTAGTATGATGTTTTGGTTGATGTAATTATTTGGCCTTTCCCTTGTATACATTGCATTCAGTCTTTAGAGGTCACTTGGTAATTTTTTCTTTTTCCTTTTTTTATCTCCTCAACTAAAATACCAGAGTACAGCAGAGTCACAGGACTATGTGTTATGGTCTCATATTAGTAGTAATAATATGGGATTGAATACATAAGACCATACTGTCTACTCTTAACAAGGAATCTCTTCTCTTGTTGACTCCCGTTATATAGCAATTGTTGGATTGTAGTAATCCCTATTTCATGGAGATCAAATTGAGTCAAGCTTTTTAGTATTAGTAAATCAGTCTCTGAATAATTTCATGTGTGAAGGTTGTTGAATATTCTTTCTCAGGGTCACCAGTTAGTGAAGTCATATCAAAAGCTACAGTTTGTAGAGACCAGTACAAAACTTGTATGACTACTTGGGACTATGTGTGAAGACATTCCCTTGGGGATATAGTGGCAGGCTAAGTGGAAGAAATTGAATGTACTTAGCAACAATAAACAGGCATTGTGATGAAGCTTGTGAATAAAAGGAAGTAATAACAATATCAGTAACAAAAGATTTATTATTACTTGTACTACAGTGAGCTGAATTGAAGTAGAGTACAAAGTGAAGTAATTCATAATAGTTTAGAAGAGTTCTCACTAAAATCGACTTGGAAAGTTGACCAAGTGTTCAACGTTGTATTTGAACTGCGGCAATGACTTGTACAATTTCATAAGCAGTGTCGATATGTGTGGTATTAGAGAGAGTGTAAATGGTGTGTGGAAACACTAAACTCAAGGACCCCTATCATTACTGACAAGCCTTGCTAAAAATCTTGTATTTAAGGCGTTAAACATGCTCAAGACAGGGATCGGGGAGATGGACTTCTGCTGTATTTTTGAATGGTAGAAAATGAGATGTTTTGCCACCAATCAGAAACTGTCAACCAAAACTGTCAGTAAAGGTTCCTCCAGTTTTGAAGTCGGATTAGTTGGCTCTCTATCTATCTATCTATCATGTGGACATGCTGTAATAATGAAGCTAAAAGACTGAAAATTCAAACATCTACTCCTGATCATATCTAGTGTACAATGTAATTTTATGCTAAATTGGTCCCTTCAATTGTATTTGTCTATGTTCATGCTTGTTTTTTTTAAATTTGGACTTTTCGGTGATTCAGGTCCAATGAAAGGCGATAGAACTAATTTATTCATTGATCATCCCTTTTTCCAATTTTTTCAATTGATCACCCCCAATACTGCATGCTGCCAAAAGATGTTGGTCATGAGACAGTTTCTATTGAGTGACTAACCAGGCTTGTCTGTTCGGAAAAAAACTACTTTTTTCATTGGACTCCTTGTCTTTGAGGAGCGTTATTGCAATTGTTGAGAATAACAACTAGTTCATCGTTCTATTGCTGGAGTTCTCCAATGTATTTTCTGAGCTTGGCTTGCACAAGACCACAAATGTGAGGCCCCCAGTGAGGATTGAACTCACTAAAGTAGTAATTATCTGCTAGATCAATTTGCTGCCCACTGCTACATAGCAAGGTGTTCAGCTGTTCCATTAGACCTTTATCACACGACAGATGAAAAGACAGGATTAGCAGATCACTTTGCTAACTCGTCTCTTCAGTTTAATCACGTCAAGCTAAAAAATTTTTGTGTGGGTTTCATACTATGATGATGTAACTTTTTGCGGTTGTAAAATCTCATTCACTTTATTTGTCTTGATACATACGCCCCAGTAGATTTCTAAAACAAATTTACAGAACATTTATGTTTATTGGGTTGGTGCAAAATGAATTGCGGTTTTGCCTACTTTGAACTTTGACGCTTGTTTTGGGGATTGACTATTATTGAACTATGTTCATGGAATGTATCATTCTAAAGCATGAATTTCGCTCTATTTATTCGAGCTGAATGTTTTCTGTTCACTATTTATTCTGCTTCATTTGAAACTGTCAAATCAAAAATGGAAAATAAAGTAAATTTGAGCAATTTTGTTGCATGAGTTTGAAATCACATGTGAAACAGTTGAAATTACTTGCTATATCAACCAAGTATTTGGCCAGGGGACCTTCAATGAACGTGTAACTCAACATTGGTTCCAAAAATTTTGAAATGGAAACAAGAGCCTTGAAGATGTTGACATCCTTCTGCGATTGATGACATCCAATTGAAGGCCATTGTTGAGGTGAAGCTAAGCAAAACATGCCGAAAGTTGCTGAGGAACTAAACATTGACCATTCAACAGTTTGCAATAAATAGGAAAAGCAGAAACTTTGACATGTTACACAAATGACCCCAATTGAAAAGCAAAAAAGCTTGGATGTTGCATGAATTTCCCTATAGGAATTGAATGAGTTTTGACACATATCTCTACCTCATCCAACTTACTCACCAGGCCAACTCCCTGACCAACTTCCATTTTTTTAAAGCATTTTGACCACTTCCTGCAAGGGAAGGTCTTCAACAACCAGGTAGCTACTCAAAATGCCTTCAAAGAATCCATTGGTTTGAGGACCGCAGTATTCTATGCATCTGGATTGAATGGACTTGTTTCTAGTTGGCAAAAATGAGTAAATTCTGTCTGTTCTTATTTTGAATAATAACTTTCATTCTTAGCTGAGATATACTACTTTAAAGTTGTTAGTAAAAAACTGCAATTATTTTTGCATCAAACGACTGTCATAGAAACCTCAGAATATATATGTCCCAGGTGTCTTGAGAGTGTTAAATGGCCATTATGAGTGGCCTTAAAAGCCAAATTTAGATTTTCCATGTTAAAATTTCACTTATTTCAAAATTACAAATTCATTCAAGCTCTTTTCAACTTTCCATTGTTGATATATGTTATTATTTAAACCTCATTCCAGCATGGGTAGTGTGCACCTCTTTTTTTACACATGCTCTGCTATATCTGATTTTCTTGTTTCATCTATGAAATAAATAGATAAATATGTACGCATATTCATATATACGAGGTGCTACCAAAAGTCAATGGAATTTTGACAAAATGTGAGAATTGTTGTGAAGGACTTTTCCAGTTACAGTTTGTGAAATCATTGTATACACACCCCAGGAAACTACTTCAGAGGTTACATAGAAAGCTACGTATTAGTGTAGGCAATTTTTTGCTTTGCCTTGTAAATAGCATCTTATATATGTATGTTTATAGAGAGAGATAGATGTATATATCCTTCATTGTCAAATATGTTTTTAGGGTAACCTATGGAAGTAAGCTCTGTGTTTAAAAAAAATGAAATCCATATATGATGCATCAAGATAATACCCTATATAGAATAACAAACTACATGTAGTATGACATAAGCTATATATCAACATTATAGCCGGGGAGGTGGTGTTGATCAACACTGCTGGGGAGCCATGGCAATATAACTGTTTTGTTTTTAAATCCCCTAAATGGTTATATGATAAACAACTGATGATCCCAACAAGAAAAATTGATATATAGAACCATAATTTCAAATTCTGTATAAAATATTATAAACACTGAAGAAAATTGGATTACATTAACAAATATTGGGAAACAATTGACTGAAAAGACATGAATTTTTAGAAAAAAGTTTTTTTCATGTATCTAGTGTTAAAGCTATAAAGCTCTCTTGACTACACACACACACACACACACACACGCACACACACACACACACACACACACACACATATATATATATATATATATATATATATGCCTGGGTTCCATTTTCTACTTTTGTATGTATGTATATAAACATAAAATATGGATTAATATATGCATATACTTCCATTTGAACAGACTGTGATTGATAAATACAGGCATACATCAATTCATATCATTGAACTGACTGACATGGAAACGGATTGATAAATGAAGATATGAATAACCTGGGGTACACAAACTGGCGCATTGATTGACAGATAGATAGATAGATAGATAGATAGATAGATAGAAATCAGCATTGAAATCTAGATTGATAAATCGAAACAGACAGATAGACTGATAGAGAAAGAGAGAGAATAAGACATAGATGGAGGGATGAATAGATAGATAAGTATAGATGAATGGAATTTGAGAGATAATAGATATGAACAGACCTAGATAGATGGATAAAGATATGAAAAGATTGAGATAAATAGATCAGTATGAACAGCCAGAAATAGATAAGGTAATGTATATATACATGTAAAAAGACTGGAAGGGATATAAGTATACATTTATGAATGTCTACACCCAAATTTGAGGATGGAAACCTGCCTTGTTTACTCATTCATTGAAAACTATTTTGATTTGTTTGTTCTTATTACTGACCCACCTACAATTTTGGTCAATTGCTGCTTGAATAATGAAATCCAAAAAGATTTCTCATGACTTGGTACCCATGACATTGTTGCCACCTTACTCATTTTCCGGCTAGTTCTGGCTGAGTTTTTTCCAATTTAGTTGTTATAAATCTATGATAACCGATTAGGTTTGGTATATTTAATAACAATTTCTTTAAATAGCTTCTTCTGGGGTATTAGCTATGAGTTATTTCATTTGATGAGTTAGCTATAATTTCTTTTAGCTAGAAGATAAGAAATGATAGAAAAATGGAAAATCTTGCAAACTTTAGCCATTTTTATAGCTAGTTTTAGTTTTAAATGACAATCCATACTTGTGACTCTTCAATTATGGGACAAGGTGGGTGGGAAAGTGAACTTCCCTACCCCTACCCGCACAAATACAAATCAGGCTAAATCTATGTTGTCCTTTTGAAAAAAAAAATTAAAATTATAAGTTTTTTTTCAGGCTTTTTGGTGTTTTTTTAACAACACTGATTTACTTTCTTTTTTCAGAAATTAATTCCCATTCGATAAAGCTTTTTAGATTATCTTTAATTCATAGAATACTTTTATTTTTGTTATTTTTAGATTATTACTGTACATACAAAAATGTTTTTTATTATTATTATATTTCTAAGAATATTATAATTCAAAAATAAAATGGAATTAATTCGTACATTGGTATTTAATAGATATTTCCAATTTATTTTTCATTTTTAAAAAAAAATATTTTAAAAAATGCATCGAAACTTTCAAACATTCTAAAAATTGCATTATATTGTGACATAGCAAATTCTGGTGGTAATAGGCAGAGCTGATTGTGGTTGTATTTTAGTGTTGCCTGCCTTTGAACCCTGTACATACATAGGTAAATCATGGCAATTCTTATCCCACTGACTACTCCACCATCCCAATATTAGTTTTGGTTATTTTCTGAACTAAGAAACATTGAAGATTGAATAATAGGCACCTAATTTTGTAATTTCCACCCTAAAATCTTTTCAGCAAATCTCGGCACTTGATCTGTATGTCGTACATTGAAAATAAGGGATTGTTCGTGGTCATGAATTATGGCAAGCATCAATAACAGACTATTATATGTACAAAGATTCGAAGAAATTGACAATGAAAAAGCAAAAAAATCAATACATTAATGTCTGTTTTCCACTGTCTTTTTTGAAGTAGCAAGCTTTATGAGGTAGCACTCTGGCTCACAAAGCGTATTACTCATAAAAGGTAGCAACAAAAGTCTGTACAGCATACATTATGCACATTTTGTATAGATTCCTGGAACTTTTGGGTAGCATCTTGTATAAATGAATTGCCATGATTTTGTGATAGTTGAACATTAAAATCAGGAAGAGAAATATTGCAAGTGGTCGGGAAGTGTTACTGACAGAATAAATGTATAATTATACATACATGAATTTCATATTTAATAAAAATAAAAATTTGATACCTTCTTTCATTAATTTCTTTTATTATATCAATTTTACCCAATCAATTTTATGCTTTCTTATAGCATAATTTTCTCAAATGAAAAGACTTATAAAAATCTCTCTTTTGAGTATTTAAAAAAATGACTGTGTACTCTATGATATCAGACAAATCACTTACATTATTAACATAGGTATAAATATGCTGCAACTTGGTGATCAAATAAACTTGTGTATTCATGTGAGATTTTTGGTGTATTGTGGTGGTGGGGCTTATTGAGGCAATTTCTTGTATGCATAGATACAAATCTATAATGAGGTCACTTTTTTTTTTCTTCTATGATGTCTTCTTGTCAAAGGTGTTTGGTATCTTTTTTCAAGTGTGAGAAAAGATTTAGGTGGATATTCTTGTTTGCTAGAGAAAACATAAATAAAATTAATTAGATATAGACATTATATATTGAGATTGATAGATAGATATGAACTGGCTGGGAGAGAGAGAGAGAGAGAGAGAGAGAGAGAGAGAGAGAGAGAGAGAGAGAGAGAGAGAGAGAGAGAGAGAGAGAGAGAGAAAGAGACTGTATACTCTTGAGAATTGTTTACGAAAACAGGGCTAACTGAAGCTATTATTGGGCCCTCAGCAGAATTTGATTAAGGGGGCCCCAACAGCCTCTATGAGGTCATAAGCTGGATTGGATTTTGGGGCCTCCACTTCCTTTTGGGGGCCCCCTGGTGACTGTGGGGCCCTAAGCAGCTTAGCTTGTTCATGTGTCAGGCTCTGTGCAGAAAGGTTATAATTATGGGAGTTCACAGCCACTCTTCCGTGGGTGCAAAAGAATACATTTTTAGTTGTGTTGGTGCGAAAAGAATATATTCAGTGAAGGCTTACTGTTTATTTCTGATTGGGCAATGATTTGGGTGATCAGGTCATATTTGCCGATGGTTTGTAAGACCCCAATTAATGCATTTCCTGAAAGAGCGTGGACTGAGTATAAGAAAACTTTTGATTTTTTTCTATTGGCCCAAAGGAATCAAAAGTTATATAAGAACAAAGTTTTGAAATAAGGAAATAATTCTAGAATTTTGATTTTTCTTCTGCAATTTTCATCCTTCTGAGATGTCTTTTTGAGTAAGATTATCTATATTTCTACAACTCATTAGATGTTCTCATTTATAGTGATAAATCTGATGAGTTCAAGTACCTCTCTAGGAGGGTGCAAATGCACCCTCTTGCACCCCCTTACAGATGTCCATGGTGATAATCATATCTTATTTTGATGAAAATAATGACTGAACATTAAATTCATATTAAGCATTATTCATCTCTCCATGTTCTTTTGGAAATTTTGCAATTGCAAGTAGGGAATAGGAGGTGAATCAGTTAATTCGTTCAAATGATTTATTGATCAAGGGAATTGACCAGTGATCGCTGCATGACAACTTCCATTTTAATTTTGCAAGCACAATGCAAAAAACGATCATGGAATGATGGGAATTCATTCCACGTGTAGCATATTCTCAAGATCTGTCACCTCTATATGACTTGTTCCATGCCAAGCAATACTGCTTGTCTAGGCTGTGGCTCCAACAAGTTCGAGATGAGGTGGAATTCCTTGAAGAATTCATCAAATCAAAACGGAAACCATTCTTCTATCATCTGATACACAATTTAGCCAAAAGAGAGAAATCCTTTGATTCTATGAATTTATATGAAAAACAAATTTTATTGAAAAATGTTGAAAACTTTAGAATCAATCTAATATGTTGGAATAAGCAATCAAGCTGGAAGGTGGCATAGCCAAGGAAAATACTTTGATGACTTAATGATGATGATATGAATTTATATGGATAACAAATTTTATTCAATATGATGGAATACACAAGCTATCCTTTAAATGTATGGAAATTTCAGTCATTGCAGTTCTATGGATAACTCAGAAAAATTTCCATTTTATTGTGATTGATAGTAACTCAGTTGTATCTGTAAGTGAGGGCTTTTATCTTGCAATGAATAACTTGCAATGGATCATCTTGCATTGGGCAATGGTTTCATCTTATATATATATATATATATATATATATATATATATATATATCATACCATGTGAAAATTGAATTATTCAGTCCGACACGTGGTCCAATCCTTCAAAACAAAATGTCCTACTAATTCTGCAATGATGATTCTTCCCATTCTTTCCACACTGTTGCTTTATTCTTAACAAATCATACGTATTGGTCAACATCATTACCGCCATAAAATAACCATCACTCTTCATTACCTGTTGCAGTTGATGGGTTAAATAGGACGGTAGCTTTAGGTCAGAGAGAATCAGGGGGAATACTTTGATCACTGAATAATGGAGCTATGAATTCATATGAATAAGGAAAAAAAAAGCTGTCAACTGAATGCTTGAATCTTTTGGATTGGCCTAATAAAAAAAAATCCAACATTCTATTTGATCTCAGAGATGTTGGAATTTTAGTTCTATTGATATACAGTGCAATTGAGTACACTTAAAGCTGTATAGACTTGCATCCTGCCAAGGGGTTGATCATGAAGATTCAACCAGATGTGAGACTTGCAAGGATCACTAAGCTACCAGGCAATTGAAATAGAAATAGAGTTCGTCACCGGGCGTCATACTCCACTTGGAATTGTCTCTCGAGAGACGCGGTGCTTTACCTCAACAGTACTCACAGTACACACGCTCAAGCACGCATGCGCGTCAGCTAGCAGACGCACACACAAACAGAGCGAATTGTATATGTTCGTTAAAGAGAAAAAAAAGAAGCATTTCTTAATGATAAGAAACAGAGCATTAGTTGTATTGTTACTTCAATCCTTGAAATCCATAAAACAGCAACAAGAATCAAGTGGAAAAAGGAAAACAAAAATAACGGTACACACACGAATAAAATATACCGACCCACATTCTTCTAATTCTTGTATAAACCTTCGGGGAACTTATATACAGCAACTAGTCGTAAATAGTCCTTGGGAGAAGACAGGAGAAAGAAGAGAAGAGAAGAAATTGTGGACTTGAACACAGAGGACCATTGTTAAAGAGGTGACCGCATTTAGAAAGTTAAACTCAAGTGCGTACTCCCGTACACATTAGCATGGATAATACATAACTTGTCTTGAATTACGATAGATTTTTTTTAGATCAACCAAGGAAGAGACGTCAATTCCATATAACAGGTGTCTCCTCGCAATCTTGACTTTGCTTGACCCCGGACCCGTCAATTATATTCACTTTGACCGCATTCATTAATCACCACACATTTTCTAAAACAATCTCCCTCAGTCTCACTACAGATGTTCCCCCGTTATAGCGCGGGTGTTGGGGGTCCAAAAAAGCCAACTGCATTACAACAGAGCCACGAGAAGATTTAGTCTTGGTTTTGAGTAAGATGTAGCGATGTTATAGTAAGAATAATATTTTGGGGTTTACCATCCACCTGAGTTATAACGCAAACTGCGCACAACGTGGAAGACATGTATCTCTATTAACATCTATTTCAATTTCTTCATCTCTATCTATCTAACTATACACCTTGCAGTCCCTATTAAAAGAAGTGTTATTTATTTTCGTATCCCATCAACTTTGCCAACATTTCTGTTGCGTCACATTAAGGTTAGGGTTAGGGTTAGTAGTGGTTAATTTGGGACCACAATCATTGTAGTATGAAACGCAAAAGGAGGGACTTCTTTTTAGGAACTGTACTACTTATACATCTTTCTATCTATTTATCTATTGAAACTTTGTGATCGAGACGGTAGTTAATTTAGTCTCCCTCTTGGTCCACATTTCATACCTATCTCAAATGATCACTTTCTTAGTTTCTTTATCTGTCTATCTATCTATCTATCTATCATCTTTTGAAACTATGTGAGTTATCGAATCCTGTTATCATGTTCCTAGTTTTGTTTAAGGTACGGATTTCGAGTTCTAATTTTTAAGGCAAGAGGGTCTTTCAAGCAGTCTGTACATTCGTGTATTTGCAAAATCTGAATGGTCGGTTCGATTTTTGACGTTAACTAGCAAATCTGACGAACCATTGATAGTTAGTGAATACGATACCTTAGAAATATTCTGCACCATGCATTGCCAAGTTCCGTGGCATCAACAGTCACTCTAGTACCAATAGTGAACCACCCTTTTGAATTTTGTCTCTTGTGCTCCATAAGTTTGGCCTTGTGCCAGAATCTGCTACACTTAGGATCGGTTTGGTAGCAAAAATGAACATACGTAGCGTTTGTGTCTGCGTACAAAAATGTTTTCGTTTCTTTGCTTCTGTATGTTTGTGACAGAGGAGGAGACAGATGTACACTAACAGGGTGTCTGTTTCGTTGTACGGCTTTTCTTTGATAAAACAAATCCTTCAGTGGAATAATGTCAAGTTTTGCTTTTGAATAGAAGAAAACATTACCATATATAAAAGAATGAGAAAGAAAGCTCGACCGAAGAAAAGAATAAAAACCTTAGGGCTTTGAAACATAATTCAATTATTCCGTTTTTCAGTCGGTGTTAGAGAAGATCAGAATTGTAAGGTTGGTCGAGCTGGAAAGAATCGTATAATAATGACAATGATAACAACTACAATATTTATGGAACTAATTTCATCATCATCATCATCATCATCATCATCATCATCATCATCATTCTTTTAACGTCCGTTATTGGACATTGACCTTCCCCAGGATTCGCCACACTTCTCTGTCGTGGGCGTCGCAGAGCCAGTATTTTCTAAATTTGTACAATTCATCTCTCGATCTTGTGTTTTGTCGGCCTCGGTTTCTTATGTGATCTCTGGGGATCCATGTTGTGAGATGTGATGTCCATCGGTTGTCTGTCATTCTTGCAACATGGCCTGCCCATTGCCATTTAAATGTTTTGATAGATTCTTGTTATATCTAAATTGGTATCATTTCTAGCGAATTCGCTGCACGAAAGCCAAACTCGAGATAATTCATCCCACTTTATTTATCATCCAACCCGTGGGTCGCAGACTCATCGGCGTCGCGCATTCGAAATCGTGAAAAAAACAACAATAACAAAACAACCTCAGATTGTTATCTATTTATTCAGAACGCAATATGCTTTACGAACTTCTTATTTGTCAACATAATGAACAACATTATGATGCCCTGGATTACTCCCTTTTATAAAAATAAGTAAAAAGAAATTCAAGTAAAAGGTCAAATTCAGGGATAAACAAACCCATTATACACCGATATAATGGGTTTGTTTACCCCTGAATTTGACCTTATACTTGATTTTTACCACGAAGCTTAGCTTACTACGGCACAAGGTAATACCTGTAGCGTACCCCGGTACCCGGTGAGGATCAAACTCACTTCATCCGTAATAGCCTGCACAAGTAACTTGACCGCCATTCCACACTGTAGTGCCCTGTCAAGGCCAATATCTTTTAGGGTTGCCATATCTTAACATTCAAAAGAGTGAACATTCCCAAAGATATTACCCGTCTGACACACACTTTGGCGCTATGTAATCTTGAAGCATCCTCGTTAAATAATTTTGCAGGCTTTTGAAGAATCTTAAAAAATTAAAGCAAAACATGTTCGTACAGCTTAGAGAGAACTATGATAGCTTTTCAAACTTAATATTTATTTAACCTAATACTGTACAAGTCCACGTGTGCAGGGCACTCTATAAGAATCGAACGCACTTTTTTTTGTAATGGTCAGATATAGATTAGCTTGCAAACCATTTCTCCGCAGCGTAAGAGAAACACTAGCTGCCATTGTGGCATATCTGGTAGAGATTACTGTGCTTTACAATTGCGGTAACAAGACTTTTTGGAAAACTTAAAAGACTCACCGTAGACAAGGCGTAGCTGGAGGAGGGATTGGGCAGCGATTCGAAGTCGCCCTGGAGTCCAAAAAAGCTTTATGAATAGTGGTTTACTAATTACATTTCTACGAACATCATACAATAACAAAATTCACTAGCCGTTGGAAGGGCTCCCCTGGAGGAGCCAAACACTCACCCAAGGCCCTCATATCAACATAGCTACATTAGTGCTTTTAATGATTCCATTTCATATCCGCCACCGGCCTCTTCAGGGTGATTGATATAACCAACTCTCGCTAATTCAGTGGTTTCCAACCTTTTCATTGCCGAGAATCCTGTTTACTCAAATTAATTTTCAGCGATCTTTGTTTTGACGTACATGAATCTATGGCGATTTTTAACCAGCACTAAGTTTCCAAAATCATACTGAGGCTCCAAAAAACAAACCTCTTATAAACATCAGAAATAAACGTAATAGATTAAGTTAAAAAGCCTGTCTTTTGTTCACCAATGAATTCGTCTCGGGACGATGGAAACAGTGCACCCAACGAGCCAGAATGACGTTTTCATGAAGAACAAAAGACTTTTGATTCCATTATTGTGTTCATTTCTGATGAATATGCTGTTTAATTATAAATGATATTTGTTGCAAGCTTTGTTTGACTTCTGGAATCTTCGTATGCTAGTATAAGAAATATTGGTTCTTGCATTGTGTGGGGTAGAGTGGTAAATAGCTTTTGGTTAGATGTGGCGAGAAGGTGTTGATGAAGACTAAGGATTTTGTCTCCACGTGGTTTGGTGTTAGCGCCACGTGCCAGCGTCACTGCATATGTAGGAGGAAAGGGGGAAAGTCTAGAGAGTCTACGCATCAAGTATGATTGTGTACGAGGAGATTAAACGAGTAAAAAAGATGCATACAAGTATTTAGATGAAGAAATGAAATGTGCATTTAATGCATAACATTTACGATAAAAAAAAGAATGAAAATTGAATACATACAATGAAAACGTTATGACGATCGATCTTGTAAAGAAGAGAAGCGGAGAGACCTGTTTAGTTTAGAGGGTTATTCCTATACGTAGAAATGGAATATCGGAGAGAATAAGTATTTTGGGGACACGTGACATAATGAGTCTCATGTCGTTTGGTTTTTCTATCGGATGGAACTTGATTAGTAGCGCCTGTTGTAAGAGGTATAGATGACCAAGCTATATGGTCACGGTCAAAGAATAAAAACTACGCCGGCTTTGAGTTTAGAAAGAAGGAAAGGAATGAGGTAACCGGCCAGAAAGCCGGGGAAAATAAGCCATTGAACACGTGTGTTCAGGAGTTTTATAGGGAGTCATCGGGGGAAGCTAGCTAAAAGAAGAGTTTTGTATCGAATTCTTGAATAAAAACATAGGGGGCGCCACACTAGTTAAACCGGATTGATTTATGTACATCAAACCAAAGATTACTTTCATATAGATTTCAGGTTTTTGGAGGTCTACCTAATCAACGAATTCACGGATCCTGGGCCTCAGGTTGGGAACCACTGCACTGAATTTTGGTTCTAAGGTTCCAAGGGGTCAAGTCACTGGGCCACCAAATCTCAAGCTATGACCTTGACCGTAGAGCATTACTTGACATGCGAATCTCGGACTGGTGATTCGGTTTCTCATAAAAGGTATTCCATAAACGTTGTCTTGTGCCAAAGTAGGATTCTCTCCACCCCCAAATTGCTTACACACACGCACACACAGACCCCCCTCCTGCACGCGCGTGTGCACACGTTTAAACAAATTTTCTCCTTTGTTAGCAGGACGGCTTCATTTTCGTTCCTTTGGTGAATAACAGCAAGGAACTAAACGTTTTAACAGTCAACCTACTGAATAGAGCAGCCCCTTTTCATCCGGGTTCCCGTGGAACCGTACGGTTCATGCGAGTTTGTTAGGGGTCCATGCATGAAAAAAGCACCTGACTTTTGCTTCATTTGAAGTTTTTATGTAACGAATTTTTTTATGTAACGTTTTACACTAAAAGTACCAGAATTTTTACCAACCGAAAAAGACCAGAAGATGTCATTTTCCGTTTAGTAGAAGTAAAAAACCCTATAATCTCCGATAATAGGGTTCCATGATGAAAACCGCCAACCAAACCTGTCACCACAACTGTCAGCATAGGTTTCTTCAATTTTTAAGCTGGTTTGGCTGACAGGCTATCTATGCAAGTGTCACGCATATAGTCAGCACCAATGGAGCTAGGTTTACTCCTTATCATGTCTAGAAATTTTTTTTTGTTTTTCCACCTCACTCCAGATAGGCTTGGTGGGAGGGGTTTCAATTTGCCATGTAAGTTTATGCTAAATCAGCTTCTTTGTTTGTGCCTGGCTGCGTTCACACCTGCTTTTTGAAAATTCCGACTTTTCAGTTACCCTACAAAAGGTGAAAGAAATAAGTTATTCATTGGTTAACCTATTTTCCTATTTTTTTTCTTCAATTGATCATCCCCAACACGGCATGCGGCCAATAGACGTTTGTCACGTGACGGTTTCTTTTGAGTGACTAACCAGAACTGTTCCTAATAGTTATCGATTTTTGTCGATTTATATCGTCAGTAGTTAAAAGAATAACTATTTAGAAAAATAAAAAAATTGACGATTTTCATGGATTCGAATCGATTGTAAATGGAAAAAAATATGGAGAATTATTTTTTGTTTCCATAGGTGGAGACAGAGACAAAAACAGAGTGACGCATCGTCGTTTACCGTTTAAATCAGTTTTTCTCGACCTTATTCAGCCCGAAGTCCCCCGTGACATCTCGCTACATGTCAACGCCCCCTGGAGTTTAGATATGAGAAGTGCTCAACACAGGATTTTTAGAGATATGTGGTAGCTTGTCATTACAAAGATAAAGATCAGCATCAAAGATTTTATTATGGAAAATGTTATAGTAAGTACATCAATGAATTCCTAAGTAGATACTGCTAAACATCAGCCATTGCCATTTGTAAATCAAAATCATAGAAGTTCATGGAATGCCCACAAAACACCCTCAAGAAGCTCAAGAGCTCATTTAAGGCCCTTAGTAATCTTAACGTTCACTTGGAACTAACTAACGCCCAAATGCAGGCACTCGTTCCCACGTTGAAAAACACTGATTCAGATTCTTCCTGACAGAATTTCCTCTCTACCATCTTGAGTTTGTCTTCATTTACCAAATGACATTTGATAATTTGCTTTAATCTTCAGGTAACGCTCCATCTTTTTTATTTATCTAAAGACATTGAAGAATTCTGATAATCATTCTGAATTATAATACGGATTAATTTTCGAATAATCTTTGATGGATCGTTAGCGGTTCATATAATATTTTTTTGTTCTGAGGATCCTTGAGATATGAAAGCTATTTCAAGAGTTTCTCCATTGAAGATGCTACTATAGAGTGAAGATACGTAAAATAATGCTTGATGAATAGTAGCTCACCTACTGTATTTCCGCTGACATTATACAATAACTACAATTTATCTATTTTACTATTAAATCACAGTAAATGTCGAATGGGGTCCCGTCAAACCTCCCTTGATCCCCAAATCTCCAGCTCCGTCCCTAACTCTGAGACTTGGAGATTCTGATCAACCATCCCACCCATGTGAGGGGATCAGATCACAAAGTTGTACACACGGAAAACAGGATCTGTCAAACTGTATTAGCCGACCGTAGAACGAAGGAGAAAGAAAGAGAAAAGTACAAAAACCATGCCCGAGAACTGAGAAAAGTGCGGGACGTGGAGGTTAGAATCGTGCTCACGGGAATCGTTCTAAAAAACATTAAAATCAGAATTTGCTTCGGTAATTCAAGGCAGAATTGAAAGGAGTGTGACCGCTAAGTTGGTGTCAAAACATGTTGAGAAAAGTTGGAATAGAGTGATGTCAAAGAGTCGAAATTATCTCTAATTATCATCATCATCAGTCTTTTAACGTCCGTCGTTGGACATAGACCTTCCCAAGGATTCGCCATAATTCTCTATCATGGGCATCGCGGAGCCAGTATTTCCTGAATCTGTCCAGTCCATCTCTGGGGATCCATGTTGTGAGACGTGATGTCCATCAGTTGTCTCTCATTCTTGCAACATGGCCTACCAATTGCCATTTTAGTTTTTTTAATAGTTTCTATGATGTAAATTGCTGAGATCAACATCAGCCAATGGAGAGACCGATGGCCCTTGTCAGTTATTCATGAGGGCGGAGTAGAGACGTTGCTACAGTCTTTGGGTCCAGGGGACTTGGCTTAATGGGGGGCACTTCCGACATTCAGTGACGTACGATGAAAAGGGGTTCTTTCGTATAAATAGACGTGCACTGCGCTTAATTAGAGGAACACAACCCCCATTAGACTGAGCATCAACTCAATGCACGTATACATTGGTGATATTTGACCAAAATTGAAAATAAGCAAAGCATTAGGGGTCCCACCGTTTTGGACCGGGGGGGGGGATTTCAAATTACGGCCCCCTCCTCATTAGCTACGTCTTTAGGACGAAGAGAGAAACGCACAGATAAATAGAAGACTCATACAACTCATTAGGGTTTATTTGGTGACAACAATTTGGAAAATACCCATTTGCACCCTATTTGTTATGCAAATAACATCAGTGTATCATGTTCAAACCTTGATCCCGAACACAAACCCAAGCCCTTCACACCACAATGTGTTTAAACAAATTTTCTCTTTTGTTAGATCCTTGTCGGATCCTTTGATGACGAACAGCAGGGAACAACATGTGTTTAAGATAATTAAATTAAAATTTGCTTGAACAAGTGGTACGAGGGAGTCTATAGACGTTCTCATGTTAGCTTAATCTGTGCAGACGTGCATGCGTTTGAACTTATAAAACGCTTCTCTATTTCATAAGTGCTTCTCTTCAAGTGTATGCAGGAGATAAAGAGAGAAATGAAGAGTGTACACTTCGTTGCATATGCACAGGAATACCTTGAACAGTGCAGGTTTTTGTATAATACAACGAAGAGACAGACCTACAAACTGAGAAGCATGCAGCGTGCGCATGAGAGAATCATGCTCAACCTTACATGGAGAGATTACAAGACTGCACAGTACATAAGGAAGAAAACGGGAGTCTGCGACATCACAGAAACTATTAAAAAACTAAAATGGCAATGGACAGGCCATGTTGCAAGAATGAAAGACAACCGATGGATATCGCGTCTCACAACATGGACCCCCAGAAATCACATGAGAAACCGAGGCCAACACAATACAAAATGGAGAGATGAACTGGACAGATTCAGGAAATACTGGCTCCTGGGGAAAGTCTATGTTCAACGACGGACGTTAAAAGACTACTGATGATGATGATGATGATGATGATGATGATGATGATGATGAGGTATTGCTATACAAATTAATGTAAGTATGTGTAAAACTGAAAACAAGAACCATAAGTTCAGCGATGCATCCAACATCCGTGATGGAAGTAGCAGAAGAGGAAGAAGGGTAAATAGTCTTTCTTTGGGTTAAATTTGTTCTCACACTTGTGAAATATTTCGATAAGGAAAATCTGGTCAAATTGCCGAAATCCTCTGAAGCCAGTTGAGAGACCGATGACACGTGTGAGTTATTCCTGAAGGCGGAGCTGGGGCGGAGCTAGTATGCAAGTATTGTTTTCAATAAAAATCGCAAATCACCATTTTTGGCGTATTTGGGATAATAATGACATCGTTAGCAGCTGGTAAAAAAATGAACGGAATAAATATTACAGCGTTTAATGTCTTCACGCCTTTTAATGATACCATACATTTTCCTTCAAGTGCCTTTTCGCTTTACGCCATTTCAGCTTACGATTTTTTTAGAAACTCTACTTTTGGGGGAAACTGTGCCATTAATAGTAGCGATAAATAAAAATCGACTGAAAACCTAACAAGTCATGTCTTCTTCATGCTGTGCGAACTAACTAGTATTTTTTTTAGACACACAAGCGGTAACCAGATAACCAAAATCGTGACAAAAACACAAATATAGTTATTTGCTTAGCTTAGCTAATAGTGCAAGGCTAGAAGTATAGGGCCACCAGTGAGGATCGATCTCACTACTCGGTGTTATTTATTATTACCACTTTTATCATTAGTTTTTCTTCTTTCTTTCTTTTTTTTGCAATTGTTTTCTATCATGGCGCCTTTTAGTTGATCTATCATCCAGCTGTTTAGATAAACAGCGGCAAAGATGAAGCGAAATAATAAAAAGACTCCAAACAAACAAACAATAAAATGTGCTGTGTAATAAGGAAAGAGACTTCATCACTGAACCTCATGAACAATGAGAATATAACAGACTCACAGAGGCACGCGCAGGCGTACATGCACACACACACACCACACACACACCCTCTCTCTCTTACACACACAACACGCACACACACACACACACACACACACACACATACTCACCATAGGCTGCTGTACCCGTTAATAAATGTATAAACTCTAGTGAAAACATATGCAACCTTGACATAGACACACAAGCTCAAAAGCGAGGTACTTTCTAAACTTAGATAGGTGCACTGCATGCATATTTGTCTCCACCCCTATCCCCACCTCCGCCGCACGACGTCCTGATGAAAAGTAAGAGTTGAAAAAAAAAAAATGAAAAAAATATGCGAATTACCCAGTGCCCGACTCAGGTTTTCTAGGAATTATTATTCTTTTATCATTTTTATTTATTTTTTTTTATTTTTGTTGTTGTTTACGAGCAGAAGATGCCGTCAAATGAAAGATGAAGTTTCAAGTACGTAAATGTTCGGTGAAAAATAGAAGAAGACTTGTTTTTACAGTTGTAAAGTAGACAGCATTCCTTGATTGGGGTGCCGGTCGGGTGGAGTTGAAGAGGGAAAAAAAAGACGAGGAAGGAAGAGGAGGGCGGAAAGAAGACGTTTAAAAAACAAGATGGAGAGAGAGAGAGAGAGAGAGAGAGAGAGAGAGAGAGAGAGAGAGAGAGAGAGAGAGAGAGAGAGAGAGAGAGAGAGAGAGAGAGAGAGAGAGAGAGAGAGAGAGAGGGGGGGGGGTGAAGAGGAGGTGGGAAAGAAGATGTTTGTAAAAGAGAAGGGAAATATAGGAAGGGTAAAAGATGAAGAAGGGGCGGAGAAGATGTTTATAAGAGAAAACGAAAAATAACGTGAGAGAGAGAAAGAGTAAAAGATGAAGAGGAGGTGGAAAAAAGATGCTTGAAAAAGAAAACGAAAAAGGTGAGAGAGAGAGAGAGAGAGAGAAAGAGTAAAAGTTGAAGAAGGGGTTGAAAATATGTTTGAAAGAGTAAACGAAAAATAGAGAAAAAGTTAAAGAGGTGGGACGCAGTAGATGATAGATGGTATGATTAACCCATTAACTGCTGAAGGTGGCAAGCGTGATAGTTATCCATTGCAAGATAAAAGCCCTTGTCCATTTCAAGATGATCCATTGCAAGTAACCTATGGCTAGATAAAAACCACGACATTGATAGAAGTGAGTTGACATTAATCACTATAGAACGGTAATTTGGGGGGGAGTTGGCCATAGAAATGCAATGACTGGCATTTCCGTCATCCGCACTTAATGCGAAAGTGAAGGAAATAAAGATATCAAGCAGAAAGAAAAGAAAAGAGGAGAGAGAGAGAGAGAGAGAGAGAGAGAGAGAGAGAGAGAGAGAGAGAGAGAGAGAGAGAGAGAGGGGGGGACAATTCAATGCCGAAACATTTTGTTAAGTATTTAAGGAAAAATTAAATAAAAAAGTACTTGTTATTTTCACTCGTTCAAGTATTTTTAGTGAGAAAACGTTACCCTAAATGAAATTATGCAAAAAATATAGTCATTACGACCCCCGACCCCTGACTCAATCCTCTAGATCTCCAATGATCCTCGAGGGGAAAAAAAGACGTAGTCGTGTAATTCAACAGTTTTGTGGTCAAAATAGCAGCTGCGAAAAACAACTCAAAATTTATGTAATTATTATCACGTTGACAAAATTAAATTCCCATTTTATTAAAATTTTAGTACAGTGCCCGTAAAAAAAAATCACAAGATCATTCACGTAGGGACCGGCACTTCTGCCTCGGATCAGAGCATCTATGTTTTCTGCCTGTGTCACTCCCAGCCTTCCAAAGCTTTCAAAGCCTCGGCTTTGTGTCACATTTTGCTGTAGTGGGACAGCGAATAAACACTCCAAAGCTTTCAAAGCATAATTTCATGAACAGATTTCTTTAAAAAGAAAATGTTATGAAGTCAGCACTTGTAACTTCGAAGAATAGAATTAAACAAGACTGGCTGCTTCCGGGTTAAACTCAACTCCGACTTCAAATCCGACTGAAGATGATTACTGATGATTCTGTATTGTGTTAATCACAATTTAGCTCAATCAGTATGACAGTCTCCAGGCAATTAGTTGATAGTAAGTTCAAATCACGGTGGGGGGTCTGGATTTTACATATCGGTTTGCATCCCTCATTTTAGCGAGGATTGTTCTTGTTACGGTGGAAAAAGAAAGTCAATTCGAGACTTTGTATTACAGTTTGACAAAAAAGTAAGAATTCAGTTTTTAAAAGCTACTACATGGTTTTATCATTGGTGATGTATTATCATATTATACTCCTACTGACCTGTAAACGTTGCTGCTATTACCAACATCTAATGTACTAATGCTAAGAGACAATACGTCCCTTTACTGTGACGTTACTTACCTACCCACAATGCATTATTATACACGTCTCTCCTCTTGGCTAAAATCAGTATAGTATCTGTTCTTTGATGCCCTCGGGCTGAGAAGTTGATCAATGTCCAGGGTTGTCCCCCATCCCAGAACCACTGACCAGCATGCTCAGGCTCGTCCTGAGAACATCAAGAGGATCCGTCCTGTGAATAAAGTCAAGCTTGTCCTAATGACTCGGCAAAATCACGCGTCGAGACTTGAGGACCCTTGCACGACAGGATTCGTCCTGTGGACATTATCCAGCTTGTCCTCGACGTCCTTGCGAAATCATGTGCAAGGAATCAGGTAGCACCCTCTGCCTGCACATTTTCGAACGTGTGGGACCCCACTTTAATCCGACTTCGTGTCACATTTGCAGTCGTGGGGATGCAAATAAATAACCTCAACTGAATACATGCTCTATTGTCTTATCCATCTTCCATTTTGATCCAGTCATTTACTCATCCACGCTGTCCATCAACATATAAAATGGTGTCAGCTGTCTAGAACAATCCATCATCCACAAGAAAACTGGATTATTTCAAAAGATGGATTTTTGCCATCTCCGAGAACTCTGAATTTCCATCGAGAAAATTTAGTTGACGCATGGTGCAAATGGGGGAAAAAGAACTAAACCTGCAAGCAACAGGATCTGATACCAAATCAATCAGGGTCATCACTCCGATTCAGGACCCAAAATCCGCGACATTTTCTCAACTTCGTCTAAAATGACGACAGATATAATCTGGAAACACTGATTGAATAATTAAATTCATACTGCCCACCAAGGAAGAACTTGACTTTTTTTTAAAATATGAATATTTCACTTATAATCAAACAAACGGAAAGAAGTCCGATGCATACTTCATTGAACTCCGCCACAGAGCATCACGTTGCAAATTTGGAGATGTTTCCACGAGTCTTACACATAGATATTTCAATAAGTGGTATCTTAGATTCCAGCTGAAGGGAGAGTCTTCTAAGAAAAGCTGAACTAACAGTAGACGATGCCAAACAGAAAAGACAAGTTACTGAAAAAAACAAGAAACCACTATAAAATCTAAGCTACCGCAACAGAAGTTCAAAATACAGATATAAATGAAAGGAAATGTCGATACAGACCGGTGATAAGAATGTCAAAAAACTGCCAGCTGACAACAGAAGGCCCGCCAAAACTCAAAACTATTTCCACTCTTGCAAATTTTGTGGTGGCAATCACTCAAGAGATAATTATTCAACACGCCATACAATATGTAATAAATGCGACTAAGGAACATTATTCCAAATTCTGTGATTCAAAAAAGCCGCTGCATAAAATCCAAATTTCCTAAGAATATGAATCGGATACAGCAGACTTTTACATTGACACAATCGACTTTGAAGATTCACACTTGAAAATAATAATCTCAACGACAAAAGGTCCACATAATAACTAAGGAAATTATGAACAATGGACAGTAAATTTGAATCTCAACCGGTCCTCAGTAAAATTTAAGATAGACTCAGGAAATTAACACCACAACCACCACCACCACCACCACCATCATCATCATCATCATCATCATCATCAGTCTTTTAACGTCCGTCGTTAGACATAGACCTTCCCCAGGATTCGCCACAATTCTCGATCACGGGCGTCGCAGAGCCAGTATTTTCTGAATCTGTCTAGTTCATCTCTCCATCTTGTGTTCTGTCCTCCTCAGTTTCTCAGGTGATCTCTGTGGATCCATGTTGTGAGACGTGATGTCCATCGGTTGTCTTTCATTCTTGCAACATGGCCTATCCATTGCCATTTGAGTTTTAAAAAAATAGTTTCTATGATGTCTCAGCTTACTGTTTTCTTCCTTATGTACTGAGCTGTCTTGTGATCTCTCCATGTAAGGTTGAGCATGATTCTCTCATGCGCACGCTGCATGCTTCTCAGTTTGTAGGTCTGTCTCTTGGTTAGGTTACATGTTTCAGCTCCATAAGTGACTATCGGGAGAATGCATTGGTTGTATCCGCCAAATACAATTATAATCTTTCTCTCCGACTCAAACGAAAGAATCCTCCAATGAAGTTTTTAGCATATAAAAGCACTAAAATTCCTGCATTGGGAAAATGTATGCCAACTCGCAAACTTTGTAAAATTCCTGTACTCATCATCGTTGCAGATACAAAATCTCAACCGGTACTTGACACAAATCCACGTGAGAAACTGAATTCGATCCAAATAATTTTTCTAGCCGATCACTCAAATTTACCAAATGTTTAACAAAAGTATGATGATTGTTTAGGTGAAATTGGCCATTCACCCTCCACTCACTTCATCTTAGTAGACCCCTAAAGTAACTGCTGTGATTCATATCCCGTGAAAGTTTAACTAGCCCTGAGAAGCAAATTGAAAAAAGAACTTGAAAAAATGGGAATAGTTGTTATTCTTAGGGAACCCACTACATGTGTTAACTCTTAGTTATCGTTGAAAAATCAAGCTGGGAAACTAAGACTATGTTCCAGACCCGCGTGATATGAATAAGACAATAGCACTACAAACTCCCCACAGCAGTTGAAATATTCGCTGAAATGCATGGTCTAAAATATTCCTCGAAACTGGACGCCCCTAACGGATTTTGGCAAATTCCAGTTTGTGTCTACTACATTTCAATACATCCTTTGGGAGATATCATTTCACTGGGTTACCCCACAGGATACATAGCGCGGGCGAAGTGTTCCGAATCGAAGTAACACAAATAATTGAAAAAGCAAAAACTCCCAAGAGGACATTATAATATGGTCGAATACTCTAGAAGAATATCTAGAGATATTGAAATTCATATCTGGCCTATTACGTTAACATGATTTGAAATTAAACGAATATTCAAATGTTTTTTTGTTCAATCTCATATCACATACTCAGATTATCTCATCACTAGAGAAGGATTAAAACCTGATCCATCCAGAGTTGAAGCTATCATTAACATGCTGCTATCCGAATGCTAACAAGACTTGCAAATACTTTTAGGTGTGACGAATTATCCCTGTGAATTTCTTCCAAATTACTATGAAGTAACAACACCTCTACGTTTACTCCTTCAGAACGACATCGTCTGGTTATTCGATAATCCTCAAATAGAAGCAGTTACAAAACTGAGAGATGATTTCTAATAAACCTACTCTATACTTTCATAACCCAAATTCACCCCACAAAAATAAGGGCTTACCCAAGCAAACAAGGAATCAGTGCCATCCTTGAACAAAACCACAACGGCAATTAGTGAACGATTTCTTTTCCGTCTCATACAGCTACTCTCACTGAGCAAAACCATTGTCGATCAGGAAAAAAGCCATCGGCATACTGTTCGGTTGTAAAAAAAATTAATGAATTCATCTATGGAACTCACTTCACGAATGCAGAATTCTCATTAGCCTTACAGCATTACGATTTCGAACTGAATTACATACAGGCCGTGACGCACTTGTAGCCGACACATTCATAATCTCGTACTTATCCCCGAGATGATAAGCCTGAAATGTTTGATACAGATATGAAAACTTACATTAATTCTATAGTAAAAAAAACCATATGAGTGACAATAAACTCACCAAATACAGCGAAGCCACTGCATGCGACCCAACCAAGTAAATACTCATAGAGCACACAAAAAATAATTGGCCTCACAAAGAAAACAACCTCTTTAGCTCTTAAACCATATGTTTCTATCCTGGACGGAATCTCAGTTGTGCAAGGACTCGTACTCAAAGGTGCACAAATAATTGTACCCAGTACTCTGCTTCACTAGCATAGGTAGAGGGCGGACCCCCACCCCCGCCTTGATAACTCCATGATGACTGCCTGATCTTTAGAAATATCTTAATTAATATATTTGTTAATTTCATAAATCAGAATTCACTTGAACTTTTCATTCTGAAGTGATGTGCAATAATTTGGTTTGTCCTCCATGTACCTTGAATTTAAGGTTTTGTAAATTCTCCAAAACTTTTACACGAGGCCATATTGTTACCTAGCTCTTCTGACTGGGCATTCCATTAGTGAAATAGTTAAAATTGTAGCCAATCAAAACCCTGATGAGAAAAAAGAGACTCGTTTTGAGTTGGAGGACGTTTGGTAAATAAGAAGTGAGTTCGATTACTAGCTGCATTTAACAAACATGGTTCAGCAAATCCAACGGCAATTTGGTGGTGCCTCGTTCTGATCTCGACTTTACCTTACATCATTCGGTTAATAATGATAAGAAAGTTCTTGGCATTATTCCAGCCTTACAAACGAAACAATTATTTAACGACAAAAATACAGAACGAACAATGATTTATTTTAATTCAAAATTTGATGATAATTATGGAATTGAAATGAATCATAAGAGAGTAATGAAGAGGTATAATAAGTAGAAATGATTTAGTGAAATCAAATTACTTGAATACTAAATTACATGGTTTTCATTGACAACAATAAATGAGATTCGTAACAACTTTTCACTTTTTATTGTAAAAGTATTTACATTAAATTGAAATTTACGAAGAAAATAATTGAAATACCACCATAGCAACGTTTGAAATTGGAAACCAGGGGTTAAAGCAGTGTTTTGTTGAGATTAGAAGAACAGATACTACACTTTGATCTAAATGCCGCAAAAGGCTAGACCACAAAACTAGCATGATGCCAATTTCTTCATGCTCCACTTGCATTTATCAAACCTCGTTCGGTAAATAAACAGAAACTTGTTATGGTTCATGTGTTCGTTAAAGCCGAAATTCGTTACATCGTGGTTCATTCCCCAAAAGATGGTACCTCAAAAAATGCAAAGACATTTATTGCTCTGTAATTTTTCAAAAATAACCCTGAATCCAGAACTGATTGTTGTTGTTTGTTTTTTTATCCATAATGTTCATCTATCTCGGAAAAACTGCTAACGATTGCATTTCTTCACGTTCTGTTCCAACAGGTGGAGGGAAATGGCGATTTTTGGTGGGTGATTAGAATAAAATTCTTCACGTAACTACTCCTAAAATTTGTGAACATGGATCTAAGTTCGTAAATTTAGTATTTCATTAGAAGTATACATCTCATCCTTGCTACTTTAAACAGAAAATTTGCGTAGAACCCAATAATTAATGGTAATTCAATGAAAAACAATTACCAGAAACGTTTTATCTTTGTATCTTCTGAGGTACGCTGGAAACTTCTCTCTATAAGAGTTTAACCTTCAATACTCTATAGTAATTAAGAACCTTTTCGATTTTCAACATATTTAGTGTTGGTGAAACAATGAGAAAAAAAAAATACCGCTCTAGGGGTAATAGTTTCGAAATTTACGAATGAATATATCGTATGTTTTTGTTTAAAATAAGAAAATCATCAACTATTAATAAAAGTATGAATTGACAAATAGCATTTACCTCCCCAAGAAATTTTACTAGATTGGAGCATACATAACAATAAAAATCACTAGATTTTATGAAAAAAGGAAATTTTGTGTATCTTTTGTGATACGTATACCTGTAGTACAAAAAGATCACCAACATTCTAGAAATCCAAGGAAGAGGGCAAGGTAGGGAAGGGAGTGATACCCTGAGCTACCACCCCGGGTGACATTAACCCTATGAACGCCACTGCTCTGCATAAAGGATTTTTTTGTACAACGTATATATAACGGTCATTTAGGCAACGAGAAGCGCCTAGCAAGAGATAAAGAATGTGTTTACTGACCTGGCCTGCGCTCTCAAATAAAAGATATGGTCAGTAATTAATCAATATGCATTGATCATCGATTCAACAACCAGCTGTCATTACTTCCTCATGTAATCTCTGTATCACCATGGACAAATTTGGAACAGATAGATTCCATTTATACCATGAATCATACCTTCTTGTAGTGGATTATACAGCAAGATATTTTGATATACATCAAGTTCAAGATTACGAATCTGCCAGTGTAATAAAATGTTCAAAGAACTCATTCACCAGATTCGGCATTCTTCAAATCGTTGTTAGTGACGGCGGACCGGAATTTAAGTCACATAATTTTAAATCATTCACAGATCAACGAGACTTCAAACACTTGAGATCAAATACAAATTACTCTCAATCGAATGGAATAGTAGAGTCATTCAAACAAGAAAGCTCTGAAAAAAGCCATTAAGAACAACTAACAGTGATCTGCATTCGACACTCTTAGCTTTACTCACACCATTAAGAATGGAGCATCATCTCTCGCAAAACAATTCATGAACAGAAACTTACGCACCAATCTCCCAATTATAAAACATCATAAAAATTACTCTCATCACAAACTAGAGAAAAATCACAAAAAAATAATTCTCAAGTCAAATGATAATGTGCAAAGATGATTGGAAGAGAAGGGGGTAAAATAATCAAGAAACTACATCAACCTCGGCTCATACATAGTAATCACTGAACAATTAAACTATATAAATTAGACTATGAAAACATCATACTAATCGATAACAGAGCCACAACGATCGTGGTTGATCGATATCAACAAATCCAACCAACAAATCAAGAAATAAGAACACACAGCGGGAAAAAAACAACAACAAAACGCCACTCAAGATACTGTGGATAACTACCTTACAAAGGACATAAAAGAAACTCTTAAATCAAGGCCCAACCAAAATGGATTGGAAAATTAAAAAAAATGGTCTCCCCAGCACCATCCAAAATCAAATATGAAAAAAAAAAATAAATGCACTCCTTCAAGCAATCGCACTTTCTCCCCTTACTCTCGAATCAAAGACAAAAAAATATCCTAAAAAGGAGTGTAATACAAAATCATATTAATACGTCTACTAACCAATGAAGGTTGCTGCTACTGACAAGATTCGATAATACTGATGCTTGGAGACAACTACGTCCTTTTACTATGATGTTGCTTACCCATAATGCAGTATCTAACATAGCTCTTAATTGAATACACGCTTGTCTTTCTTGTCTTAATTATCTTCCATTCCTTACTCATCCATACTCTGTCCATCAGCATATAAAAATCGCATGCCACAGTGGTAAAGAGTTCATAGTCAGGTGAGACATTGATCTTAAATTGAAGCAAAGGTCATAAAAGTGGTCAATATTGACCAGTGGAGGTCGTTGGAACTATCCAAAGGGTCGATAGATATCCGGGAGTCAAAAGAAGCACGATAAACCCCAGGAGGGGTTTACTGAACTTCTAGGGTGAAAAGCTGACATTCGTATAAGAGATAAAAATACATAAAATAAAAAATTCTGATGTACGTTTCTGATCTATGTATGATTAGTTTTTATTGTCTATTCATTTTGTTTTCTATTTACTGAAACGTACTTGTATTGTTGATACAACAGCCCTGTTGAAAGACAAACGGAAGTTACCACTTCAGTGTTCAAAACCACATTGGAAAGCAGGGTTTCGTAAGCCGTTTCGTTGGTACGTTAGGTAACACGCCCGGAATATTTGGCACGTTTTACATCTTATGACAAATATTCTCGTTCACCTCGTATTTCGCCATTGATTTCTTACTACTTCCCCAAATTTATTCATCAAAATTTTACTATGATGTTTGGTTCGTACGGGCAGAATAAGAGTGAATCATAGATAAGTCTAACAGTGAGATTATGAAGTCTGGGATTAGGAGAATAAAAAAAAACCAAACAACGGTCGTTCTAGAAGAAGAGTTTGAAAAACTTAATAAAGAATGGAAGGAATTAGCTTTTGGCAACAGCCTTCCAGTTGCAGAAGACAAACCGAGAAAAAAGGGTGGTTGGAAATATCCCAAGAAAGAGTTGTTGATGAAGATCGATTTTCCTTTCATGCTCTTCTTTGATGTTGAATCTTCTTTCTTAACCCCACTCTTCAGCTGCAGCCAAGAATATAATTTCTTTATTGAACAACATTAAAGTTGGAAAAAATCATGCCTCCATAAATCACGCCTCTGTACAAATCGAAAAGATAGATGCTTTTTCTACACAGAAAATGTTTCCGAGAAAAAACAAATGGTACCAAATGGATCCCATCACATGATCTGCGTGATATGATGGAAGAAAAGTAATGGTATGGAAGAAAGAAGGAAGAAAAGACAAGTCTTTAATTAAAAGGGTATAAATTTGCTATAAATGCGATATACTGACTTATCATAATGAATTATCATATCCGTAATTATATTGTAGTGCCCCCCTATACTTTTAATTAGGAATTAAGTACAAAACTCTTCTTTTAGCTAGATGTCCAAAACGTCACTTCCTCCTCCGACCCCTATAAAAGTCCTGGACACACGTGGTCCAATGCTCACTAGTTACAGCAACCCTAGCTGGTTACACTTCTAGCCCCGGCCTTTGCGACCGGCCATTCTCTCTCTTTCCTTCTCCTTGGTCCAATACTCCTTGGCGCCAGTATTCCTAGCTGGCCATGCCTCTGGTGCCAGCCTTTGCAGCCGACCACCCTCTTTCTTTCTCCCTAAGATCGTTGTCGTTTCGCCGACACACTGGCCGATCCGATCTTAACCACCATTCACACTTCGGGAAACACACATGGATAAAACTCCATGTTCTCTGTCTTTCATGGTCTGTTCGTCAAGAGTCTAATAGCGTCAGATAATAGCCCCCAAGTTGACTCACTTACTTGGCAGTAAGGCTCGCACACTGAACCGGATTTCCACGTATTATCTTGGAGCTATCCAACCATACGGAATCCACGCATTCAGACAACTCTGCTCCAACTCCGACGCCAGTACTCCAAAGACAAGAGAGCTCCCACCTTTCGCCATCTCTTCTTCTATCTCTTCTCCTAACATTACTTCTCACGATCGATCGTATCTATGTTATCCTTACATGTACCTCATCTTTATTCTTGTATTAAACGTACGTCTTTTCCCTGGATAAAAATATCTGTTCATTCCACTTTGTTTCATCAATGCACGTCCAACTTCATACTTGGCGCACATTCCATTCTTTTCGTACAGCATCCTTCCTTCCACAAGAACAGGGCCGGCGCACAACAATCAAACCACAACCAGGACCAAATCTCCTCGTCCAACAACAATCCATCGCTGTTAGGATTCAACAAAAGATTCTACGCGCGAAAATATACTCTAGATTTGAAATTTTAGGCTATGGTATCGGTGCGTGTCATAAATTTCTTTTGGCAACCCTGCCAGGAGGTTTACAAGAGATGGAGGATTCCATAGAAAGGTCGATGGTCTAAAAAGTTCGGGGGCCCATGAATTGGAACATAAGTTATATATTTTACTACTAAAATCAAGAACACCATACCAGAATAAGTATTGAAAATATTGATTTTTGTTATTGTCTATAACCATAAGAAGAATATTCAAATTTCCGAATTCTGTATTGGACTATTAAATACCCTCTCTGTGTTCTTAATGTTCTTACCATAACTTTTCAACAGAAAGATGGTCATTTATGTAACAATTGGATCGGTCCATTTCAGCAATACTAGATATACCGATCTTTCATTTTTTATAATTTCTTCAAAATAATAACTAAGAACCTTTTTATCTGCGTTCATTATTTTTCATAGAATCTTACAAGATTCTCTGCTGCAAAATAACCACCAATTTGGCAGACGGCAATGAATTTTTACCAGTAATCGACGACTTCATTTTAGAAGAATAAGATAGACGAAATAATCGCCAATTTAGTTGAAACAATGCAAAAACCGTATATCTTTTAACGTATAACATATTAAGGTAAATATCAAAATAAGATATTTTTGAACCTTAAATCTCAGAAGAAAGGAGGAGAAAAGAGTGCATGTTGGTACAGGTATGTGTGTTTAGTATACAGAGGTATCTATGCTGATGTTTCAATGTTGTATTATTTCTTTCCACAGAATTCTGTCTTGATCTGTTTATAAAGTAACCCAGTAAAAATGACAGTGCTGCAAATGTCATAGCATCAATAGAAGACTTGCAACACGACATGAAAAAGAGATAAGTTGGGCTGATGCGTAGCCGAAGGAAGGAGCAATTCGGAAAACGCCCCTTGGATCCCTAATCGAGGGGGGGCATTTAAGCTTAATGAATTATATTGCATTTCTACTAACGTTATGCAATGATAAAGATATATTTATACATACATGAATTGCATGAATAACAATTCATCCTTTGGGGTCATTTCCCTCCAATTAAGAAACAGTGCATATCTATCTATAGCATAGTTTCCTTAAAAAAAAATCAAATCTCGCAGCATGTTGGCGAGGCCCCTCAAGGAACCGACCCACCCTCACCCGGTCCTCACATCTGTAGCTATCTTTCGCTATGCCCCTTTGCAGCATTGTCATGCCATCGAAATGCATGTTGGTGGGGCCACTGAAGGTGCCGACCCCGCTCCTCCCGGTCCTCACATCTCTAGCTATCTTTCGCTACGCCCCTTTGCAGCATTGTCATGGCATCGAAATGAGACTTGAGATACCGTCCGGGTCACGACACGAAAACATTGTTGCATTGACCTGACCACCTGCACAGTTGATTAGTTCTTAATTCAGGTGCAACTTTGGAACATGGGAGAGAAGCACTGAGGCGGAGTAGAGGTGGAGTAGACAGAGAGACGAAATAATACGCTTGTCGAACGAGACGGAAGGCCGTACAGCAACAATGAACACCTGTTGTCTAAACGCATAAACGTCTGTTGACGAAATAAATCTCCTGAACAAAGGGATATACAATTGGTAGAAATGGGGAGGTGCTATGGCGTATACGTATTTTCTCTGTTTCCATTTTTTACACTTTGTACTAATAGAGACATTACCGTATACCTAGTTACCAAAACTCCGCCTTATTGTATTCTCAGAACTCATTTCTATCACTAAAGATATACCCACGCTGTTGCCGTGATACAGCGCTTTGCCTCATGTCACCTCTCGAAGATTCCAGCCCGCTGTGACGAATGTATCACGGAGGGACACAAGTACACAGGCCAGACGGAAATTCACACCCACCAGCTATTCAGGCTGCGATTGGCATAAAATAGAAACACGTTGTGTAGAAAAAAAAAACGCTTTGTTTATTTTCTTTGTTTCCGGTATTTAGGACCCTAGTCGTGATCGCTATGATACCAAACAGCAGCAAATAATACCTGCATATTTCCAAACCTAATTTCCTAGGCGAAAAAAAATTCTTACTCAGATTTCACACGCTACGACTACTAACTTCGATCTTTTCTCCCTTTCATTCCCCTCTGTCAGCTGAATCTCTCTGCCCTCAGTCGGTTGGTATTCAGTGACTATCTTGGCTCATACCTCTTCATCCTTCCTCTTCCTACCCGACTGGCTTTACAGCTATTTTGACTTCATCCTCTCTTTCCTACTATCAACTGAAATCCCTTCACCTTCTCTCTCTCTCTCTCTCTCTCTCGCAAACCGTTTGCCCGTTTAACGTGGCGTCTTCTGGTAAGAACTTCCTGTAACCCCTGGCTGACCGAGACGCCTGCTATTCATTTATATCCTTTTCTCTGTCCTATCCAATCTAATTAAAGCGATATTTCACATTTCAACTTCTTGATATTCCAGGTTGTTCTGGGACGAACAGATACGCGAAAACACTTTGTATGCATCTGGCCGTAACGCCACATAGCTCTTTTGCTATTCACTGGTTCAAATCACCACCACCACCACCACCACCACCACCATCATCATCATCATCATTCTTTTAACGTCCGTTGTTGGACATAGACCTTCCCCAGGATTCGCCATAATTCTCAATCATAGGCGTCGTGGAGCCAGTATTGCCTAAATTTGTCTAGTTCATCTCTCCATCATGTGTTCTGTCGGCCTCAGTTTCTCATGTGATCTCTGGGGATCCACGTTGTGAGACGTGATGTCCATCGGTTGTCTTCCATTCTTGCAACATGGACTGCCCATTGCCATTTGAGTGATTTTAATAGTTCCTATGATGTCTTGGACTCCCGTTTTCTTCCTGATGTACTGTGCTGTCTTGTGATCTTTCCATGTAAGGTTGAGCATAATTCTCTCATGCGTACGTTGCATACTTCTCAGTTTGCAGGTCTGTCTCTTGGTTAGGTTCCAGGTTTCAGCTGCGTCAGTGACCATCGGGAGAATGCATTGGTTGTATACCCTTCTTTTTAGGATTATTGGAATCGTCTGGTTTTTGAAAGGTGAGCTTCCTCTGCCAAAGGCTCGCCATCCTAGAGTCATTCTTTGCTTAATTTCCTCCTCTTTTGAGGATCTCACAGAGTGTTTGTTGTCCCTAGGTAGATGTCGTGGTCTACCTTGTGATTAAAAATGTAGTGTTAATAATTGTTGTAGCGCATAATTAGCATGATATAATCAATGATACTGCACTTAATCTTTTGTTTAATTCTTTTATTTCTTTGGTTACATCTTTTCATCAAATGTTGCTTGACAAATTTTTATCACACCAATATTTTTATTGAGCATATTTGTTATCACTTCTATACATAAAGGGGATTTTAGAAAAAAATATTGTTCTACATTGCACAGTGGGATTTTTTTGTTTCGATGTCCGTATCAATGAACTTGTCCACTCAAAAGTAACAATTTTGCTAATAAAAATACCTCCTGTTCACCATTTGAAGCAATGGACTCTCCCACTTGAATGAATTCAGTAGTTATTGAAAGATAGCATCTTATAAAAATTCAAATATATCTGTGAATTATTTCATTGTGATTAACTAGTTAAGTAATAAATTATGTTTTTTCAGGCCAGGAGTGTATGTCAGTATATATATACATATGTATAAATACATATTATTGTGTCATCCACAGACAGCTGTTTTGATGTATTACATCTCTTCAGTGTGGCAACAGACTTTCCGTTATCCCATCGAGTACCACGAGGCAGGATTGAAACCTTCGCTTCAGACATGGAGGCTGATATCCTATCTCTGAGCTACGTAACAGGACGGTCAGTAAGGCTGAATTTAAGCGATATGTTTATTTATGGATAAATTCCCCATCCACCAGAGTGGTCTATTCCTATGGAAGAACATTGCATAAGCTTACGATGGATGAGTTACCTCACTTAAAAAGTGCTCAACTCTGAAAAAAGGAGCATTAATTATCAAAATAGCACGTCATGGAAGGATATGGGAGACGCTTTCATCCAACAGAGGAATTATAACACTCAATAATATATATATATATATATATATATATATATATAAAAATATATTATCAAGTGTTGTTGCATATATAAATATATATATATATATATATATTATCAAGTGTTATAATTCCTCTGTTGGATGAGAGCGTCTCCCATATCCTTCCATGATGTGCAATATTGTGCCAATCTCTGTCTTATCTTATCAGCAAACTTTTTTTATCTCATATTTCCATCTTGTTTTTGGTCGGAGAAGACTGCATTGACTGTCTCTCTGGGAACAATCAGTTAGCCTTTTGCTCCAGCAAAGAAGCCATGTATATATATATATATATATATATATATATATATATATATATCGGCCTACGGGTCTGAAGTGAAGGTTTCAATTCTACCTCGCGGTACTGGATGGGATTATGGAAAAGTCTATAGCCACACTGAAGAGATGTAATGCATCGAAACAGCTGTCTGTGGATGACACAATAATATATATATATATATATATATATATATATGTTGGTGAAAGTAGCAATTCTCAAGTTTTTCTCTTCATTTCCCAATTGTCATTTTCAGCAACATTCCCTCAGATCAATTCACATCCACAATACAGACATATACATATATGTGTATATATATGTTTTTTTGTGTTGATGTAAGGTGATCCGATAAAATGGCGGTAATGTGGAAGCGAAATATTAAAGAACAAGTGTGTTACGTCTCAAACTTAAATTTTTTCATCATCATAAAGATAGGCTAGATGTATATCACTGAACTTTCATAAGTGCTACATCCAGACATGTGAACAGCAGCATTTTTTGCAACAGTTTTCCTGCATCACTAAGAGTTTCTTTGAAGCTTCTGACGAATGTTCAGTGAAATGAATCAAGCCTATCTTAATGATGATAAAATTTATAAAAGCAATGCAAGCTTATTTATGATTTTTCAGTGAAGTATTCAGTAAGTTGCCCATTTTGATGCATCAGAAAATGATAGCATAGTAAAATCAATTATTATTTACATTACAGATAATATCTTGATTCACAAATATTGATCTCTTGTCAGTGAAGTCCTGGGGTCAACTTTTACATGAGATGTATGGGAAAATCCAATTTTTTCAGGGAAAAATAGAATGTTAATTTTCAGGTAATATTAACTTCTACACAAGTATATATATATATATATATATATATATATATATATATATATATATATCAATGTCATCAGTGTAATGATGAAAAAAAATTGTTTTATATAAAAATATTTAATCTTCTACATAATCTCCCCTTGGTGTCAATGCACATAATCCAATCCTTCTCTGTTGATCACTAAGATACAGTGGAATTACAGAACAAAATTCTGGCATTTCCCTGAATTTCTCTCATTCATAATCCAGTTTTTCAATTTCTTCCCAAGTTCTAATGATAAAGTAATTTTACGATTGCATTGCACTTAGAAAATATCAAAAACATTATGTTGCTCTGCCTTTTCTTGTTAAAGTTTAATACTGAATATCTAATATACTAACCATTATACCATCTGAATGGACTATCATGTTTAGCTTGGCATACAATTCTATTTCTACTAAATTACGTGACCAGATGTCAATGATGAAGTAAGTATGATAGAAAACAAATACACATCACTAATTGTTATATGTGTGGATGTATAAGTTTGAAGAATAGAAAGGTATGCATGTATTGAGAATATTTATCCTACACAAATAGAAATGACATTAAAAGTATAAAACTGACCGGGGTACTTATATGCTATTTTGAGATTTTCATTCTCCTATGTTATTGACTTCTTCTGCCTTGCAAGACCATTAGATTGCAGAGCCGCTGTGACTCTAAAACCCGATTCTGGAGTGACAGACTCAGTTACAGTACTTACAGGTGTAGTCTGTGCCAGGCTGTGTGGGAGCTCAAAATGAGCAGTATCACTGAAGTGTCCTCTCCAGGGTGGAAGCTTGGACGAAGTGTACAGGATTCCCATTTGAAATAATCCTTCTCAGTCTTTCTGATATAATCCAAAACAAAGCTGATCAGTATGTGGTGGCAGGAACTGCTGGCTCCTAGCTGCTTTGGGAATTCCACTCCGGGTTTTGGGGTTTGGGTTTATTCTCATAGCCTTTCCTTTTGAAGATATCAGCAAGGCAGTTGAGCCATCATCCAGCGGACATGATAATGTCTATCATCAATTCAGTCTTTCAGCTCAATTATCATCAAGAAATAGCATGTCCATTGTCAGCAAAGGAACTGCATGAAATTGAATCAATATGGTATGGATTTCTAAGAAAAATGGTCGAAGAAGGCAACAAACATAAGAAAGTTCCAAGAAGAACCAAAGATTTTACCATTACAGAGCCAGAAGACTGAACTTTCTTACATTTCAATGAAAAATTATGGCAAATTACCAAAACCTGTATCTCCAATTTCTGCATATCTCAACATCTACAATACATTGTGCTCATAACACAACTGGAAAATTCTTCGGTACAAAAACAACTGCTGTTCAAAACAGATGGAAAAGAAATATCAAATCTTTGGGAAGAAATATGAAAAAGAAACATTGTTTTTGACTATACAACTCCAATGTGGGATCCAAAATAAAGTTGAGTTCAAGTCTCTGATGACCAAAATATATTCAGTTCAGGAGACACTCTCTGGATTCCAATAATTCTGAAAGAGTAAAGATGATGATACTGATGATAATGACGTGAGTCTTTTAATAATAATGGTTATTCATTAGCAGTCCTCCAAGCAGAAAGACTAGCAAATTCCATTGAAACCATCCAACTGTTTTTTTTTCCAGATATTCACCTCTTTTTATTGATCAGTAGGTATTTGGGAAACATCTGAGCAACCTCAGATTTTCAGACAACGTTGCCTTTTTCTCAGAGAATATACATGACCTCCAACTAATGCTAGATGAAGTAAATGAAGAAAGTAAGTCGGCCTACTCATGAACTTCAGTAAAATGAGTGTCATGTGCAACAATCATGTTGGAAATAAGAACACAATGATCAAAATCAAAGATGCAAAACTGGAGAAAGTAAACCACTAAATCATTATATGTGTGTGTGTGTGTTTGTGTGTTACAGCACTCTTGGCCTTACTTTTTTGTCTACGGACTTGAAAATTAGAATCAGAATATCACAAGATCACTTCTAAAAATGCTTTTCAATTTTTGGAAAAAAAAGCTCTTTTGATCATTTATGGTCCTTTTTGGACAATAGACTTGTTTATAATAACATCTAGATTCTTGAGAGTATTTTTTACTCTGTTTTAGATGTTTTCCATTGGAAAATGCCAGTCATTTCATAAATAAAATTCATTTTAACCATTTTCATTCTCCGATAGAATTTTTTTTTACATGACTTCAAATTTTGACACTCCAGTTATTCAATCATTGACAGTGATGGTGAATTTCTTCATATTTCTGA
>OY735225.1:20134227-20501727 GCA_963457665.1 Thysanoteuthis rhombus | reverse complement strand
GCCAGTGGTATGATATCTTTCTTTTCGAACTTCTGCAGAAATTCATTTTTAGATCTACTGAATGATTCAGTCTGGAAGTTCATATTCTTGTGTGGCTCTCCCACAAAATTTAGACGGTTTATACCAAATTACTTCCTCTGTTTTAAGAATTATACCTCCCTCCTCCCCCCACTGAATTAATAAAGAAACAAGCTCTGAAGTTGGTAAAGTCAATTAGTTGTCATCAAGAATGATTAGTGACATTTTTTTCACAGGATTGATTTTATTTTAAAAGCCATCAAATCAGAAAGATGTGAGTCAGTATTTCATCAAATCCAGGTCGTAGGAGAGGGATATTAGATCGATTGATTTATTTATTTATTTTTTGATTTGATGAAGCATTGTTAACCATAATTAATTCCTGATGAGAATTTCTTTAATCTAAATTTTAGTTGCTTTTCATTGTAATTAAAAATGAGATGTGAGTTTAGTCTCAACCAGGGGTTGTTCTTTATATCCAATAATATATACATACCTACATATATATATATATGTGTATATATTATAATAATAATCAAATAGTTGTGTCATCCACAGACAGCTGTTTTGTTGTATTACAACTCTTCAGTGTGGCTATAGACTATCCATTATGCCATCCCGCCCCCTTTTTTTGTGGCGTTTTCGGCAGGATCAAAGTGCAGTATCTGTTCCATGGCATGGACCGAGGAGTTGGTACTGATACTTGCCTGCTGAATGGGCTGGAGAGGGAGTGTGTGTCAAAGACCGAGTGCACCGGAGCAAAGCATTAGCCAATGAGGTTTTACTGAGGCTACGCACTGCTAAGCGCATCGGGGAGCCTTTGGACACGTCCTTCGGCTCTCCTATTATTACTCGGCCCAGCTGCAGGGGGTTAGTTTCCCAGGAGCAGCACTTAAAGGAGCAGGTCCCCTGGTGGACGCTTTTGTGGCGGAGGTTGCAAAGCAAACCATAGCCGCGTCGGCTGGAACCATTTTTGGAAGGGGTCACCTTCCCATGTTAAGCCTCGACCTTGTGTCACATTTTGCTGTGGTGGGATAGTGAATAAACACCTCATCCAGTACCATGAGGTAGAATCGAAACCTTTGCTTCAGACCCAGAGGCTGGCATCTTTCTCTGCTCTACACAGAACTGGACGGTCATTGAGGTTGAATTTAAGTGATATATTTATTCACACATAATTCCCCATCCACCAGAGTGCTGTCTCTCTCTCTATATATATACATATATATATATATATATATATATATATATGTATGCATGTTTGTATATATATGTACATATATATTGTCAAATTTTTTGGTTGAATATGTTTATAGAGAATCGACTCAAAGAAGTTTTTTCTGTGTAATTAGTATTTTTAAAGATGATACCATAAATTGGTTTGCATGCAGTCTGAGATTAAAACTGACACAACAAATTTAATATTCACATGAGTTAACATTCAATAGAAATAACACGAAGAACGAGTTGTGTCTGTTGTTATACTTACTGATTATTCATTGTTAGAAAAGTTTTTAGGGTAACCTACTTGAGTAAGCCCTGTTTCAAAAAATAAATGATATATTATAGTATGAAATAACATCAATATGCAATAGGTATAAAACCCTACATAAAACGACAAGCTACACGTATGGCATAAACTATATCATAAGAAAGGGAGGTGGTGTTTGATTAACACTGCTGGGGTGCCATGTTAATGTAACTGTTTCATTTTTGAAATCCCCCAAACGGTTACATGAGAAATAACTGATGATCCCAACAAGAGAAAATTCATACATTGTACCATAATAACAAAGTATATGTGAAACAGGGAAAAACACAGAAAAAAATTACATAAATTGCATTGACAGATATTGAGAAATAGGCGACTAAAGTGACACAAAATCTTTTTTGCATAAGTTTTTCAATGTATAGTGTATGAAGCTGTGTATTGGAGACTATATATCAATATATATATATATATATATATATATATATATATATATATATGTATATATATATATATATATATACATATACATATACATATACATATATATATATATATATATATATATATACATATACATATATATATATATATATATATATATATACATATACATATATATATATATATATATATATATATATATATATACATATATATATATATATATATATATATATATATATATATATATATATATATGTATATATACATACACACATACATACATACATACATATATATGTATATGATGTAAAAAATATTACTTTTTAAAAGAATTTTGATAAAAGAATTTTAATAAAAAAGTAGTGCAGTTTAAGTTTAGAAATTTAATTATTTTTATTAAATTAAAAGTGCTCAATACATTATTAATACAGTAGAAAGCGATGTATACTTAAGATTAGGGAAGGAAAATACTAGGCATGTGTTTTATGGTTGATCCATTTATCAAGAGAGGTGGATATTTTTAGTTCTCTTTTAATTACTTATCAACTTGAAAATTTTCCCTCGGGCATAGTATTTAGAATTAACGCAAATAGATTTCATTACTTGGATTTTACTTATAAAAAGAATGACTAAATGATTTTGTCACAAAAATAACAAAACTAATTTTTAACAAATTATTTAACGTTCTTAATTCAGTATGAAAGAAATCGTTTTTATGTCATTCTCATTACGTAATTTTCAAATTCTTAGTCATTCTTTTCATGAGTGAAATCCAAGTAATAAAACCTATTAGGGTTAATTTTGAATACTGTGTCCTAAGGGAAATTTTTAAAGTGATTAAATTAAAACTAAAAATAATTCATCATGAACCATGAAAAACGCTTTGGGTGGTTTCTTTCTCTAATCTTGAGTATATATATGTATATGTATATATATGACTAAATTTGTTATTGGATATACTTATTGGAACATTTATATTCATGTATTCTTAAATATTCAATATATATATATATATATATATATGTGTGTACGTATATATATGTATATATCAAGAAATGGATATATGATCAGATAGAATGATTATAAATTGTGTTGTATTGTATTAAGACTCTTACTTGAGAATAAACAATTAAAGAAAATGGGGTTGCTGCAGGAATTGAACCTGCAACTGACTGGGTAACTGCTCCAATGTAGCATAGCTCTTACCATTGAGCTAAACAGCTGGTGGTAATGCAAATGGGCCTTTGCATTATTGGCTGTTGAAGTGGCTACCCTCCGGGTCATGGGTTTGATTCCTGCAGCAGCCCCATGTTCTTTAATTGTTTATTCTATCTGTGTTGTCTAGACCGAGTGATATACTAACTGTTTAATGATGGTAGATCATATATATATATATATATATATATATATATATATATATATATATATATATATATATATATATATATATATATATATATATATATTGATTTATGCTGTATTTCCCTACAAATCAAATATGTTAAAACTTTATTTTAATCAAAATATAGTGCTCTCTGTATAACCAAATACCAAAAAACATTAAGTATATATATATATATATATATATATATATATTGTGTATTCTTCGAAAAAATTGCTAATGGCTGGTCTAAATCTGTTCAATTTTCGTGCAGTAGCACTAATAATGCTGTTCTCTTAACAATGAGGCGAAATTTTTGTCTTTTTTGGGGAGGCGAGTGAGGCTTGTTCCTCTCAACATCTTCAAAATATGAAGAAAATGTAGTATATGTAGTTCATGCGGTGTTCTAGAATCACTTTGGAGGAAGTTACGTCAATTGAAAGTTCTACAAATTTTTGGATAAGATCAGATATCTATTTGCCTCCCCACTGGGGGAGCAGGACAAATCCAACACTAGGTCAGGTTTAATATGGGGCCCTACATGCAAATGTGTGGGTAGAGACAAAAATGTCAGTGTTACAGTTATAGCAGACATCTATTATTAGCAGTCGCAGTGTTAAATATTGCTTCGAAGCAGCAGTTCTTGACCTTTTCCAAGATTTACACCCCTTACTGATTCAATATCCTTCTTGCACCCCTCAATCTTGACACTAAAAAAATGAATTCTAAAATGTTAAAATTGGTTAAGTTGATATTAAACAATGTAAATAATAAAATGTTGAAATTTATCAGGTATTAGAATTGAAAGTCTGAATCAAGATATTAGTAATAAGACCATTAAATGTGCTGGCTGCTGTTGCTATTTCTCAATTGATTTTGTATACATCAGCTATAAAACAAAGAAAAGTTTGTTTGCTAACCCCCCCACCCCGCCATTGCCCTATGCACCCCTTGGTGTGAGGAAGGAGACATACATCCCAGGATAAGGATCACTGCTTTGAAGGAGCAGAGGCCCATTTTGATAATTCGCGAAGATGTGGTGTTCCATCTTGTTATTGCATGGCCCCAAGCAGCCAAGATCACATCTGAGAAGATCTTGAGTAAGAAAGATTCCACTCCTCCCTTATCGTCCATATCTCGCTCCATCTGATTACCATCTATACCAGAGTTTATAGAACGATCTTGATGGATTAGATCTTGAAACTCATAAAAGCTTGAAACTACCCTCTCTACATATCTTTTCTCTAAATCAAAAGACTTTTACAAAAATGGTATTATAAAGCTTGTGAAACATTGGAAAGAGGTCATTCATTATGATGGATCTTGGCGATGTTGGTGAATAAATTGAAATTAAACATGATACTGCTGATATTTCTCCTTACTCTAATTTTGGACATTATTCATGAGATGACCCGTTTTATATATACATATATATATATATATATACATATATACTGCTGCTGCTAATAAGTTTTTGAATAAAACTTATTAGCAGCAGCAGTATATATATATATATATATATATATATATATATATATATATATATATATATACATATATACTGCTGCTGCTAATAAGTTTTTGAATAAAACAGAAATTTTGTTCGTATGGCTTGGTTTTGAGAATGAAGAACCAGAATTTCATGCAAGAAGAACCATATCTTATTGCAAACTATATAACAAAGCATATATTTGTGATTCTGACTGTTAAATTTCTGGAAAATGTTGGGTCTTTTTGATGAGAAAGAAAATGCAATTCAGTCTTTTGAAAATCATAGGCCTTAGTTTTTGGTAAGGACTAATAGAAAAGACCCATGAATTTTATTAAGAGACAAGTTTCAACTAATTTAACTTTTAATTAATTTTAACATTTGCAGTGTTTAAAGCAGTAATTATAATCATTCAATTATCTATCTTCATCGAATTAGTTTTCTTATCAATGTTTTTAATCAGCTTGCTGTATTTCTCTATTTTCATGTGAAGTTAGTTTATTTTTTGTAAAAAATTTCTGATTGTAAAAAAAATAGTCGTTTTGATTTTATTAAGATTTTGATCAGATTAAAACTACGCATTTGAATTTGGTAAAAACTATGATTTCATATACTTTTGATTGTTAAAGCAGTAATTGTAATCATTCAATTATCCATCTTCATCGAATTAGTTTTCTTATCAATGTTTTTAATCAGCTTGCTGTATTTCTCTATTTTCATGTGAAGTTAGTATATTTTTTGTAAAAAAATTTCTGATTGTAAAAAAAATAGTCGTTTTGATTTTATTAAGATTTTGATCAGATTAAAACTACGCATTTGAATTTGGTAAAAACTATGATTTCATATACTTTTGATTGTAAAAAAAATAGTTGCTTTGTATCCTTGTTTTCACTAAATGGACTTTTGATCAAGTTGATACCATGTATTTATCCATATTTCGTAAAAAAAAGGTAAAATTTGGCCAAATAGGGCATTTCACCAATTCAGCGTAACACACACACGCGCATATATATATATATATATATATATATATATATATATATATATATATATTATTATTGTGCCATCCACAGACAGCTGTTTCGATGTATTACATCTGTTCAGTGTGGCTATAGACTTTCCATTATCCCATCCAGTACTGCGAGGCAGAATTGTAACCTTCAATTCAGACCTGTAGGCCAATATCCTACCTCTGGACTACAGAACTGGACAGGCAGTAAGGCTGAATTTAAGTGTTATATTTGAATTACACAGAAATCCCTCATCCACCAAAGTGCTCAATTCCTATAGAAGAGCATTGCATAAGCTTACAGTGGATGAGTTACATGAAGGTCACATGACAGTTTCTATTGTTATTTCTATCTTCATTATTAGTATTTTAACTGAATGAACCTTGACTACTATTTATCTCCATCTTAATTTTCAAACTGTTTTCATCACAACTTCAACTCTGGCTGTCACTTCTATGGCAGTGAGCAAATGGCACTTACTCTTTATTTCTGTTCTGCACTGTTTGCTCGCAACTGTAGAGTTGACAACCCAAGTTGAAGTTATGATGAAAAAAAAACTTGAATATTCAAGATGTTCAACAGTTTGCATTTGCACTTAATAGTGTGCATGGCTCCCCATGGCTCCCCATGGCTTGAAATTGAGATAAAAATTGCAGATGTTGCCATAAGAGCACTGTCGATTCTGTGCAAGTTCAAGGCTACAAAATAAAACAAGCACAAAAAAATAAAGAAAAAGAGCTCTCCCCCACACAAAAATTCTGGAATCTCGAACCCAAAACCCAAAAGAAAGGCCATATGTCTTTATTGTATCTATCCCATGATGCTCTGTATGATGGAATGACAAGTGAGAACAATGTCGCTGGGTGGGCAGTAAGCAGTCAGTGTGTGCTTGCGTGAGTCTTTGAGTGTGTGTGTGTGTATGTGTGTGTGTGATTCTGTCTGTTTGTCTGTGTGAGGGTGGTGGTGGGAGATTGAGATTGAGAAAGGAACTTTCTTGCTCTTCTTTTATCTTCAGAGATTAAATTGCAGACATTCTATGTCAACAGACACTGAACTGTTCCAGCAGCAGATACTGGGACATACTTGGGTGTGACTGTGAGGATTAAGATGACTGTCTTAGTAGAGGAAATATTGGTACTTATATGCAGAGATACGTACATACGTACATACATATATACAAACATACATACATACATACATACATACATTTATATATAGATATGTTAATGTGGGTTGTAGTAGTAGTAGTAGTAGTGGTAGTAGTAGTAGTAGTAGTAGTACTACTACTACTACTACTACTACTACTTGAAAGATTGGAGGAGGAGTAGTGAATATTACAAAAACGATATGGGCAATAATGAACAATTTCAATTATAATGGTTATGACTGTGTATTTGTATTTAATAGAATTTTCATTTATATACATATGTATATGTATATATATATACACATTATACATATAATGCATATGGTACAGATCAGGTTAGCAATATAGCATAATATAAAGCAACGTCTGATATGTGATGGATTTATTTTATAGAGTGCTCGATATTCACACAACTAAAAACGAAGAAACAAAATAAATAACTCTTCCCACACACAGCAACATCCACAAGATTCTCACCAAATTCCCAAAACTAGAATCTAAAAACACATACAATCATTTGCCTGATAAGGCCCTGAGAGGGCAGAAACATAAACTTGCTAGTGTAGCGAATCCACATCCTATTATATATATATTTTTATATATATATATATATATATTGAAGTGGCTACCCTATTGGTTGCATATTTGATTCCTACAGCAGTCCCATTTATTAAATTGTTTATTCTACTTATGTTGTCTAGGCTGAGTGATACATTAACCGTGTAATGACGGGAGGTCATTTCAAATAAGGGTTTCTATATAATATAACACAATTTATAATCATTCTGTCGAATCTCATATATCTATTTCTTAATGCATAACTATCGTGTTGAAAGAAATGAATAGACCCAGAATAAACAAAATGAGAATTTGGGTTGAAAACAGTAATTTTTGTCTTTGTTTTACTGACGACTGTTTAGCTCAATGTAAGAGCAACGCTATATGTAAATATATATAGTCATGTATTAAGAAATGTACGTATTTGGTCCGACAGAATGAATTATGAATTGCGTTATATCATATAGTAACTTATCTGAGATGATCCCCTGTCGTTACATGGTTGATATGTCACTCGCCTTAGACAATGTAAATAGAATAAACAATTGAAGAATATGGGGGCTGCTGCAGGAATCAAACCTGCCACCGATAGGGTAGCCACTTCAACGTAGAGATACTCTTACCATTGAGTTAAACGGTAATGCAAAGGCCAAATAATCGCTTTCACACCAAATTCTCATCTCATTTATCCTCAGTCTATTCATCCCTTTCAGTGCGACTGCTATGCATCAAGAAATAGATATATATGATCCAACAGAATGATTATGAATTGTGTTATAATAAGTAGGAACTCTTACGTCATTACAGGGTTAATGTATCACTCAGCCAAGATAACGTAAATAGAATAATGCTGACAAGGAAAATATCTTTTTGTCGAATTTTACAAAGTCCTAAGGTATCCAAACAAGTCATTTTTTAAAATCTGGTTATTGATTGAAATTGATATTTCAATGTGTTTCAATCCCACCTACACAAACACACACACATACATATATAGAAACAAGATGATGTATAAAAATACCCCACCTGCCCCTTGCCCTCCAGGCAATGTAAATATAAACACTATAAATGAAATAAATGAACAAACAAACAAACAAACAAACAAAAACAGCCTCATAAAAAAATAAATTTGTCTTTAAAACTTTCCTTAAGATGAAAGCGGAATTCACTGAATACTGTAGACTTACTTCAGCAGAAACTTTGCTAAAGATTTCATAAATGGATATCCAGTTTCAGGTTTCCAGAAAAACCTTTGCAAGTATCAATATCCAAATAAATGAGTTCTTTTATAGAAATCATCATCATAATTCAATTCCAGCTTGCTAAGCTTCACCAGAGTTTTGTTAATCGTACATTCTAAGAACACAGTCCTTATATTGTCTGTTTCCCACAACTCACGATGGTGGACAAGGGGCTAGACTTTACAGTTTGTCAGTTCACTTTGCTTCTTTGTTTACTAGACTGGTTGCAAACCAAGACTGAAAAGCCCAGTTTCACCTATGTTCAGGAAGAGAGAAAAGAGATGGATTCATGGCCTTCTCAAGGGCATCATTGCGGAGTAAAAGCAAACTGTCTTCAGTTGACATTTGAACTTGTTCCACTGATTCTATGTTCCATGCTGTTAACCATTAAGCTATCCACAACTCTTTTTCGGTGACTGTATAATTCTTATATATTTACCATAACTGGTATTCAGCCACAGACAATTTTACGTTGCCCTTTTCACAATTTTGGGATTGTAAAATGTTGGAGTAGAGTAATATTGTCAAGCAGGGGTAAGCAGTAAAGCATAAGAAGAAGAATATCTCTTCAAGGATCATCGTCTTTTATGAACCTGTCAGAAATTATTGATAATAATCTCATTTCAAGTTTGCAGAAATTTGATAATTGTGATAAACTTCCTATCTGCTATCTAGCTTATCTTTTAAACCGTTCAGAGTGAATTAATTTCTCATTGAATACTCAATGAATTTGGCCTCAAGCCAAACTTGGCCCGGTCCAACAAATATGTTGAGTATTTCCACTACTATTGTGATGCCACCTTCAACTACTTCCTTATTATGTGGAGTGCTAAGTTTTGCTTTGAATCTTAAATCTTGCTTTTGTAAGAAATCGCATTGTGAGTAAACCTCATTGTGGAAGCAGGGGTCACAGCCATTGTGAACGCGAGTGACAGTGAAGACTTAGGTTGTCTGTAAGTGACAGAGATTGAACTGAGTTATGGTTCAAGTAATCTGAAGTTCTTTGTTACTTGATGCAACCAGGGAACAATTAAGACACAAACATATATAACAATTGGCCTGGCAAGATTATAACAATATAAAAGAGGCAGCAACGAAAATAGCAGATATCTCAAGATATCAATTAACCATTGTTGTCATTATAATTAAAAAGTATTATAAAAAAATTTTCAAGTTAGGTTTTTATAAATAAGAAAGGAAGGTCACCGCTGGGTTAGCATTTTTTTCCTAATTGTATCAGATTACTCACCATCAAGTAATTCCCATTGCTTAGAAAAATGTCATGAAAGACCCAGCATGTTACCATGACCTAAAAGGTCTTGGGATAATTTGATTCTGATTACCAACATCAAATGACATGTTCTGTAACAGCCGGAATGTATTAAGCCACAAGTTTAGGGTTCAAATCCTTGGCTTGAAACGAGCTCCTTTTCTATTGTCTTACATCAGTCCAAGTCAGAACAACAAGAACAACAATCCTCTCTTAATTTAAGGGAGTAAAATCTTCACTCTCTGTCTCGTCTGGGCTCAGTTCATTCTGATAAATAAATACATTTATAAAAATTATAGCATTTCACTCTCTTGATATGAAATCTCGACCAAGTGATCAGTAGGTGGCTCTCTTACTAACTGAGCCAAACCGACGATTCTGACATATCTACAAAAATTTATGTATCAAATACGCACAAAATTATTTTATTCTGATAAATGAATACATTTATACTAAAAATATATTTTTAAATTTTCAAGCATTTTATTTGTTATATGTACAATACAAAAGTTAAGGTAATCATTTTCAGTCAGTATAGTAGTAGGAGAGGAGTTTGACCCTGTATCAGCCAGGCTTGTATTCATTATATTCTTTCAGGCATAAGCTTATGTTATAAAGTACTGTATTGTGTAGCATTTAAGTCCCAACTTAAATTGTGCATGAAATATGCTAGAAAAATAAACTTGAAGGAAATCTCTGTGGATACTGCACTGGTCCCCAGAGGGGGAGATCCATAGACCCCAAATCTGACCTTCCTCATATAGGATGCATGGATATTTTGAAGAAAAAGCAAATTTCATAAGCCGCAAAAGTTTTTCATTGAAAGTGTTAGGTTGTTACTTATGAAATATCATTTTTTAGATATATCCATATATCTCTATTAGATGATCTTTGGTTGGTCTGAGTTATGTTAAACAACAGAGAAGAAGGAAGGGATCTTGTGTTTTTATTACCAGCTGCAGTTATGTCATAAGAAGTGTGATGTCATAAAAATCTATGATGTCATTAAATCCATCAGGATCAATTGATGACGTATCAAGCATTTGTTTTGTAAAGTGTAACTTGTTATTGATTGATTGATCTGTCTGCAAAATGGCTGGAATCGGATAAACTTTTCAATTTCAAGCCAACTTTATAGCTAACAATGTTATATATACTCATTTAAAGCCTACATGAAATGAAATAACCACACACAAAGACTTCAGAACAGATTATTGTTAGAAATTGCATACTTTGGATAATCTAAATTTACCAATTTTTTTTAATAGCATTCCTCGTCTTCCTCCTTCTGCTACTACTGCCACAACTAAGTGTTATCACTACTGTGTTCAGAATCCCTTAAAAATTGGAAATCACAGATATGGATGTATGAATGATGGGTACATTGTTGAACTTATGGTTCTTGCTTTTACATCATAAAAAATAATGCTAAAGGTGAAAGAGTTAAGCTTAGTGCAGGGGTCAGGAAACTTTTCGGGATGCTTGCCAGATTAAAGATATTTTTATGTCTAGCAGGCCAAAGTGATTAAAATAATAAAACAATGATCTTATGAGGCCTGTTTTTTTGTTTACTTTAATGTTTTATATTCAATATAAGTGTATATGCCTGCATAAACATCCTTGAAATATCAATCAATGAGAACTATGAATTTTTCATTGGGGGTGGATATTGTTTTATCGTGGTTCAGATTTTGTATGTATTAATAGAATGGTGAGAATGCGTAGTGTTGAAACATTTTCAACTTTGAAACATTGATTTGTTTGAGGCCATTACTAAAACGTGACTTCTGCACTTTTTTTTCAATACAGAATTTTATTGTTCATTAACCAAAGATAGATAAGGAAAATGAAGATTTTTTCATGCTACGTCACACATTCAATGAAGTCAGTGAGGGTCTGCGGACCATAGTTTGCCGACCTTTTGCTTGGAGAATTGGGATATGAAGTCTTGCAGAATCCTCCATATTCACCAGACATTTCTCCTACAAATTATCATCTCCTAAAGCATTTTGAAGTTTATATCTGAAGTGAAAGGTTCAATAAAAGAGAAGCCATAATTTGTGCTTTTACTAGATTTGTGAGCATTAAACTTTGAGAATTTCTAAGAGAATGCTTAATATCATTGGAGGACCATTGAGAAAAGGTTATTGCCTATAAAAGGACATATTTTGATTAAATATTTACTGTTGTTTGTTGTTTATATCATCTTTCATCTTGTATTCAAAAAATGACTCATACATGAAACAATCGAATAGCTAACATTAATACATGCTTGATATTGGTACTAGCTCTCTGGTGGGACAGAGAGTAGATGTTGGAGGGTGAGTTGTTGTGGATGGCAGAAATGGAAAGGATTTGAGGTGGAGGTATGGAAGATGATGGAGTATGAAAAAGAGACATTATGGGATTATGTTACATGGTAGCAGAAATGGTTTGGTGGTGGGATATTTTGAAACTGTGATGTTTGCTTGCTTGTCAACATACACCTTTTTCTTTTTCTTTTAATTCTGAAGACAAACAAATGAAGTCCAATGTCTGCTGCATTTTTTACAGTTTCAGCAAATCCAGTGACATACCAGCAGAATAAGATATGGCATAATAATAATGATGATTTATTTAGTGTGGTGTTGCATAAGGCCAACATTATTGGGTATCCAAAGAGGATAGATAGAACTCATCACAAAGTAATGGCCTACTAGACTGGCCCGTAAAACATTGTACCAGGGCAATGTGCATATAAGGCGTTATGTATGAATGTAAGTATATAGGTCTCTCTCACTCCTTGGAAGTTTACTTTATGATACTTATACATTTTCATGAAAAAAGCAAATTGTTTCTTTTATAGATTTAAATAAAACTTCCCATAACATATGTATAAAAACTCCGGATGTATTCCAGTCTGTTCACGTCCAATACTTAGTATAGCCAACAATTTAGTGATTTTTACACTGACAAAACAAGAAACATGCTAAATTTAGCAATTTTTACACTAAATTGGCAACGCATCCAATACTTATATTTGATTATTGATTTAAGTAAGATTCAATAAAATCAATTGGATAAAACTAAATGAAGAAACACTGAAATCATGTCTCTACCCTTAGGTTACTAGGTAAAAAAATTCTGTGATCAGGGTAACGGCCAAAAAAGTTTGGCAAAGACTGATTTTTAGTCTTAAATTGTCAATTTCTCTGAGGAAGAATTTGTCATTATCAAAATCTTATCACTGTATCCCAACAAATGACCCAACCTACCAACCAGCCAAGCGTGCTACAGATTCTTCACTCTTTGAGTATCTGTCTATCTATGAGCCTATCTATCTATATGTATGTGCGTGTGTATCTCCAAGTCTTCCTCATCATATTTTGGAGGCTACAACCTTGAAAACTTACTTGTGTACACCACTAGGCACCATCTAAAAATGTTTTGTTTTTTCAAAAAGATCTCTTCTGAGTCTGTATAGTCATTTGGAGGCCAACAATATCCAAATCTTTGACTTGTATTTTCTTTAGATAATTTTAGATAAAAGATCTAGAAGATGATTTCAGATATCTTTTAGTTATTAGTTCTGGTATACGTGTTGACTATGGTGATTCACATACGTAAGGTACGGATTTGTTTTTGTTGCTTGTTTACAACTAGTAGTAGCAGTAGACATAATATCCTTGGGAGCTTGTCTGACATGGATGATGCCTTACTGATTAAGCAAAAGAGACCAACAAGCATCTGGAGTTAAATCTAGTCATTGACACATTCTTTCCATCTAATTTATTCACTGCCATTTTATTTGTTTATTACTAAGTAGTGGTAGACATAATAAATTGAATTTTCTTAGAAAGCAATCATTTTTGATTTACCTCAGCAAATGAAGTTGCAAAGATAAGTGTATTACCCTGTGTCTCTCTGATTGCCTCTCTGTACAATATCTCAAAAAGTTCTCAATAAAAATTTGTGGATGGGTGGCCATTGAGTAAAAAAAATTATTAAATTTGAGGGTGGATCAAGGAAATCGCTTCCGATTGAGAGATATTTTTCCATTTTTTTTCCATACATTCATTTATTCAATCATTTTTGTCCTCTCAATATCTCTAACAGTTCTTAATGTGATTTAGTGAAATTTTGAGAACTGTTGGATCATAGGGTAAGAAAATTACTGAATTTTAGGCAAATCCAGGAATTCGTTTTTTGATTTTTTAAGTGTATGGTGTTCATAGAGGTATGAGCTCTCTGAGTGCTTTTTAGCTCTTGACTAGATTTTCTTGCATCTTATTTTTGTTGCTTGGTTACCCTTACTACTACTACAAGTACTATTGTAGTTGTGATAGTCTTGAGTTGTTTGAAATTTTTAGATAAAGCTCTGTCATTATAAATTTTTGATTTGTTCATCTTTTATCTTATGATGGCTGATTTTTTGCAACACTCAGGTTGTTTGACATACTCTGTCTGTTAAGTAAACAGTATGAATTGGAAATGAAGGAGTGGCCTCCAACATACTTTGTACTTAAATTCCATATCCTTGGGAGCTTGTCTGACATGGACGATGCCTTACCGATTTAGCAAAGGAGACCAATGAGCATCTGAAGTTAAATCTTGTTATTAACTCTTTCTTTTTCATCTAATCTATTCACTGCCATTTTATTTGTTTACTACCTAGTAGTAATAGACATAATAGTCTTTAAAGTTTCAGAATTTTTCAGATGAAGCATTTTCATTATAAATTTTGACTAGTTTATTTTAATGGGGTTCAATTTGCAAAGTAAGTTTATGCTAAATTTATGCCTTAGTTTTGTCTGGCAGTATTCAAACTTGTTTTTTTTTTAAATTTGGACCTTTTTTACTGCTCTCTGCCTAAAAAAAGTTGATCATCTGTTTCTCTAATTTTTTAACTGATCACCCTCAACACGGCATGCTGCTTTAAGACATTGATGGTTTCCTTTGACTAACTTGAAAAAAAATCAGACCATACGGGTAGTAATTTTCTTTAAGGTAACTCAACCTCACAACAACCATTGCTTTATTCAAGAGGTAAAAAGAAGTATGTATGAGTGTTGGTGATTCATGATTTCTCTTGGAATGCTAGTTGGTCTTATTCTGTTATACAACAACAAAAGTAAGAAAGAAATAAGGGTAAATGCCTAACCTATGTTGCAATTATGCAATGGATTAAGAATTTCCATTTCACTGGATTATGGAGTGTATGTAAATGGTGTTAGTCTGCTTGTTATTTGATCAGCCATATTGGGATGAGGATATCTTGGCGTGCTGTCATGGTGAGATATCTCATAACCTACTTCAGGACAAGCATTGTCTTTGCTGCTTTAAATGTCCTTCATGAATTGTCTTGAATCATCTTCTGATTTAGTGTCAAAATAAGAACTAGAAGAGTGGTCCCCTATCCTATGGTCGTGACCCAAATGTGAGATGCAAGAATACTCCTGAGGGTTGTGGAATAGTTTGAAAAAAAAAATAATAAAGAATTATAAGAAATTAAAAATATGCAAAAAGAAAAAAAATGAACAAATATGAAATGGAGAAAATCTAAGAAAACATTATAAGTAAAAATAGGGTAAATATATATTCATCACAATTTTTGAGTATAAAGCATCATTGAAAATCTTCAACAGGAAAATAGTTGTAAATAATGAAACATCCACGTATGTATAAAAACTCCGGATGTATTCCAGTCTGTTCACGTCCAATACTTAGTGTAGCGAACTCAAAAAGCACAAAAAAATAGTCAAAACAAATGCAAAAATAGCCAAAACTTACCAAAAGAATGCTAGATATGGTCAAAAATGGCCCCTCTCCCAAATTTAGTGATTTTTGCCCTGACAAAACAAGAAACATGCTAAATTTAGCAATTTTTGCACTAAATTGGCTACACCTCCAATACTTATATTTGATTATTGATTTAAGTAAATTCAATAAAATCAATCAGATAAAACTAAATGAAGAAACACTGAAATTATGTCTCTACACTTAAGTTGCCAGGTAAAAAAATTCTGTGATCAGGGTTGCAGCCAAAAAAGTTTGGCAAAGACTGATCACAAAAGAAATTTAGCTTAAGATATCTCGTCAGCTGCTCTGAAGTAGTTTTAGAAATATAAAATAGCAGACTGGTTTGTTAATTAGCTCGGTTAATCATGAACTTTAATGTTTTATTTTTAATAATCAATCACTGCTACCCACAGCAAGCTAGTTTAAACACAGTTGCTTGGTTTAGGTTATTCATATATTCTGACATATATATGTATGTATGTATCCAGGCCTCACCCAGCCCTAACCGCTCATAGTAGAAACTTGAAACTTGAAACTTTGCACACACACTCTACTCAATGAGTAGGGAAAACGTTTTTTTAATTTTTTTCAAACTCCCGTCTAAAATAAATTCATAGTGGGAGGTTCAATTAAAAATGTAAATTTATGCTAAATTAGTCCCTTAATTTGCATCTGGCAGCATACACACTTGTTTTTTGAAAATTCAGACATTTTTTTAGTAATCACCACCAAACAAAAGGCAAGAGAAGTAACTTATTCATTGATCACCCCTTTTTCAAATTTTTCAATTGACTTCCCGCCTCCAACAAGGTATGCTTCCAAAAGATGTTGGTCATGTGACAGTTTTGTATTGAATGAGTAACCCCACCTGTTTTTGATAATCATTATTTTTCTAACCTAGTGATATAATAAAACAGTCCCTGGTACACATTAATGTCTGTTTATGTATGATTTTTCATTTTCTGGATATACTTCAACTTAATTAGAATCATTTTAACTCTGCAAGTATATTTTATGCTTTGCCTATTTTTTCACATCAATCTATCACCTTGTCAAAGCTAAATAAATATCTTCTACATGTAGTATTTGCATTTTTAGCAATGTAATGTTACATATCTATGAAAGAATGCTTCAGATTGTGAATAGTGCTCCTCCCATCGAGTGCATTCCTCTGGTTTGTTGCTCAAGTTATTGGCTTTGGTTCAACCTCCAGATCAAGCAAATCTTCTACATATTATTATACCTACACTACACAAAGTACAGGTGCCTCCAAGGTCAGTTCATTGATCTAGAAAAGGTTGGAGACCAGATTGTAGAGTGACTCGACATAGTAAGAAATTGAGTAGCGAAACATAGCTGGTTGTCTGGCAGATAAAATTATTTTATAGAGTAACCTTTTTTTCCTTCCAGATGTTGTTTTTTGAATTGCAAGAATTATTAACTTCCTCAGTAGACCCAGTGTAGAAATGAACTCCATCTGGGAGCCTGTAATAAAGAAAGAAAGAACATTAAACTTGAAACTGTAAAATTCCATCTCCTGATTATTCCATCAGTAGTGAAAAAAGTCTAATACCCAGGTTCAGTTGAAGAGGCAGATGAGCGACATCATACGGACTAATTAACTAGGAAGAATCAATTGATACGAGATAGGCAGCGGAATGAGAACGATCTCCAGTGGATTGAATAAAGGGTCTGGTTTGAAATTCACAGAAGTTTATCAACTATGACAGACATCTGATGAAGGCTGGAGGGTGCAACGGCTGAAATGTTGTGACCATCATAACCAAAATGTGGAAATTAGTCCAAGTGAATCAATGTATTGTAATGATACAACTATTTTTTAGGTGTCCAAAATACCCGAGTTCCTCATTCTTTGATGCAGAGATCAGGGTGAACCCCTGACCTGATCTCTCGTAGATCAATGGGGGGGGGGGGTACTCTCACGAGGATGAATCAATAGTCACGGGTGGCTTTCCATCTTTTGGTCACCTGCCCAAAGGCAAGGTAATCGGGTTAAATTCCTGTGATATGAGAATATTAAATCAATAAACTTCATTAATCATTTTTTATGTATGTCTTAAGCAACACTCTCTGTTGAGTCTCCCTCATCTTGTTCTATCTTTCTTTCTCTCTCTTCTGTCTCTTTCTCTTTCTTCTGTCTCTTTCTCTTTCTTCTGTCTCTTTCTTTTTCTTCTGTCTCTTTCTCTTCCTCTTTTTCTTTCTTTGGGGTTTCTTATGTTTTTATTAGAGACTGTCAACTGATACCTTTACCAAAACTGTCAGCATCGATTTCTTCAGTTTTTTTTCAGTCAGTTTGACTGGGTGTGTATATTTTGCGCATACTGGCCAAACCGATAGAGCTACAGGGCTGAGAATTTACGCATTTATTCCTTATGTCTTGAAAAAAAAGTTGTTTTTTTTTCTTAGATCCCTCCCTCAATAGATTTTTAGGTTCAATTTACAATGTGTGCATGCTCAATTGGTCCCTTAGTTTGTTCACGTTTGTTTATTAAAAATACAGACTTTTTTTTAGTGATCACCATCCCAAAAAGGCAAGACAATTTTTTAATTGATCATACTTGTTTATTGGAAGTCGAGTAATTTTTTGAGGTCTCTGTTGGACAGAAGGCCAGAAAAATGATTCATTCATTGAACATCCCCAACATGGTATGTTGCCAATAGATGTTATTCACGTGATGGTTTCTATGGAGTGACTAACCTGATGCGTCAATTTATCTACGTATTTCAGTCTGTTCTTATGAATCTTCTATCTATCTCAGTCTATTCATAACTATTTGAGTCTGTTTCTATCTATCTATTTATCTATCCTGGGGAAGAGAAAAAGGAACGGAGAGAACCATACCATTTTGGTATGAGAGATTTTAGAGAAGTTCAAGAATTTATTATCTACCATGGAGGTAGAAAGATTGTCTGATGCCAATTAGAAGGCCCGCCTGAAAATCACTTTGCATTTGAATTCCTGGTTTCTACCTGGGCTCAAATATCAACTGCAGGTGATAGATGCTTACACACAGTTACATCAGCCATCAAGTCAGCCATATATACACATACAGACAAACAGACATGCAGACAGAATTATATACATATATATATATATATATATATATATATATATATATATGCATAAAGAGAGAGATAGAAAGATACCAGACTTGAAATGTTTATTGGTATGAAAGATTATGGGATTGGAAGTTGATGTATATGTTTCCATCCCTAGATGCTAAAGGTATGTGTCTATGTGAAATCATATATAAAAAGAGAGCCCTGTCAGTCACATAGTATTAGTCACAGTCCCTCTCCCTTCCTACCCTCTTATCAATATTCCTAACTTTTTTCTCTCTTTTCCCACTATGTCTTTCATACTTCTAGAATCAGTTGCAGCCTGTTATTGTATACTATGATACCCATTAGTTTAGCTATGGGTTACAGGCTACTACTCTATAGAATTGAACCTTCATTTGCCTTCAACACTTCTGGGTTAGCGAACCTGTTATAACCTAGTACTTGGAGAATCATAATTGGTTGTCACAAATCAAATCATTGGAATTTTCAAAAAATGATTCTGGTAAGGAATTTGTTTGGCTGTACATTATCTATCCACATAAAAGTCATGCATGCAAATTAGTATATTATCTGTATAATTGTTTGTATTGTCGTATCGCTGTTTTCTCTGATTCCTGCCATAAGCTCAAAGTTATTATGGATTGGTCCATGTGAAATAGAATAACATTACTAATGAAGCAATTAGAGGGTCGTAAGAACATGAGATTGAATGTTTTGACAAAACAATGTTGATTACGTCATAGAAACTCTTAAGACTTTATGTCTGATCACACATCGAAACATTTTGTTGAGTTGAGACTGGAAAAAAAACTCAAGATTGGTATATTTGAATTATTTAAAATAAATCATTTGATAGATCGCTTTAGGCTCCTTAGTGCCGATCCATACATAAATAAAACTGTCCTTTTTTATGGGTACTGGTACAGGATATAAAACTTTAAACTAAATCATCATCAAAGGTTTGTCTAATTATAATTTCTAGTACCACAATCTTTAAGCCGGAGGAAAATTCAGATCGAGGTATGCTTTTCTTGAATCAAGTAATATGCTTTTATTGAGTAATACATTTTATTCTTTTAAAATCTGTGATATCCACTCGATAAAAGTAATTAAAAAATCTGTACTTGGCCTGAATGATACCCTGTAACATATACGTGTAGCAGAACTAATTATTGAAAAAAATTATCTGAAGTTATCTGAAAAAATAGATCTTTTATCTACAATTATCTAAAAAGAAAATTCCAGAACAAGTTTTGGGCATTGATGGTCCCAAATGTTCATGGAACACCCCAAAAGCACTCTTTTGAAATAACAAAAAATGTTTCCAGATGGTGCCTAATAGTGTACAAATTTTCAAAATTGTTGCCCCAAAAATGTGACCAGGAGCATCAGACAGAAACACTGACAGACAGACACAGATGATCAAAGACGATTTTTTGTCCACCTGGCCGGTTGGTTAGGTGGGCCATTTCTGAGGCTCTGGTGATTCGATCTTTTGAAATATATTTTCAAACACTGATTTTTATCAAGGATCATTATATCTTTGAGTATTGATGTATAGACCTAATAATTAAATTATCGATAATGTAAATCAGTTATACACTAAGCATAAGACCCTTACAAACTCTCTCTGGCTTTTCTGGTACCCCAGGGTACATCTTACAAACAGATGCACAAAATGCTTAACAAAAATAAAACACAAATACTCACACACACACAAAGCACAAAGCTATGATGGCTTGAAGTCTTGCATAAAGCAAACTTCTGTAAAATAGGGGATATCTAGCCGTTTACTGTAGTGTAATAGTTAAGAAAGTTATCTCAAAGACCAATCCTCTAAGGTAGTAAGTTCTATAGTCATATGCCAGATGTAAGCAAAGCCTTGTTCATAATTATATTAGTTTAATCCCGGGGCACCGATGATAGTTCAGTTATGATCAAGGTTTAGGCAAACAATACAAAATTGGGCTACTGAGGTGTAGGATGTGAGTTCATGTCTTCTTTATTTCTGATTTGATGCTGCTTGTTCTAGCAGTCAAAAATGTATCAACCCAGAGTATTGTGATATAAAAAGCAACAGTCGTAAGATGAAGTAAATTTCATAATAGGCAAAATGCTTCATGCCAAAAAAATGAATTTCCAAAAAATAACATATCAACAGAAATGCCTCTTTGATGACAGAAATCTTAGAAGAATTGATAATCTTTGAAAAATCTTTGGGATTACATTGAAAATACATGAAGTACAGAGATATAAAACAGCATAAGCAAATTTAACTCTATACCGTTGCATATGTTGGTATAGATCAGCCATTCTCAGTGTGGGCCATAAGCCCCTATCAGGGCCCTGGCACATTTGACAGGGGTTTTAGAGTTTGAAATATTGATGAATTAATTCCTATGTATTAATTGTATGCCTATTTGATAGGGGCCCTGGTATATGGGAAGAGCTCTCAAGGGGGCCATGACTAAGAAAAAAGTTGAGAATGGCTGTTGAAGATAAGTTTGTTTCGGAAATGAAGGCCAAAATGTTAAAGGTTTTATTTCAGATATCAAATGAGTGAAGAGCGAAAGTGAAGAGCATGTTTGAACATTCTTGGTTGATTAATCTGGTTTTGAAAGTGAATGATACTTTGATTGATGTCTTAGTCCATGATAATCACCCATCATTTTCTTTTTTTAATTTTTTAAAAGATCTTACATCTAAGGAGCAGATTTTGTCAGATGGAAAGGACTCAAATCTCTTGAGTTAACATGTAACATACAAGCAAGTGCATGATGGGAAAGTGGAAATGCTAATAAAGCCTGGACAAGCTGGTACATGAGAAAAAAAAAAAAAAAGGAGAGGAACCTTTTCTTTTGGGGCCAGGAATCAAGAATAATAAGGGGGAAAAGAAGAAAAAAGAAAGATGTATCTGGATGGAAGATGTTGGGGTGGGTCATAATGGTGCCAGCAGCCCATCCTTATACTTTTTCCCCACACACCATTCCTAAATTCTACACAGATTCTTACTGTAAACCTAATACCTACATGTAACATTTTCATTCCCAACTTTTACTTTTTCTTTCACCTCCCAGTTGGGGGGGGGGGCATTAACCCTGTGTTGTGGGCCACAAGGTTCTCCCAAGTACTCAGTCCTCAGCTTCTTGACACCCAGGCTTCTGGTGACAGAAGCAAAAATTTTTCCTGCCCCTTCCATTCAATTAATAGCTTCCATCCTGATCCCCAAACATCAGGCATGTGCCCCACTTATATAAACATATAAGCAAAACGGTTGTATCTACTTTCAGCAAGTATTTACATATATACCCGGCGTGTAATTCTTTATGTATATAATGACGTGTAATACAATACGTGTACATGAATACACCACATTCAGGAAATAATATTTACCGCCTCTTAATCCAATCACTAAAAATTCTATGGTTATTCTGTACTTAATATTCAAAGAAAATTTTTTTCATGTTCAAGTTTGGAAATGGCAAAAATTGCACATGTGGATGTAAATTATGGCCACCGTAAAAATAAAAAAAATTACCTCCCTTGTTGGCTAAAAATGGCTAGATTTTTCCATTTTTTGTTTCCAGCTAACTTTATAGCTAAAAATGTTGAGTACCCTTTGAAACATACAATACTTTCTAAAATCTTTGGATGTCTGACTTCTATTTTCATAAATGTATTCTTTAGAAAATTTAAAAAATGCTTTATTTTAAAAAAAAACTCAAGCATCAATTATTAGAGCCTTTGTATTATTTTTGGAGTGTACTTATCATTGTATGCATGAAAATTCATACAAAGGCTCCAATGAATGATGAAAATGAAAATTATAATTATTTGGATCTTTACATAAGAAAAATCTTCCTACCAAAAATTCAAACATTTCATGAGCTTTATTAAAATATGATTTAAATGATATATTTATCAAAATAAATCCATGAAAAGATTTCAGGAGCTATAACATTTGTAGCTATAAAGTTAGCCAGAAAGAAAAAAATGTAAAAAATCCAGCTACTTTTAGCAATTTTTAGCCACTTAGAGAGACAACTTTTTTTAAATATTTACAGCAGCCAGTTATGAATGCATGCAAGTTTTCACTTGGAAATATATTTGATAGCATATTAAAACTTAAGAAGCACTCAGAGAGCACATACCTCCGCCAGTGCCATTGTGACAGAAAGTAATAGTGCATAGATCTGTCCCCAACTTTGAGCACTTCTTCTGTGACAAATTGCCCACCTATTGATAAAATTTCATTGAAATTCATTGCAAACTTTTAGAGGTAGTAGTTATAAACAGTCATGACAATATACATGAATGTACAAAAAAAAAATGGAAAAATATCTCTCATTCGCCTTCCCCAAATTTGAGTAACTCTCCATTAGTCCATTGCCAACCCTTCCAAAATATTTAATTAAAATTCATCGAGAACATTTGGATATAGTGTGTACAAAGACAGTCAGAAAGATATACAGGCTTGACGGAATACGTATAACTCTCCAACGAAAATGTAGAAACAGCTTATACATAAGCTGTTACTATGTATTACGTCATAAAGTTAATTATATAAATTTTATTTCCTGTGCATTTGGACTTATAAATTAGACTCTCTGCAAATGGAAATCACTGAATTGGAATGTCTGTTACCAATGTATATTGATGCATGTAAAGTACACGCAGTGAAAGGGGAAGTTGCTGAAATGGTAAGCTCTGAATGTAGACTTGCTGAATGAGGATACAGTCAGATAGATATAGTGACTATAATGATAATGTCCATACCTTGCATTAATAAATCCCTGCACCCATTAAATGCGCCAGAACTAATTATCTAAAAAACTATCTAAAATTATCTTTGAAAAAATGGATCTTGTATCTAAAATTATCTAAAAAAAAAAAATGGATCCTGTACCTGGAATAATCTGGAAAAATAGATCTTGTATCTAAAATTATCTTTAAAGAAATGGATCTTGTACCTAAAATCATCTTAAAAAATGGATCTTGTATCTAAAATTATCTAAAAAAAAAAAGAATGGATCATGTACCTAGAATTATCTTGAAAAATAGATCTTGTCTCTAAGATTATCTTGAAAAAAATACCAGTGCAAGATTTGGACATTATTGATCAAATATGACCATAGAGACCCCCAAAAAGCACTCTCTTGAGGAAACAAAAAAAAGAGTTTATAGATGTTGCCCGATGGTGTACGAATGCTAATTTTTTAATGTTGTTGCCTGAAGAAGACCATAGAATGGATCGTCTGAAACATGTCAACAACTCAAAGGAGTTTAATCGTCATTAAAGGAGTTTAGTCATCCAAAAAACTCTTTGAATGATAATGACTCTTTTCAAAATGTGTTTTTTCATTGAAAAATTAGAATATTAGCAGACACAAACAAGGAAACCAACTTACAATGAACTTACATTGTAAATTGAACTCACCACTAGAAACCTATTAGTGGAGGGGTAGAAGAGAAAAAATCCATTTTTTTCTAGACATAAATATGATATGTTTAAATTTTCAGCTCTATAGCTCCATTGTTGTGGACTGTATGTATGATACATATATAGATAGCCAGCCTGCCAGCCAGATCCACTCAGAAACTATAGTTTCGGTTGATGGGATCTAATATTAAAATCATTTTATGTTTGACAATGTGCCTTTCATCTTTTTCTAGAGTATTTCTATCAAACACTGAAAGCGGGAAGTGTCTGAAGTCTGAATCCGTAGACTCTGAACGTAGACTTGATGGACTAACTACGCACCAAGCAAAATATGGTGGAGAGAGAAGAAGGGGGTATCTTAGGTTTGATGTACATAAACCTATGGCAATATTTAACCACTAGACAAAGGCTTCAAAAGTCATACAGAAGCTCCCAAAAATAGCATCTTTTTTCCATCAAAACATACATAATTAGATAACATATTAATCAGAAATAAATTCAATAATGAAATCAAATGCTTGACTCATGTTTTTCATCAGATTTTGCAACAAGAATTTGTCAGAGTACAACAGAAACAGTGCATCCGATGTGCCAAAAAAAGGCTGGCTTTTGATTTCATTATTGCATCTATTCCTGATGAATACACTGTTTGATTATACTTGAAAAAAAAAAAAAAAATGATACCTATGGAGCCTTTGTATGACTTGGAGCCTCTGTAGGCCAAAGATTACTGAAGAAAGAATTCTTTTAGTTTCCTTGCAAACAAGAGAATCATAATCAGTGAGAATCTTTATTTTTTACAGATATCCTTATAAAATTTCTTATGTTTAAAACCAAGGTTCAGAAAACCTTTTGTCTTGAGGGCCAAAGCAAGTACAAAAAGAAACAATGACCATGCAATCTTTGTAAATACCTACATTAACTCCTGTGTATTATCAAGCAATGAAAACAATGATAATACTACTGAAAATGATAATATCAAGGACAATCAAAATATCAATGATGATGTATTCACTGATATTCATCTGACACTCTACTATGAATACCTGAAAATCCTTCCATTGAAATAACTTAAAGAATTGTTTACTAATACATGATTTTATAGATAAAAACTTCCTAAAAGTTTTAATAAATTTGTCACTCTGCAAACAGAAAAAAGCTCTAAAAGCACTACAAAAATTATCAAAAGGCTCTTTATTTATGTCACATATTCTCACAGAAAAACAGAAGAAATTAAATTAAACATAGAGCTATACTAGCTTGGAATAATTTCATAGAAGTTTTTCAAAAAGTATGTTTAATAAATTTAAGTAGGAATAGCTTCTAAAGAATCCTCAAAGAAAATTTTATAAATACAAATTGTAATAAGTTAATTATTGAATTGTCAAAAAACAAAACAAGGTCTGTTCCGAGAAATATTGTAACCTAATTGTAAATACAATTTTTTTTATAAATATTGCAGAATCATTAATATTACTTATTTATTTTCTATTTTTATTCATTTATTCAAATTTTTTTTCGTTGATAAAATATCTGTAAAATTAAATGAAAAAAAATTATACTGCATATGAGAATATATAGATGGGTACTGCTTGTATGGCTCTGAGAGTAATTTGGACCCTCCTCACCAAATATTGCATTAATCAAAAAAAAGAAAAAAGAAAAAGATTTATAACTAATTTGTTATTGTTTACTTGGTGAAACAGAATTATTCTATTCTATTTTATTCTATGGGGCAAGATATTGTTTAATTGTGGCTCGAATTTTGTGTATATTATTATAACAGTGGGAATATGTAGTTCAAAATCATTTTTAGCCATAAAACATTGATTCAGCTGCAAAAATGTGACTTTAGCTCTGTTTTTCAATACCAAATTCTATTGTTTGCCATTCACTGACAGCTAAGGAAAACACAGAATTTTTGTTTTGCGATGTCACATGACGTTGGAAGGCTGAATGAAATTAAGCTGGCCCGCAGGTTGAAGTTAGTTGGTTGCTGTTTTAAACCATAAAGATAGAAAGTAATTGAAAAAATTAGTTTAAGACACAAAAGTAGATGCAACAACAATAAAAACAAGATATTTATTGAAGTGAATATGGATGTTGCTATCACTGTAAAGGTTGACAACAGATACAACAGCCATTTTACTATTACTGCTTAGAGAGGAAAGGCAATTATGGAAAAATGGATTGCCTATGTACCCTTTCATTTTCTTTGTTCACTCTCAATCATTGTAAGGTGACAAGACTAGGGCGATAAGACAGAGTGTTGGGAGTGTTGGATTCATGCCTTTCCCAAGAGCATTAATAACAAAAATTATGTAATTATAACTTTGTTCACAGATTCTGTTCTCTGGACTGATAACTATTACATCACCCAACTCTTACCCATGTACATGTACCCATATATATATATATATATATATATATATATATATATATATATATATATATATATACCATATAACTGTCAAAAATGACGGGGCAATTTATGTGTGGATTCTAATTTCAAGTTATTTTTAAAGTCTCAATTAAACTCCAGCTTTTTAAAAAGATGTTATTACATAAAGTTTTAGGACAAAATTGTGCAGTATGAAAAAAATGTCATATTAGGAAACTTACTATAAGAATATAACTTATTCTATTAAAAAATGAGATTGAATATTGATTCACTGAAAAAAACATAATCCAGTGACTATTTTCTTGTACAGAAACCAAATCTACAAATTTTTATGTTACATGAAATCAGTTGAGAATATTATTCTATTCAAAAAATTAGGAAGAAAGCATGGCTGAATTTTTTGACTATGAATAATTACTATTATTTTTTTGGCATTTAAACATTTTTGTGAGATTTTTGGCCAGAAATGTCTCCAACTATCTAGCAGCTGTGCGTCCTTCTACCCAGCTTGGCCATGATGAAATTGGCTACCGTTTGGAGAAAGAGAGTTTTACTCATTCACCAAATGAATGATTTATTCTGTAAATCATTCCCTAAGTCAATGACTCTTTTTCTTCTTCTTTTAGTTGCTCATTTAGTATCTTGTTGACACATTAAAATTTTCATAGAATGATTAGCTCATTTGATATTTTTACAACCCTTTAAGTGTTTTATCAGCAATATCATTCTATTTCACATCAATCCATTAAAACTGAGCAAAACTGAGCTACAACCATACAAACGATTATACAATTAAGCGTACTAATTCGTGCGTATGACTCTTATATGGATAGATATATTTTTCTTCTCCCTCTTTCTTCTTCTTCTTCTTCCCTCAGTTTAAAATTCTTCCTGTCTTTCACCTTTCTCTTGCATTCCATTCTCTTCCTTCCTACCATAGGCTACCAGGCTACCATCCCCTCCAAAGCCATGTGAAATGGTGTAAGATTTGGGTAAACCGGCATAATTCAGGTAAAACCCGGGTAAATTTTCAGGCTAATCAACCTCTCTGTCCTCCTTGACTAAAGAGTTCCCATACATCCATGTTTCCTCCCCACAGATACCCCCTTCTCTCTCTCTCTCTGCACATACTTTTACTGCCATTTTTTCAAGGACAAACTATGCATATTTACATACCAACCCCAGCTGAGAATGTTCAATGTTGCATGCCTGGCCCCCAACAACCAACACATGCTACTCGGTGCCGCACCTTCTCTTACACTAACATTCTACAGTTTAACCAGTCACAGTTAGTTTTTTAAGTGAAAGAAATACAGCTCTGGTTAGTCAATCTATAGAAACTGGCACATGACCAACATCTTTTCGTGGTATGCCATGTTGGGCTTGATCAACTGAAAAATCCAAAAAAAGGGGTGATCAATGAATAAGTTACTTCTCTAGCCTTTTGTTATGCTGTGATCACTAACAAAGTCTGAATTTTCAAAAAAAAACAAACTTCCGGCAGACACAAATTAAGAGAACAATTTATTTTGAACTTACATTGTAAATTGAACCCACCCTATTTAGGGAGGGAATTTAAAAAAAAACTCAAGAACATATTTCTAGACATAATAAGGAATGAATATTTGAATTTTCAGCCCTCTAGCTCTATTGATTCAGTCTGTAGGCAGGACACGTGCATAGTCAGCCATAATCCCTTAAAAACTGAAGAAACCTATGCTGAGAGTTTTGGCGACAGTTTTGTTTAATGGTTTCTGATACTCTTTGAGTTGTTTATTTCTTTTTGATTTGTACTTGATGCAACATGCACCCTTTTTCAAAAAAATTGTTTTTCTGTTTTTTCTTTCTTATTTTTCTTTGGAGGGATGCAACCGAGTGTTACAATGAAGCAGATCTGTGTTGTTTGTGAACTTGATGGAGTAATGGGAGAGGGGCAGAGATGGTGGGATTTTGACTACCGTTTTTGGCTCTAGCATATTAATGATATATACATATATCCATTTCATTCTGTTCATATCTCTCTATCTATCTATCTATCAATCTATCTATCTATCTATCTATCTCATTCAATGCATATCAATCTACCTATCCACTCATTTAGCTATCTCATTCTATTCATATATGTCTATCTATTTATCCATCAATATCTATCTATCTATCTATCTATCTATCTATCTATCTATCTATCTCAGTATATTTATATCTATCTATATATAAATCTGTTGATATCAATCTCATTCTTTCCATATCTATCTATCTATCTATCTATCTATGTCTGTCCATCTCAATCTTAATATATCTCCATCTATCTATCTCATCCTGTTCATACCTATCTGTTGTTCTCCCTGTTTTTATCTATCTCAGTCTATTCATATCCATCAATCCTATTTGTACCTATCTTGATAAACATTTGTATCTACTCAATTGTTTCTCTCACCTCTTTGACTTCCTCTTCTTTTTTTTTCACCTTCTCAATCTCAACTTTTTCTCTTCTTGCTATGATTTTGTTTCTTAGTTCATTTCTTTTGTTTATTTATTTCTCATTTCCTTTTCACTTTCCCTTTTTTTCTCTCTCTTCAAATTAAAGAATGGCACCATTCTTTTTTTCTCAGAGTAAAAAATTCTTGTAGAAGAATAAGACCATTCTTTGATGCTCATCCCTCTATACTCCAAGTTCAAGTGCAATGTAGCTTTTTTTAAACAGAATGGAATTCACATTATCCCAAACGCTAGAAAAGTGCTCTCAACTCATAACAGAACCGTAGTCTGTGAGAAGAAAAAAACAAAAAAAAAACATGCTTTTTCAAAAAAACAAACATTTACCTTGTAAAAGTTCGGTACTCACATCTAAATGATGGCCAATTGCAAAACGATCTTCAAAAGTCTTTATTATTTCAAAAAATTACGATTGCTTTGAATTCTGCGAACATTTATTTATTTACTGAGCTTGCTAGTGTTCCTACGTGACTAGTAACTACACGCCGTCAGCCTTTTCTCCATTGGTCTCTGTTTAGTGCCTGCTTCCTGTCTTGGTGGAGTGGTGTGTTAATATGGCCCAGGTCCAGGGGAATACTTTTCAGCCAGCATTGTCTTGGTCGGCCTTTGGGATGTTTCCATCAAAGCTTCATCAAGTCCATGTCAAAGGCATCCTCAGAAGTATAACCAGATTCCTTCTTTGTTAGCTGTAATGTAAGCTTAGTTATTTCATTATAAAAATACTTTTAACGATGTGCTTGGATAAATCATTTGACATAATACGTTTGAAATAATTCATTCAACTTGAAATAATCAAATTTCCCAAAAGTGTTTTTATTTTGCAGAGTTTTCAGAACAGATAAGTTATGGGAAATACAGAAGGAAAACCGTCTAGGTAGTCTTAAGTTGTCTAAATTGAAGCACTGTCATTATCAATACTTGACTAGTTACTTTACATCTTAAAGTGGTAGACTTAGTACTTTCAAGTTTTTACTAGTTTTTTTATTTTTTAATTTTTTGTTTTATTATATCTAGTTGTAAAAAAAAGAAAAAAACAAAAATCCCTAAGTCAGAAATATGTCAGACACTGACAAGCAAGGGCCATGTTTTTGTTTTCATACTTTTTGAGCAGAATAGACAGCCGGAAGAAAAAATCTCAGAAAAATCATCTGAAATATATTTGTAGTATGGTTTGAAATGTCTACAGGATGGGGCCAAAGTGATTTGGAAGTCAATAATAATATACAATATCTCTAAGTTGCACAAATGAATCACAGAATAGCCCACACGTGTGCCAGAATTTAATTATCAAAAGAAATTAGATCTTTTATCTAAAATTATCTAAAAGAAAATACCAGCACAAGATTTAGACACTGTTGGTCCAAAATGACCATAGAGACCCAAAAATTCACTTTAAAAAAAAGAAAGACTTTAGATGGTGCCAAGTGGTGTACTCATAGACATTTTTAAGGTTATGCCCCCCAAAATGTTATCAGGAGACACTCAAACACTGATGAGCAAAGAGATAAGAATCTATAGCCCATTTGGCTAATTGGTCTTGATACAAAACATCATTATACAATAGTTGATTAGATTTTTTAAATTTCAAATAACCCTTCAGCTAAGTTAGAAAAATATGAAGGACTCCAGAGAGCGATGGTGTATGAAGCAGAAAATAAAAGTAAGACATACAGAATGCTTCAATCTGGCAATAAAACAAATTATAATAACTAAATATGATTTTGTTAACTTTGACAAGGCACTGTGTTTTTAAAAAAAATGAATGTTTACTTTGCATTATGTTGTTATTGACTACCCTTATTACTTCTTCCGAACCCTGTATGTTTATGTATCATACATATTCCTTACAATAGGAGTGGCAAACCTTTCAGAGAGTGTTCCCAGGGTTGCAAACTCAAAAAATGTTTTTCTGCTAGTTCAAATCCCAAAAAGCACTAAAAAGCACTTAATAAAAGAAATAGCTAAAAAACACTCAAAATTGCTTAAAATAGTCAAAAATAGTACCAAAATGTTCAAGCCTTTCCACACTAATTTAGTGATTTTTGCATGGCAAAAAAAAAAAAAATGAGCTAAAGTGTTAAATTGGCAACACTTTGTGTGCCCAGATTAATGATGATCAAGAAAAAAATTTCCCTCATGAGCCTGAGCAAATTTTTGAGCCGCTGATTTTAATTTGTATAATATCTGTCTCAAACAAAATATTCTCTGGAGAAAGAAAACTAAATGTGTCCTTAAAGAAATCCGTTAAGACAATCAATAACTGTAATGAGGGTTGATAACTTAATGGTTATCAATTTGAAGAAAGAAAAATCATAAACCCAAAATTGTATCTCATTTGTGTCGATAAAATTTTTTCGCGGGCCACCCTGGACACATGTGCCATGGGTCTGCCACCCCTGCCTTACAATACGGAAGCTTTAAAAGAAATCCAGTTGGTCCTCGTTGTATTTATCTGATCTGGTTTCTTTCAGAAGAACTGGGGGTAATGGATCCATAAGCTTGGGGAATGAGGAGTTGGCATGACAGGAATGAAAGGAAAAGAAAAATGAACGATCCTTTCACCAATTTTTGCTTCCTTTTTCAAGGGAAGACTTGTAAATCTCTGAAAGAAGGTGATGGGAAGGAAAATTGATGAAGAAACAACCGAGAAAGCAGAATCAGGGAAAACACCAGCTCACCTGTTTGGAATCATCATCCCTCAGATTTGAACCCAGTCCAAAAGTTTTACAACAAGCAAAAATAAACAGACAAATGTAGTGCCAGGTCAAGGCATGGGCTTTAGAGACTGCAGCCTAAGGGCCTTTACCAGCTAGAAGGCCTCCAGAGATATAAGGTGAAAGGTCAATTCATTTGCGTATGTTAAATCAAAGTACTCTGAATTTTCTATTTGAAAAAAAGTTCAATTGATATATTGTATATATATTTGTAGTAAACATCATATAGCAAGAAAAAACTCTCTAACGTGTAATATTGTACATCTATTTGCAACGTTTAAAAATGAATAAAACAATTTATATTTCCTATCGTAAGTATTTTGTCAGTTCAATGTCATTCATTATTTATGCATATGTCCCTATTTCATTTGCAATGCTTGCATTAATTCCTGAACACCGATCCTTTTTTTCTCATTTTCAGTGCACAACATACAGATTGTGTGCTGAAACTTATTAAAACAAATTTTTAGCTTGAAATTTTTCCTATGGCCCAAATCATTTTGTTAAGGCTGAAAATAACAACATACTTCCTTTTGACCATAGTTTTTCCGAAGTTTTTGTATAGATTTTTACTTGTTCTTGGTGGTAAAAATCTGCTGTGATTTTCTAGCTTTATCATAAAGTGCCAGATTAACTATACATCAATGGTAGTAAATGTTATGGGCCCCTCAATTTCAAGGACTTTGTGCTAAATGCTTGTTAGCAATTGATTCTGATTCAATGATTCTGTACTTGCTCTATCATTGTAGTACTAGAGTCTCCTCATCTTTTATGAATGACTGAGTATTTAAGGTTGGTGATTTCAGCCTATTACCAACTTCAATTGGAGTCATCAGCGTGTGGTATCCATGTGACTCATGTACGAAACAAACACAAAGGGATTTGAAACTGAAGTCATAGACACTTCATAAAGGTCAAAGCACAAACAAGGTCATACTATAACTGAAATGTCAGACATATTCATCTCATCATCTGGTTGTATAGCAATTCGAAAAATGTAATAGCTTTTCAAGTGAAAAAATGAGTTTTAATATTCATGTATATTTTCCTAATTTGGGCCCCTTTATAACACATACACCATGCCTAGCTCTAGCTTAATCTGGCTCTGCTCGTAGTAGATGAAACATACTATATTCCACCAACTGCTCACCTTGGCATTGTGGAATTTGGGCACAAATGTTGACATACGTTTTTTGGCTTGATTCTCAGATTCTTTCCAATGTCACATTTTTGGAGATGGAATAAAAACCCAGGTAGCATTAGTCAACTTTATTTGAATATGGTCATCATTATTAGTATGGTATAAAATCCCACTACAAGACCAATTCTTTTATTTCCTGTTTAAAGAATTATTTATTATGATCCACTTATAACTGTCAAAGAATCACTATAGCGCCATTAACCAAACATTTTGGAAACATATTCTCTACTCTCTCTGTTGCTAGCCTCTAACAATACTGAATAAGGAACTGGACTTGAACTTAGATTCGTCCATCTCTTAGACTGGTAGCCAGCCAAAGCTGAAGAGCTCATTCTGTCCTGCTATTTATCCATAGCTGAGAGCAGGAGAGGTGAATATATATCTTTCCCAAGAGCATTAGTGATTGCAAATTGTCTGTTTCCCTGCTGCTAACCATTAAGCCACCTGCATCTCTAATAAGCAGTAGATACCAGAAATATTATTACAGCTATGATATATCACTTATTTGCAGTTGTAGAAAATCTTGGCAGAAAACATATAAACAGGGTGTTTTTGCTAATCTAACTGCAATATATGTATTCTTGGATTGCATAAAAAGTTGCTTTTTAGAGAAAATTCTGAAGTTGTTTTTAGCCTTCATAATAGCAAATTACCTGCGTATTAGAAACTGTAAACCGAAATGGTTACAATAGATTTCTTCAGTTTTCAAGTCAATCCTGCTGGCTATTTATGCATGTATGTATCATGCTTACAGTTTGCACCAATGGAGCTAGAGGGCTGAAAATTTAAACATAAGCTCATTATTATGTCTACACACTAAATGGGTCCCTTAGTTTGTGCCTGCCGGCTTTTTGAGAATTCAGACGTTTTGGTGTTTACTGCCTAACAAAAAGCGAGAGACGCAACTTATTCATTGATCACCCCTTCTTCCAATGCTTTCATTGATCACCTCAAATACAGCATACTTCCAAGAGACATTGGTCAGATGATAGTGTCTATTGAGTAACTAACCAAACCTGTTTTTATAGATCTTTAAAAAACATCTTTACACCTAAATAAGGCGTATTTGCAAAATGATGTGTGATAAAAGTGTAGACACCTAAGAATTATTTGAGGGCATTCTAATCTGATTGGAGAGAAAAAGAAAGACCTTTCATTTCACCTAGTGATAAGATCCAGTCTGAATTAACTGGTTTTGATTCCGGAGGCAAAGGTAATCTTAAACTTAATTAGTAGCCACTGAATTACATCTTGTAACAATCTTTATCACCATTTTAAATGTCAGGCATTGAATGTAAAATTCTTTTCATATGGCAAAAAAAAAAATCGATTGTGTTCTAAGAGTTATTCTGACAATCGAACTCATCCTTTGTGTTGTTCAGAGTTGTCAAGTTTCAATCATAAGAATGAGTGAGAATCATGTGACCCTACCCTCTAATAAAGAGAAATTTCTGAGTGCAGAGAGGAGAATTTGAGGGGATCCTTTCAGGTAAGTCTGCATACACCCTAAGGAAATTTTGAAAATAATGTATCAAGAGATTGACTAAAATTACATTTCAGGACATATCAACTACTGAAATTAAGTTATATGTAAAAGTCTATTTAAAACATGTTTCATCTAAGATAAAATTTTTATCAGAAATCTAAACCAGTTTTATAAATCTAACGCTTTTTATGAAATGTGCCAGAATTTTGTGAGCATGACAATATATCAAAATGCGTGTATCTCATGCATTCTGCTTGAAATTTTGAGGGTTTGGTCATTTTTATAGTTACCACGTTTTGGCTGATCCATTCTGCAGCCTTCTTCATGGGTCATCCAGGTCAACAGCTTTTCATCCAATATTGTTTCAAAGACGGAACATAGCAAAATGAACTCCAGGAACAGTAACAATGTACCTACAGCAAGCATAACATATATAAGAGGTGCAGTTGATGGATCCAAAAGAATTTGTGGACGTTATAATATTGGGATCATCCTTAATAACATAACCGCACAGTCACAAACTACCTACTGGAGTTGGTCCCCTACAAAAGAAAGATTATTACATTTATAACATCCTAGGCAAATGTTGGAAAGAATTCAAGTGACAGACAAGAGAAAGCAATGTCGGAAGAGGAAGAAGAAAATATGGTATGGTTTGCCATACATAGAGGAAGGCATACATTATTAGAAACTGTCAACCGAAACTGTCTTCTTCAGGTTTTAAGCTGGTCTGGCTGGCTGGCTGATCGGCCGTCTATCACTGTATTTATTGCACATACAGATGGCATGAATGGAGCAAGAGGGCTGAAAATTCAGACATTTACATCTTATATGTTTAGAAAAAAAACTGTTTTTATTGTTTTGATACCTCTATCAAACAGGTTTTTAATGGGTGGGGGGGTGATTTGCAATCAAACTTCATGTTAAATTGGACAGTCAGTTTTTGTCCAGCAGCATTCATGCTTGTTTTTTAGAAATTCAGACTTTTTTTTGTTGTTGTCATTGTCATTGTTGTCGTCGTCGTCATCATCATCATCATCATCATTCTTTTATTGTCCATCGTTGAACATAGACTTTCCCCAAGATTTGCCAGGCCTCTCTATCATGAGTGTCATGGAGCCAATACCCTGCCCAACAAGTGGTGAGAAGAGTAACTAATTCATTGATCACTCTTTCTTCAATTTTTTTTAACTGATCAACCCCAACGTAGCATTCTGCAAAAAGACATTGGTCACATGATTGTTTCCATTGAATAACTAACCAGACTTGATAGATTAGAATTACTTGTGTCTGTGGAGTTGCTGAGAATGAATGATATTGTCGGTATGGCTTGTGATGCTGGGAATGAACCAACCTGGTAAGTATATCAGCTACCATTATGGATTATACACCTCGAGAAGGCCATAGAATGGAGAGGCTGGAATATTCGAGTAACAATAAAAAGAAAGATATCAATAGTTTGAACAACTCATGGATGTTAAATCTGAAGAAGACAGTAGAATGGATCTGCTGAAACAATGTGTGAACAACAAAAGTAATATGAAGAATATGTTCTATAGTCATAGTCTGAACAACTCTTAGAATGGGATTTTAATCTTCTCAAAATTTTCGACAGCTTGTGTCATTTTAAAAATTCTGTTCTTTTTATTATTACTTTTTTCTCTTCCATAATCGAGGTTTTGCGGTGAGGTGGAGACGGTGATCACCTTATTTTGTCTGTTTGTTTTTATTCTCCTTTTTTTGCAAAAGAAGATGAAGAAAAATAGAGATAAAAACCCGAAGCAATAAATGATTGAGTTTAAAAACCATCTTTTAAAAAATAGCAGATTTTTCCAAGTTTTAAAGTAATTAAAATTTTTCTTTTTGAGATGATGGGATTTTACTTAAATGTTTTCTTATGCCACATATGGCATTTAAGTGAGGCTTTCAATAATCAGCTTTCCCCCCAAAAGAAATCTGCTGAAGTTGTGAAGTGTTGGATGTATAGATTTTCATACGTCGATGAGTGAATCACAGAACAGGAATGTACATAAAATTCAGCAGCTTCTTAGGTTCCCTTGTATAATCTACATAGCAATTTATCTATGCTAAACAAAAAAAAAGCTTTATTAAAATGTAATTATCAAACAAAAAAAATCCAACACATTTATTTATACAGGCCACGATAGTACAAGTGTTGGGATCCAAGAAAGTCAACCACGTTATAACTGAACTGTGATCAAAATAACTAATTTGGAGTCATATATGGCTATTCTGGAGCTAAATCTAACTATTTTGGAGCTATATTAATATTGTGGGGTCCACCATCCATATGCGTCATTACATTAAGCACACTATAATGAATCGAGTTATAACAGGGGAGGCCTGTCTCGCTAAAACCTCTGCTGGGATAGTTTCAACTACTTTTAAAACTTATTTTCCTCTTATGTGTGTATGCATAAAAACATACCAAGGCACAGACCTGAAAGCTTTCCAAGTTTCCAATCAGGAGAGAAGAGTCACTGATGCTATAAAAATGGACTTCATTCCAGTTGACTGATCTTATGCAGCTGCTGTTGAAAAACTTGTTTCTTTTTTTCTGGGGCCTGCAGGCCAAAGAGGGACACAATCAATATGGAATTCCCTCCCAAATCTTTGTCAATGAAGTCAAGCCATGCAATATATACTAAACTTGGCATAGCCTGACACAGGGTCATACTAGTTGAGCATTTCATGGATTGAACTAACTTCGCTAGTAAGAGTGTAACGAGACTAGCTTGCTAATTCTTGCTCTATGGCAGCTGTGTTAAAAAATGTAAATACAGCAATTCCTTTCATAAGTATGAATACCTAAAGTATTATGGCTGTACAAATTAATGAAACAAAGTATAAGTTGAAAAAAACATATCAAATTTTAATGAGATTTGAATGGTACAGTTTTGAACTGTATGGAAAATTTTGGAACAAATTAACCCTATTGATCAAGGTACACCTGTATTTACTAAGTTTTGGCCCAAATAGTAGGGTACTCTGTGAAGAGCAAATCAAGTTGTTGGTTTGTAATGCTGCATTCAGTGTTATCAACTCATAAGACGTTCTTATACTAGGTTGTAAAAAATTGCTAATTATTTTTAGAAAATAGCCAAAAACCACCAAAAATACGCCCAAAACACAGAAATGATTCCAAAAATGATAAAAAAAACAATAAAAAATAGCTGAAATTTTAAGCCAGTCTGCACAAATTTAGCACTTTCTCTACTTGCCAAAACTAGAAACACGCTAAATATAGTGCAAAAAGTGCTAGATTGGCAACACTAGCTGCTTGTTGGATGTCTCAGTTTGTATGCAACTTCCCACAATGCATTACAGCTAATGAATCTACAACTAAGAAAAAAAAGATCCAACCTGTAGAAGACCAGAGAATAAACTGGCCAAAATATCGTAGAAGGAAATAGACAAAAAAGATGAGATGTTTGGATTTCTTTGTCATGGTTTATTTTTGACTTGTTTTTCTATCATTTCATTCTTACTGCCTTTAATCACAACTGTTGGGTCATTTTACATTTTATCACCGAGTATATAAGCAACATGGATTTGATTCTAAGAAGTAACCTCTGATATGATTTGCAAGACTGTAACCAGTCTCTTTTTCTCTCTCTCCTCATCCATTTTCTTCTCTACTCCTCTCTTAATCCCTATTTTTACCCTATCCCTTTTCTATTACAGCCCCCACCCATCATCCGTCTTATAACAAGGTGTTGAGGTCCAAGGAAGCCAAATAGCATTATAACCAAGCTGTGATAACCAGTTACCAATTTAGCTATTTTGCAACTAGATATAACTAGAATAGCTAGATCTGGCTATTTTAAGCTAGATCTTGCTATTTTGGAGCCAGATTGATATTTTCAGGTCCACCATCCACCCATATCATGACAGAAGATAGGGGCTGTATTTTCTTTGTCCTTGTCTTTAATCTTTCAGTTACTCCCTCCTCTTACCATCTCTCATTAGCCTCCTACTCTGTCTAACTTCTTTGCATTTTCACCATCCTCCACCCTTCACTCATCTCTTCTTACAGCAGCCATTTGCTAAGAACTCAAATGTAATCCTGGTACCCTTTTTTTCTGCCATCTTGGTTTTACTACACTTCTACTTCATTACTCACCCCATTTTTCAGCACCCGCTCTCACCAACTGTTCCCTTATTTTGTGTTGAATCCTTTTAAGATTCACAGAACCAGGAACCAAGAATTCCCAGTCTTGAAGTCTAAGAATTCTAATCTAAGAATTTGGTTGTTTTTCGTTGATTGGCCAGAAGCAGATCTGTTCTTCTTTTAATGAGCAGATAATCAGAGCCAATTTTTGAATTGGAAGCACAACAAAGATAATTTGAGTTTCAACAGGCCTTTCCTCAAGGGGAGTGTGGTCTGGACCCTCCTGGGAATCACTTGGACCCCCCTTCCCAGTGAATGCAATGTGAATTAATTTTCATCTCAATTATCACAAAGCACTTCCAGGGTTGCCAATTTAGCACTTTTCATGCTAAATTCAGAGCGTTTCTTGTTCAGGCAATGCAAAAAATTGCCAAATTAATGCACATGTGCTTAAACATTTTGGCCATTTTTTTTTTCAATGTTTTTGACCATTTTGAGGATATTCTTTTAAAATTCAGTGCTTATTAGACCACACTGAGCACTTCTACACACGACTGCCTCCTTCGAGTGAATAGATGTCTCCCCCCCTTGAAAAGCGGCTTTGACATAGCATTGCTCTAACCATTGAACTAAACAGCCAGCCTGGAAAGCCTGCTACATGTCCAAACTCTCACATTGTTCATTCACTGTCCATATCTGCTCTATTTGTCTCTCAATGTGGACAATTCTATTATCAAGATATGAATATATAATCTGACAGGAATAATTATAGATGTGTTGCATTTCTTTGAAACTATTTGAAATGACCTGTGAATACATGGTGAATGTATCATTTGGCCTAGACAGTGTAAATAAAAAAAATCAATGAAAGAAAGTGGGGCTGCTGCAAGAATTGAACCTCCGACTGACTGATTTGTAGGCACTTTCACATAGCGTTGCTTTTACCATAGTGCTAAACAGACAATGGTAATAGTCAATGCAAAAGCCCAAATAACAGCTTTATCTCCAAATTCTCACTTCGCTAACATGTATACATTCACTCTGTTCACACACACACATATATATATATATATATACATATATATGAGAAAATAGAAAATCTGGAAACTGAGTGAAAGTATGAATAACTATCATTTATTCATATTTGTATTTTCACTCAGTTTCCAGATTGTCTTTTTTCTCACCATAACGTCTGATACACAAGATCCTTTCACACACACACTATAAGTATATATATGTTTGTTATATATTTGTTATTAGGAAATGGATATATGATCTGAAACAATGATTATGAATTGCGTTGTATTACATTGAGACTCTAATTTGAAATGATCTTCCATTATCACACAGTGAATGTATCTCTTGGCCTAGACAATGTAAATAGAATAAACAATTAAAGAAAATGGAACTGCTGCAGGAATCGAACATGCGACCGATAGGGTAGCTGCTTCATTGTAGTGTTGCTTTTACCATTGAGCTGAACAGTTGCCATAGCCCCATTTTCTTTGATTGTTCATTCTATTTCCGGTGTCTAGGCCAAATGATACATTTGCTGTGTAATAACAAGGGGTGATTTCAAATAAAAGTTTCAATATTATATAATGCTATTTATAATCATACATGTATTTAGTGATAGAGGGGATATACGTAGAAAATTTAGGTAACCAGATAATCTATTAATTTCCTAATACTTTCAAAGAAAGAATACCACGTAATGAGGCTCTGCAATTCTTCCCCTAATGTGCAAAGGAATCCATTTGGCCCTGAAATCTAAACCAACCTGACTCATACACCTGTCTATCAGGTTATTGTGCACTGTTTCCTTCAATAATCATAAGTAAGAGGAGCTGTTGAATGAATCCTAAGGATTTGTAAACATTACAACATTAGGGTGGACTCCAATAACACAATCACTCTGCAACCTCCTTTGCAGAGTTGTTCCCTTACGAGTAGCTGACAAATGATTGCATGCAAATCTAGATAAGATTAGAAGGAAGACTTTAGTTGACCCATGAAAATCAGACCTGAGGATCATAAGAAAGCTTTATAATAAAGGAAAGTAGAAAAGTATGGCATAGCAGATCACATCTAGAGAGAGAGAAGGGCTCACTTTATTCTCTCTCGGATGAGGTTCAAATGATTGGTAAAGATCATCGCTGGTCTGTGGGAGAATGTAAGAAAATAGCTTAGAATTATTCTTAAGATTATTGAAAGTAAATTTGGGATATTTATAAAACATATGATTGTAAAAGACTTGTAGTATGAATGCAGGCTAGTTTCAAGAAAAACCATCCTTACCACATCATTAGGATTGTTTTCATTTGTCAAGTCTCCTGTTTGCTCTCAAGCTGGAAGGTGTAATGTATTGGTTAAAGGATTCTCACACTTACTAGATGGGCTATTCTATATCATATATGGTGGCTATTTCTAAATTTCCCAAAAGGCAGACATTGCAGACTGAAGAGGAGTACTTGGACACCCTGTTCCTCTTGGAATTGTATGCTGAGGCTTATTAACAGCGTTTACAACTTCAACTACCAATGATAAAGATACAATAAATTTATCAGATAAGCTTAGCAACTCATATTATAGATGTGTTTTGTGATGTATTTGCAAAAATCTGCATATCAGCGTCTAGGCTTGAACCCCAACCAGTTGCATAACCATGGTATTCAAATAGTCAAAATGATTGTTAGGAGTTATGTCACTTGGTGTTTTTTGCCGTCAACTTTTAAGCAATGTATCACAACTTATTAAAAAAGTTATTAATTAAGATAAGAACCTTCAGAATCTACACATTTTTGCCTACAGTGTAAGGTGTTTTGAGCTGCTGCTTGATTGTTGAAGATCTTCCTTTGCAGAAAGTGGTCGAATGGCTTGAAAAAGTGTTAGTCGGATGGAAGGAGATCTTGTGAGTATGCTGTGTCATGTAGAGTCGGGCATTGTCATGAAGAAGAATTATCTTTTTTTGATTGATCAATATTGGATGTAAAGATTGCAGTTCTTGGTTCTTGGTGCATTTTGATGAATTCCTGGCAATATTTCTTGGCTGTGATAGTTTTACCTGTATTCACCTGATGCAGGTTTGGTTTCAGGAATTGTTTTAGTGCTTCACCTCTATCTAGCCAATGCTTGGAATGCGGTCAGTTGTTGTACATAGTCTGTCATTTGTCACAATGTGATCAAGAAATGGATCATTTTTATTGAGCAAAAGAAGCGCTGAGCAGTCTTTGTGTCAGCATCCATTTGTCGAGCTTTTTACTTTTCCAATTTGATGCAAATTTCAAACAACTGTTATATGGTCAATGTTTACTTCTGCTGCAACCCTTCAAGTTGTTTTACAAGGGTCCACCTGGACAATGACCTTGGATTGATTTTGTCAATCACAGAAAGATGTCCATAACCCTACTTACCTTCAAGGCTCTTTTCTGTATTTTAAAATTTTTCAACCTATGTTGAGCTGTACATTTGTTTATGGTCCCCTGATTAAACATTTATTAGGTAGATGTAGAGAGCAGTTTCTGCTACTTTGTCGTATTTTGGACTGATACAACAAAATTGCAATTGAATTTGCCTTTTTTCCATCTATTATTTGGCAGCCTTGAATAGACCAGATTGAACAGTGAGATAAAAATGTAAAGCCTGAATTAACAGAGAGCATATTCATGTTTCAGAATGGTATATCCCATGAACATGGTTACATAAAACTTTATTCCAAAATAAACATCCAAATACAAAAAAAAGCAATTATTTTTGCACCAACCAAATACTAAGCTGAGAATAGTATGGCATAAGGCCAATTAGAGGAAAATGTAAGAACGAAGATTCTGTTGAGCCAATTTTCCAAATGGAGAAGCCATACTTACCTTGAATATCAACTTTTAAATTTGAGGTTTTATCTAGGCTTGAACACTAACCACTGGTATCAGTAGAAAATACAAAACAATTCATCCTTTATATTTTCTAAGCTGAGCATAGTTCAGTATATGCAAAATGAGGGGAAAATGAGGGTAGGAAGATTGTATTGCACCAATCCTCCACCAACATTTAACCTTGCTTTTAACCTCGGCAATGGGAAGTATCATAACTGTCTCAGCCTACTTACTTATTAAGTATGCATGTATTTATTCTTGTAGACTACTTGTCAAGTATAGGACCGAAACCACACCATGCACATTGCAGCTGTTGCTTGAGTATCGTTGGCTTTTATTGAGTAGAGTGGCTAGCCCCTAGCCATAGGTTTTTTGTTAGAGTGAACTTTTCTTACTCAAGATTAGCCAGATCATGGGCGTCACAGAGACAGTACTTGTCTAGTTCGTCACACCATCTTTTTTTCTGGTGGCCACAGTTTCGCATATGATCTCTGAGGATCCATGCTGTGAATCGTGATGTTAAGTAGCTGTTTGACTTGCTTGCAACATGACCGGCCAATTACCATTTGAGTTGTCTAATGGATTCTATGATAACTGTTTACCCCATGAGGAAGGTCTCTGTCCAAAGACAGCTGCTGAAAAGCTGCTGCTGGTACTGCTACTGCTGAATCATTTCCTAGTTGGTCTGCTTAACAGGGCTAAAGCACTCCAACTGTCCTGCTATTTATGCATAGCTAGGAGGAAGAGTGGATTCATGCCTTTCCCAATGGCGTTAGTGATGAAGAGATAGTAAACAGCCTTGGTTGCTGATTGTATCCAGTTATGTTACCCATCACCTCTTGTTTACATTGGGTGTCATATTAAATAAATCATCAGGTTAGATATTGGGATTGAAATGGGTTAAAGAATAGACATTTTTACCAGATGAGGAATACTTGCTGCCCTACCAGAAAAAGGAAAGGATTGTTTGGCGAATGAAAAGGTCAAATTGACAGGGAGAGTGTTATAGGAGTAGAAAAGGTTTACCTACCAACCATCCCATTTGCTAGGGAGCCAAGAGAGAGAGAGATAGAGACAGAGGCAGAGACAGAGACAGAGACAGAAAAAAAAAGATGGTGAAAGTATAAAAAATAAGAGAAAAAAAAAAGAGAGTGAAAAAAAAATTACATAAAAACAGTAGAAACATAAGGAATATCTCATTAGAGTAGGGGCTTGTTTAGGCTTGGCTGCCTTGGAGGAGATGAAGATTTGGGAGAGGCCAGAAGGATGCTGGGAAATTTGTTGAGTTATGAGGATGTAAGTGGATTCCTTTGGGGGAAAGCAGGGTTTTGATGAATGAATTGAGAGTCAGAGAATCCATTCTGGGCCGGGCACCATCAGTCATTCAGTTTTCACTCATTCTGTCTCTCATCAGATACTATCCCATCATTCCTTGCGTTAGTCAGATCCTCTTCGTATGCTACCAACCCATGTCCAGTTCACATCCTGTAATAATTAGTAGTAGGAGTGAATTTACACACACACACACACACGCATACACACACTGGGAAAAATGGATTCATGCCTTTTCAGCGGGGTACGAGAGCTAAGTTAACATAAATAGACTCTATCTCTTCTTTTTTTGTGTACTGATAACTATTACGTCAAACCCTTGAATTTGCTACATACCTCTACAGAATTACAGAGGAAACCGCATATCGTGATTCCTTTTGAGGCAGGGTTTTATTAGATAACAATAAACAGCTGATAACGTTATACATTAAACATTAAACAAATTTTCCTTATGAAAAATTAATTTCAAATCACCATAGCCCCACAATTGGGCTGACAAACCAGCCAAGTGAGCTATAAATTCTTCTCTCTTTGAGTGTTTGAGTACGTGTATGCGAGTCTATCTCTTTTTCTATGTGTGTGTCTCTGGATACTCCTGGTCACATTTTTGGGGGCAACAACCTTGAAAATTTGCAGGAGTATACCACTAAGTTCCATCTAAAAAGGTTTTTATTGCTTTTTCAAGAAAAAGTCTTTTTTTTGGTCTCTGCGGTCATTTTGGGATCAACAATGTCTTAATCTTGTGCCGGTACTTTAAAAATAACTTTAAATAGAAGATCTGTTTTTCTGAGATAATTTTAGATTGAGGTATCTATTTTTTTAAAACGATTTAAAGTAATTAGTTCTGGTTCATGTGCAGGCTATAGTGATTCACTTGTGAAAGGTACAGATATATGCGTGTTTCTTTCATTTAAAAGTGTTTTTTATCCATTTTAAATTAGCTGTTTAGGACCGACTCATTTTGATAACAATAACCATTTGATAATGTTTGATAACATTTTCCAAGATTATAATAATCAGATTCAGCAGTATCTTTTCATGCTCTACAGCCATCCTTCCCAACTTGTAAAGGTTGACAATGGCCTCAACAACCTTTTGCTTCTAATTCTTGAGCAGGTTATTGGAAAGAGATTCACCCCCCCCCCGATGCTCTCTCACCCGCTCTTGTCTCCATTAACTACCGCCAGAGACAAGATCTTTTGGTATTGATATATCTGGGAATGGGATACATAAAGTAGAAGATTCATGCCTTTTCAATGTGAACTGATAGCCTTTGCCTTTTTTTGGTGTGCTGATAACTAATATCTACAGAAATATTAATCACCGCTAACCACAACAGATCGGTTTTATTACTATTGCTGGGTTTAGATTCATGTGATCTGAGAGTTAAATGTATCAATGTATCTATCTATTATCATTTATCTCACTGGACTTTTTTTGTTTTTTGAAAATTTCCTTTAAAAATTGTTTTTTTGGTGGAGGTTCAATACGGAATGTAAGTTTATGCTAAATTAATCACTAGTTTCTGCCCGCTGTTTTTTTTTTAATTCATTGATCACCCCTTTTCCAAAAATTTTTAATTGATCATCCCCAACACAGCATGTATAGGTGGCAGTGATTCATAATCTTCATTGAAATGCCTATCATTCCATGTCCTGTAGCTTGCTCAGTGGCTGTGAGAGATGCATTTTTAACATCCCCCCCCCCCGTTCCTAAGTTCATGTGGTCAGTATTCAAACTGAAGCATTGGAAGTGTTGCCAAATATGGTCTGTTACATATAGCTAAAACTGTCTTTAAATGGCTAAAATAGGCTGATTTTGTTCATTTTCAGCTAATTTTATAGCTAAAACCGTTACATTCAGTGGAACATCAATTATCAGAAGGATATATGTGAAGGAGTATTTTGTTTGGATAACAGTCTGTTTGGATAACTGATCCTATGTTAAAAAAAGAAGCCACACAAAACACAAGTACGTAAAAAAACTTGTTCAAAGGTTTTGATTTCATTCAATCGATAAAATGTGTACAAACACAGGATATTGCTTGAAAGTATGTGATTCTTTATTTTACAAATAAAATCACGCTGTGCGTCATTTAAAGAATGAAAATATTGAGCTAAAAATCCAAGGAAACGAGACGTAATTACCAAAAATACATTCAGGTATTTGCACAGGAAATTCACTAAATCTGTTGGATATGTTAAATTCATGTAAATGAACTTCATTGAGGTTTTAAATCCTTCATTTTTTTCAGGAGTAAAAATTTTCAACAGTGTTTAAAGTGACCGACTGAGATCAAGTGGACCGACCGCTTTCTCTTCACAGACATCGGAAATCATGGATTTTCACCAGCTAAATGGGGAAAAAAATCAGCTAGATCTAACCAAAAAATGGCTAATGTAGCGACCTGGAGTAAATACTATGATTTTGAAGGTTGTTTTTTGAGGTAGGCAGGTCCTCCCCACTTTAGAAAACTGTCTGAATATATTCTTCCAATTCTAACACTACTTGTATATTTGTAAAGTATTAGTGCTCATGAGAATCTTCTGTGGTGGGGTGGTTCGGAATAGACAGGGCATTTGACTCACCCTTCCTCTGGATCAAGTCTTCTTACTGGAGACATGGGAGTTTGAAAATTGAAACCTTATAGAGGCTGCAGATCAATGGGTCACTATAAAATTGAGAAAACGTCACAGCTCAAGAACTCTCTAGTCTCCTACCAGACAACCAACATATTTACAACATATTATAAAGTAATCAAGTGTATATGTTTGTATTTTTATGAATCAAGAACTACACATCACAGAGGAAAAGCAAAGGAATATTCAAAATCATCATCATCATCATCATCAGTCTTTTAACGTCCGTCGTTGGACATAGACCTTCCCCAGGATTCACCACAATTCTCTATCATGGGCATCACGAAGCCAGTATTTCCTGAATTTGTCAAGTTCATCTCTCCATCTTGTGTTCTGTCGGCCTTGGTTTCTTATGTGATCTCTGGGGAGCCATGTTGTGAGACATGATGTCCATAGGTTGTCCGCCATTCTTGCAACATGGCCTGCCCATTGCCATGAGAGTTTTTAATAGTTTCTATGATGTCACGGACACCCATTTTCTTCCTTATATACTTTACTGTCTTGTGATTTCTCCATGTGAGGTTGAGCATGATTCTCTCATGCACACGTTGTATACTTCTCAGTTTGCAGGCCTGTCTCTTGGTTAGGTTCCATGTTTCAGCTCCATAAGTGACTATTGGGAGAATGCATTGGTTGTATACTCTTCTTTTTAGGATTATTGGGATCATCAGCAGGTCACAATTCACCTACAGCGTATATTTTGGGTAACCTTTTGCAAAAACAAAATCATTAATTTGTATGGTGTCAGTGTTCATGCTCGTCTGAGAGAAGTCCACCTAAAAATGTTTTCTTTCTTTTTTTTTCATCTAGGATTTTCTCCGTAACTATGACTGCTAGACCTTTGGGACCATTTAGACATCATTCGATGAAGGTTGTTGTACTTTTCATTTGAACCAACACAAGTCAGAGAGTCAAATTAAAAAAAAAAAAAAGTTCCATATTTAATCTAATTTTCAAAATCTAGCAGTTCCTGGCTGCCTTTCAAATTTATATATAATTCTTTAAGGGGTCAAAGTGAAGGGGAACTTTTTTCACCTTCTATGGGTCGAAGTGAAGGGAGACCTTTACCACTCACTGGTATTCAATAGTGAACTTTTTTCCCACTTAAGCAGTCAAAAGAGAAGGAAAACTCTTTAACCCTTCAAGGGATCAAAAGTGAAAGGAAACATTTTTTCAACAAGTCTGAAGCTTTAGACCTTTTTTCACTCCTTGAATATTTAGCTAGTCATGGAATGTTACATCAGCTAGTATATATGTGATATATCTTTTTGCCCACCCACCTTGAATGTATCCTTTTGCTGCCCCTACCCTCAACTCCCAGAAAAGTGGCAGTAGCCGTTCATGGCAGTCATTCAGTATTTCAGACTCATCAGATACAATCCCATCATTCCTCAGTGTTAGTCAGACCCTCTTCGGCTACTACCAACCCAAGTCCAGTTCACATCCTGGAATTATTAGGCGTAAAATCACACGCTCACAGAGGGAGTGGAGGATTCATGCCTTTTCCTAAGAGCATTAGTGCTAAATTAACGCAAGCAATCTTTGCCAATTCCATTTTTTTCTTATTACTGTTAGGCCACACCCACAACCACATTAAATACAGAAATATCTTTCTATGCTCTGTAGCCCCCCCACCACTTGTCAGGGTAGACTGGAGCATTAACAGCCTCTTTCTGCTAATACTTGAGTTGGTAAGATTGTCATGGGAGAGTGGTTTGCCCAAGTACTTCCTATTCCATGATTTGAGTACTTGTAAAAACTACAGTATCAATATCATATAAATTTCTATCTAAATCTTGTATTTTCATTCTATCCATCAATCTCTGTTAATATCCATCAATCTATCTCAGTTTTGTCCTTTCTATCTATCTATTTATCTATCTATCTATCTATCTATCTATCTATCCATCTAAGTTTGTTTATATTTATCATATATCTATCTTGATTTGTTCGTATATATCTATACATTTGTTCATATCTATTTATCTATCTGTTTATCTAACTGTTTGTTCATATCTATCTATCTATCTATCTTTGTTCATTTCAATCTATCTATCTATTTATCTATCCATCTTAGTTTGTTCATTTCTATCTATCTATCAATCTATCTATCAGTTTGTTCATATCTATCTATCTATCTATCTATCTATCTATCTATCTATCTATCTATCTATCTATCTATCTATTTCTTCATATCTATCTATCTATCTATCTATCTATCTGTTTCTTCATATCTATCTATCTATCTATCTATCTATCTGTTTCTTCATATCTATCTATCTATCTATCTATCTATCTATCTATCTATCTATCCCACCCTGACTGGTCATGTCTGTCTATCCATGTGTCTATCCTACCTTCCTTCATCCAGTCCGTTTGTCCATCTGTCCATCCATCTATCCATACATCTATCCATCTTCTCAAGTGTCAGAAACTGTCATCTCAGGCAGTTAATGTTTAAGTCCATGATTTTGAATACATATTAACTTTTAAATCAAATACACACTCACCATTTCAGAGGTTGCTGCTACAAAATCTTCCTACTTGAGGTAGTCATTCACTTAGCTGAATATATGACATGCAAGTTTGATTATTTTTTGGCTGACAGGAATGATATTCTTCAGAGTTTTTTTTTCTTCATCAGTGGACAGAGAGATAAACAGATGCAAAAATGGACACAAACAATTACTTGAACCTCTCCAACTTCATTGGCAGGGGTAAAAATTGTTGAATTCTGATTGTAGAGACATGTTTGAAATTATGCATGGTATATAACTAGTAGATCCGATTGTATTTTTTTTACCAAAAGAGAGTACAAGGAACCGAGAGGCCATGAATATATGGTAGAAATGAATAGAAGTAGAATGAATACCAGAAAATTCTTTTTAGCATCAGTGGTTGGATTATGGAATAAGTTACCGAAATATGTAGTGCTATCAACAAATGTGAATGAGTTTAAAGAGAATTATGTTTTTTTTAATATCACCTCTAATGCTATTGTCAGTGACTGAGATATTGAGTGAAGATGATTATTTGAGGTGAGCTTTTATAAACTAATTGTATACTTTTCTTCACAGTATAATAAATGTGTAAATGTTTGAGTTTGTATTCGATCATCAAAACTTTCCCCCCACCGTCAGAATCATTTACTAGGTTCGTTCAGAAAATACGTAAAACCAAGTGTAGGATTTACGGAGTCAGTGGGCAGTGATTAGAAAAACCAAAACCTAGATCGAATGCATTCAGCATTAAAACATTTGATTGTTACCCACAAAAGACCAATTTAAACACTGTTGCTGAGCTTAGATAATCCAGGTGTTCTTATGTATATATATTGATTGAGTCATCCACAGACAGCTGTTTCATTGTATTACAAATCTTCAGTGTGGCTATAGACTATCCAATATCCCATCCAGTGTCACAAGGTAGGATTGAAACCTTCACTTTAGACCCAGAAGTCATCTTACCCCAGCCCTACACGGAACTGGACACTCAGTTGACTGAATTTAAGTGACATATTTACTTATGCACAATTCCACTATATATGTATATATATATATACACACACATACATACACACACATACATATATATATATATATATATATATATATATATATATATATATATATATATACACACACACACATATATATATATATATATATATACACACACACACACACATATATATATATATATATATATATATATATATATATATATATATATATATGTGTGTGTGTGTGTGTGTTATATATATATATATATATATATATATATATATATATATATATATATATATATATCCAATACCAAATGATGTTACCAAAATGTGTTATCATCCTATGGTCCCAATGACAATGTAGGACATCATATATTTTTTAAAATTGTCTTTATCTGATCTGACGATACTACTTAATCAGTTGTGAGATGCATTAATAGAAATAAAAAATATATGAAAAATGTATGATGTAGTCATTTTTCCGAATTGTCAAATTAATAAATTACAATTTATCAATCCATCTATTGGGACTTTGCCCAGTCCTTACCATCCATAGTACAAACTTGAAATATTGCACACACATTGAGTAGGGAAACATTTTTTTTCTTTTGAAAATCACCCTCACAAATAGGTTTTTAGAGGGGGGGTCAATATACAGTGTAAGTTTATGCCAAGTTGGTAACTAGGTTGTGCCCACTTGATTTTTGAAAATTCAGACCTTTTTTAGTGATCACAGCCCAACAAAAGGCGAGAGGAGTACCTTATTCATTAATCACCTATTTTTACAACTTTTTAATTGATCACCCCAGGCACAGCATCTATGGGTGGTGATGATTCTTAATTTCCCTATTAAGGGTAGTTCCCTCAATTTCTTCCCAACCCCAGAATGCAATATCCTCTCCAAAATGTTCATATGACTTCAGTTATGATTTTTGAATCTGAAGGTCACGGGCTTTGTCTTTTAGTATAATAGGTATTCTCCTGATGATTGATCTTTGGTACCAAAATAAATCATTTATAGACTCTCACCTACAGCTGAGTGAATTTGCGTCATTTGCCAGACAGTGCTGACTGCTCAATCTGCATTGTCTTTTGTTGAATGACAGAAATTTGTAAATGCCTGTCATTCTTGAATGGTAATAGACACTGTGGTTTTTATTAGCTGAATAAACTTGTCTAGTGCAACTGGAAAACTTGGTTTGTTTGTGATTAAAAATGCCCAATAAGTGTAATTGTTATGAGACTTCCGTGCCACAGAGCTTTATGCAACTTGACAAGCCAGGCCCCTCAATAGAGGGGGGGGGGCCCCAAAAGCTTTGCAAATAGCAGTTCATCTACTGCATTTCTACCTACATTAAAACATGGCAAATCTCTGTAAATATTTGAAGAAGCCTCTCAAGGAGCCAAGCCCTCAAATCTCTAAGGCATTTGAAAGGTCTGAGTACTCATGAACCCCAGGCTTTTAAAAAGTCTGCCCACAGATACCCAATAATACCTTCATGGAACCACTGCAGTCTGTGGACCCCAGATTTCAAATCACTGAACTAAAAGTTTGTGTGTGTGTGTGGGGGGAGGTGGGCTGTCAAGGAGCCAAGCTCCCCAGCCTTTCAAATTTCCAGCTTTGTACCAATGACATGATTAGAAAATTGGAAAACAAGATGTTACAAAGCCTTTTCTGTATTTTTTCGATTTTCAAACCATCCAAGAATTTATTGTCTATAACTTTGAGAAGGGTCATCAGCATATCAACTCCCCTTTAGGGAGGATTAATGGGATTCCCACAGGGAGGCTCTCTACATGATCGTCAGTTACATATTATGTACCAACTTTTATTTGAACAATTCAACCTCTTCTTGACATCCTTGATACTGACACAACACTTCGACCAATTGGTTCAATGATTTTCTTCAGGTGTAATATGTAAAACTGCAGGGAAAGAGGGTCTCTTTTATTGGTCTCTTCCTCCAGTGGTGCAAGGGAAATTTGCAGTTTGATTCTGTTTTTGCTTTGCATCACTAGAGAAAGATACAAATTAAAAAGTCTCTCTTTCCTTACAGATTTACATAATACACCTAAAGTAGACCATAGTATGAATCGGACTGAGATATTGTGTTAACATCAAGAATGTAAAGAAGAGATTAGATTAGCTGAACAAAAGTTGCTAATCTGAGAAATGATGGTAGCTTTATCAGAAATAAAATTTAGTGGTAAAGTAGCTCTCGTAAATTACAATAGATTGAACTTCATAGGTTTTTGATTTTCAGACAATATAAAATGCATGGAAAACTTTAGTTTATTATTGCATAAACTATTCTGATCAGTATCCCCATCTTTGTTGTTTTCATTATTATCTGTATGGTGATTGTGCTCAATACTTCCTAGATATTGTCAGTAGTTTTGGATGAAGTGTGATTATTCAGGAACAAAGAGTTAATCAGAGTTAACTGCGGTCAGGAATGTACCATTGTATATAACATGAAAGAAAAATTTTGCACCCAAACTTGAGCAAAAATGGTCCAAGATTGCCATAATAAAATGTATGCAAAAAAAATTAATGCGTTACTAGAATTAAACCCATTTGATCCCATTGGTAATGCAACCTCTCACTAAGAAGTATTTTTGACTAATGTTGCAAACCATTATGTTATTTCATTAAAATAAAATTAAAATGAAATGATTGCTATTGTAACAGAGCACACCATAAAAATAGTGGGCATTTAACTACATAATTGCAGTATACAAATATGAAACACCGAAACAGAAAAACATGTGATGATTACCAAACTTTAGTGCCAAATTAAGTACCCGTGAAATACAAGAGACTATAATTTTATTCCTATTTTGACCTCAAAATCTAGTACTTTATTATACAAGAAATACGGTAATCATTGCAGACAGAATAGAGTTATTATTTGAAAATTTACAGTATATTTGAGATCATATTCAACGAATAAGTTTGTACTTATTAAAAAGCACAAATACTGAACTTTTACAAATGTTTAATTTTAAATGTGATGGCACAAACATTTAACATGGATTCCAATCTCCTCGAACAATCTATGAACATAAAATCACTGATGTGTTTTTATGCCAAATTTCTGTCATATCAGTTTTTCCCCTTCAAATTCAATTGGAATAGTCTGTACCCATCCTCATAAAATATGTCATAATAGATCAGAGCAAATTCCAAAATCTTAATTGAATATCTCATATGCGCAAAAACACGTACATACATGCATACACATTGATCTCAGTCTTGTCATACATATCTACTTATCTATGTCAGTCGTGTCATACACACCCATTCATCTATTCCAGTCAGTTCATACTTATCTATTTTCTTTTCTGCTTCTTTTCAGATCTGTTGATTTATCCATTCATCTTTATCTGTTCAAATGAATTAGTCTGAATCTGTTCAAATCTGCCCATCTTTTGAATTGTATTTATAATTGTCAATTGAGTATTCTTTTATTTATTTAATATGTAGCATAGTACCCTAGAATTTGCAGTAGTGGGGTCCAACAGCTGCAAGCTTGAAAAGGCCATCATTGCATAAACTCACAGCAAGCAGACCTCAAAGAAGCATGAGTATGACTAGGGACGTTAAGATTTAGCAAAAAAACGAGGGATCTGAGGACCCTTGACAGGGAAAGGACGTAGTGTCTTAAACTGAAGGAAGACTGAATGTTGCTGTAGGATGTCTCAACAACTATGGCTGCAGAATAGGGTCAATTATTCTCATAGTACCCAACAAAAAATGTTGGGATTATTCATGTACGGATTAGCACTTCTGCCTAGGATCATTGTATCCCTGTGCTCTGCCTTGGATCAAAATGTAGTATCTGTACACTTATTGAAAAGTGTTACACAAAAAAAATATACATGGATACATCTTGTGTTTTATATGTAGATGTTTGTATTTTATAATGCTTTTATCATGTTTTGCTTATCAGTCTGTTCATATCTATTTACACAGATAATGACTATTATTTCAGCATCTTTTTATCATGCATATAACTACTTTCTATCACATTACATTCATGTATATCAATCAATTTTTTCCATACATATTCTTTGTTTATCACATATCTCACTACTACATTTACTGTCATAGTCTACTCATCTCTGTCTCCTACCTTCTCTCTCTCTCTCTCCCTCTCATATACATATTATATATAGAATAAAATTTACAAGGATATTTGTCCAGTTTATATCAACATTCCAAGCCTTATGCACTTTTCAGCAACAAGCAATATGTTTTGTTCTTTTAATTATGAAAACAAAAAGCCCACTCTCATTCAAATAACATATTCAATTCACAAGACTTTAGTTGATTTTGTTCACTACACAAGAACAATATGAACTATATATATGTATACATATAAATATATATATATATACTACTCGTGGCAAAAATTATGGAATCAGAGAATTCAGAGGATGTTCACCCAGCTTTTTTACTTCGCAGCAGATAAACAATTCACAGATATGATACAAAACAATTCACAGATATGATACAAAATAATTCACAGATATGACACAAAAAATACTTGTTAAATAGCTCTGTGGTAAGATGCATTATCATCCTGAGAAATGACTTCATCATCACCAAACCTATTTTCTATCAATGGAATGAGAAATGTGTACAAAATTCCAGTATGCACCCATGCATTAACTATTGAGATGATGATAGTCATCCCTACCTGACATGCAACCCTACAACATAAATGAGTCGAGAAATTAGTTTGTTTTATTTTCATATCTGTTTCATTGGAATGGCACCAGACAAATGCTGCAATGTCATCATCTTGGCCAATGCAGATACATGATTCATCACTGAATATCACTTTCATCCAATCATCCACACTTTATGATAGCTTCTCTCTTGCCCATAGCTACCTAGTTTTCTTCTGTTGTGGTGTTAGTGCTGTCTTTGTTTGGCTTCTCTGTATGTAAATCCTATTACATCCTATAAAACCAATTTCTCACAGTTCTATTGCGAACACTGATTGCTATTTCTACACATTCATTTTGCATTTGTTTTGATGTGCATTTTCTATTTTCTATTGCATTTACATCCTGGATGACTTGACAACCTCTGGGGTCTACTTGTATATTTTTCTTCATAACCTTCCCATTTTGTTTGTACTTGTTCCAAATTTTGGCCACAGCTGACTGGGAACAACCAACATGTTATGTCACACTCCATGTTGGACTTTCTTTTGAGGGAGTTTTATGATCCTTGTTTAAAAGTAAAAAAGATTGGTGAACATTCTCTTTGTGTGATGGTTCTATCAATTTTTGCAGGAAGTAGTATATATATATATATATATATATATATATATATATATATAGATAGATAGATAGATAGATACAGATATAGATGTATGTATATACATATATCTATGTATATATATATATATATATATATACATATATAAGTATTTATATAGATACAGGTATAGATGTATGTATATACATATATTTATATATATATATATGTATGTATATATATATACATATATAATGTGTACTAATGTGTACTTATATACATATATATGTATACACACACACACACACACATATATATATATATATATATATATATGTATATATATATATATATATATATATATATATATATATATATATATATATATATATATATATATATATATAATGTAACCTACTGTGTAAGTTGAATTTTTACTCTTATGTTACTAAAAAATCAACGAAAAATATTTTTTCATTTTATGCTGTGGCTAGAAAATATTTTTGTTGTTGTTTGGAACTTAATAATGAATTCTGTTAACTCACCGTAGAAATTATTGAATCTAATCTATAATTGTAATATTCATTTGATTAATTTGTAATAAGAAAAATATCAGCCTGAATAAGGACATCTACTTGTATTGAATTGGTTTAAAGCCAAGACAACTATTATCAGCACTAACAGAAGATGACGTAAATCTGACCATGGGACTGTCGATAATTACTACCAACATTCAGCTTTGAGAGCAGCCAGACCTTTTTTCTCCGCAGAGAGTAGACAGCGTAACTTAAGTTAATCATATGTCTTGTCCATAGAAAACTGCTATCCTATACTTTAAAATACGATAATTGAATATTTTTGCTCCAGATATTAATTAAAACTTGCTGATTACAATACAAAGCCAAATATGGAGAAGAAGGTTAGGAATCTTCCAAGTGAGTAGGTCCATCAGCATCCAAAATTTGAGCTTTTACCTCGGCTCAAACACTAATCTCTGACACTAGTTAGAAATACATAACTATCTCAGCAAGCCCAAAGCAATTTATTCATAAAGCTCAAACTGACAGGCAATGGGTTGCAAGACTGCATTGATTTCCATTACTTTACAGTAGGTTCGTTCAAACTAACTTTACCTTATATATAAATGTTTTTGGACACCTGTCCTTGTCTGGGTTCATCTTTTGAATACAACATTTTGGCATTGTACTCTACAGCCTTCATCGTGTGAGTGTTATAAGTGTTGATGTTCCAGAAAGCTGAGATGGGAGGTTGGCAGGAATTGAATTCTGGTCTCCAACCAGAGGAGATACATATTATTGTACTGTCAAGGACTTAGCTTTACAATAACCATCACAATTAGCCATCACAATAACTTATTTTTGATTGATGGTATTCTCTTGCAAGTTTGAAGAACAAAAGATTCTAAATAAATCCCTGGGGATAGTGAAAAGTCACGAGCCTTACACTCATAATGATAATATGAGTGAAAATAATAAAAACAAAGCAAATAGTACAAAAACAGTAAGAACAATTAATATAATAAAAATATCTTTTATTGCCACAGTAAGGGAAAAATCAATGCTTGAAGAGGTTGATATTTTGTAGTATTATTGACTTCTGCCAGTGGGTGGTTTGTTTTGTTGGTTTTATATCCCCCCCCTCTCTCTCTCTCTCAATATGTATATATATATATATATATATATATATATATATATATATATATATACATATATATGTGTGTGTGTATATATATATATATATACATACATATATATGTGTGTGTGTGTATATATGTATATATATACATATATATATATATACATATATATATATATATATATATATATATATATATATATATATACATATATATATGTATATATACACATAAATACATATATATACACAAACACTCACATATATATATGTATATACATATATACACACAGATACACACATATACATATACACACACACACACACATACATATATATATATATATATATATATATATATATATATATATATATATATACAAGAATACCTTGAATAATGTGGGATTTGGTGTAGTATGGTTGAAGTATTTGTGTACAAATCAATGAACTTAAGTATAAGCTGAAAAAAAACAAGCGTTGAATTATAATAAGACCATGAACAGTACAATTTTGAACAGTATGTAGAATTCTGGAATGAATTAACTCCACTAATCAAGGTAAAACCTATATATATATATATATATATATATATATATATATATATATATATACTGAAAACTATACTCACTCATTTCTCCCCCACCCCACTCTCTCTTTCTCTCTCTCTCTCTCTGAGCTGCTGACAGGGATAAATGATGACAGTCTGTCAAGTTATCTCCTTTTTGAGTAAAAAAACCCCACAGAACCCGTTATGAGGAAAGAGATACAGCTGTGAAACTTGAGTTTCACTTGAAATTCATCCTTATCCTTTCTTCTGACCTTCCCTTGCAGCTGATGTGACAGGACATGCCTGTCCTCTGTTGACCAACATCAACAAATAAGGGAAAAGGAGACTGCAGGGTCAAGCTCCACTCCTACTTTGATTCCGACTGAAGATAATTACTGCAACTTTTGTGCTGTAAGTATAATAGATAATTCCATGGGTATATAAGATTTGTCAGTTTAGCTCAGTTGGTAAGAGAGCTGCCATGCAGTCACCTGGTCATAATTTCAAATCAGGGTAGGGAGATATTAATTCTATACATAGGATAGATTTAATGAGATGTGATAGGCAGTGAAGAGTTTACTCTCTTGAATTTTGTGAAGACTGTTCTTGTTGTTCTTGGGTTGGAGCTTGGCAATATCACCTGATGCCACTCAGTCTTCAGAGAGGTAATGCAATATATATAGAGAGCAACTCACTTGAAGGCTACCTTCAGCAGCCAGAAGACTTGATGTTAAGTTACTTCCTATTTTTAGAATTTGTATTATGATCATTTGCAAAAAAAAATGAATCAGGGAAACTACTCTATAATCAACATTTAATATACCTGGAGTTATCCTCCTAGAGAAATTGGATCATTATAATTTAGATTAGCAGGATGAGAACAAATGCTGACCCCAAACTATTATTAATAAGTTGCTAATTGGACAAGAAAATGCTTTATTCTCAAAGTGCATTCTAAGGGTATTATGCTCGCAAAATTTTGCTATGATGTGTCGTTTTTGCTGGGTTATGGTGACAAGCATTCAAACAAACATACAGGAATTGAATCATTATAAAGATAATGCCTGCAAAAATAACCATAATGCTGATGATAATAGTAATAATTTTCAGGCATATTTTTATTGGAAATCCAAGATTTGCTTAACAAATATTACCTCTAATACATGAGAGTTCCAAAATAGATTGAGGGCTAAAGATAGGAAGGAAGAAAGAAAAGAAGCACTATGTTCTTGGCCTGAAGTTAAAGAACATCATATCCTTGGTTCTATCTTTGGCATAAAGTCAATGGCAGTGCCAGTGAAACACGGCCATAAATCTCAGCTCAGTCAACAGACCAAAATTACATTTGATTTCTGTTCAGCAATTCAGTTAAATTGGCGCCTCAAACTGCCTTTCTGCTATTATTATTATTACCTGTGACGTAGGTTGGCAGTTCGTAGAATAACAGAAATTTTTTGTCAAGACTAGATTCTAATAGGTTAACTGTGTTTGTAAGGAATCAGAAGACCCAAGAGAATGGTTAAAGAGAGATAGACAGCTTTCTTTTTTTGTTAGCAATGCTGGTCTTCTCCCTGTTTCTTTTTAACGTCACACTATATCATAGTATTGTTTTTTTAAATCAATTATCGAGATGAATAAATATGATGAAGTATAGGATAGAATAAAAGAAAGGAAGGAAGCAGACTATACAGTGTTTACATTCAATGTAGACACTACACAAATATATTTATAACTTTATTGTATTTGGTACAATATTTTTTGTTTTATTTTTTATACAATAATTATTCATTTTTATTTCAGGGATCAACTTGTAAAGTTATTTGGAAAGAAATTGTTTTATTAAAGAAACAAATGTTGCCGAATGCTGTCAAAAATTATGTACACAATGTTGCAGTTTTTGAGCAGAGTCTGTTCTTTTTCCTGTTTTTTCATGACTATAATCATTGAATAACCACAGCCATCAAAGGTGGCAAAGGGTCCTATCTTTTTTCAAATGTATATGTTTCAGTATGACTGTTTATGTGTTTCTGGGTTTCAGTGCTCCAGGCCATACTGTTTTGTCTACAGACTTGAAAATTGGCATCAGTACTTCACTTTACTTTTTGATTTTTGATTTTGAAAAAACAAACTTTTTCTAGTGGGTTTATCATTTAAATCTTGATTTCCAAAGGAAAATTGCCTGTGATGTCATGAATAAAATTTATTTAGACAATATTTATTTTGCGATGGAAATATTTTTACATGACTACAAATTTTGATGTTAAAGTTGTTCGATTATTGACTGTGATGTCATTATTATCACAATTACTTCTTCCTTCACATATATATATATATATATATATATATGTGTGTGTGTGTGTGTGTGTGTGTGTTTGTGGAGAAAGAGAGAGTGATAGAGAGATACACAAATATAACTATATGTATATAAATATATATGCCTGTACACGTCTGAAAACACATATTATGTATAACCATGTGTAAATACATATCTATACCTAAGCTTATATTTGTAAATATGCATGATTATAAATACACATGTACCTATATACATACATCAGCAAATACATGGATATATTAAGAGAGAGAGAGTGCATTTATATATTTGTGTGTGTGTATACATATATATATATATATATATATATATATATATATATATATATATATATATATATATATATAAATTATTCATCATATATATTATTATCATTAATTACTATTTTTTGTATTTTCACACCAGTTGCCTGGTGGTCACCGCTGGAGACAGAGTGACAGCAAGTCTCCTCAAGTCCTCAGTCCTCCTCTCCACACTCTCACAGTCCACAGCAGTGCTGAGGATTACAGTTTCACACCAGTTGCCCAGTGGTTATCGCTGAAGGCCCCCTCTCATAGGCCATTGAGGTGATAGATCTCATTTTCCAGAACTCTCCTCAGTATTCTTGCAGTCCCCAGTAGTGCTGTGGTCTGTATAGTCTAAATCCTTCCTTTTTATCTCCAGTTCTTTCAATTTTGTTTTTAGTATCTTTGGTACGTTTTCGAGTGCACATAATATTACTGATATTACCCTGACTTTCATATTCCACACCTTCTTCAGTTCTCCTGCCAGATTATTATCATTTTTTGAGGGTTGAGTTATCTATGTATGAAAAGTGCTCAATATCAGGGATAGAGCAAGTGTAAATAGACTCATATCAGGCGTTCAAGGACACATGAGGGTGCAAAACGCAAACAATAAAACAATCAATAAACAAAAAAAACAAACATTTTACAAGAAACATTTTATATATCCCATCAGACCCATACTCATGTGACTTTGAAAACTCTATATATAGGGACCGTCTAATAGAAACCATAGACTGTCTGACGATTGCACTGGCATGAAACTTGAAGTCAGCGCAAGGCACTGAATTATGTACACTTATTTATAAATATATATTTATGATGGACTTGTTTTGTGAATGAAAATCCAGAGGGATTTTCTTCATCTCAATTGGTTTTGAGCTGTTGGGACCTATACATAGATAGCCCTAAGATACTTTAATTCTGGAAAAGAGGATTTTTCAGTGTGCTTTTAAGATTTTATCTGAATCAACAGATCTTCCCTTCCCAGTCTTGAATATAGCTCAGTATACCAGCTGTCAGTTTCAAAGGTCAGTTGGTCTAGAAGGAAAACATTGAAACAAGAGCATTGTTTAGTTTATTATCATTCGAATGTATTAGACGTTCAAGTTCAAAATATGCAGTAGATTTCCATGTAGATTTACTGGCACAGTTAACAGAAAATCAGTTTATTTTTTTCTATTTTGACAGCTTTAGATTGTGCAATTGGAGTCAATAGTTTATTTACAGATTAAATACACATTGGGTTCCACTCAAGTGGAACACACTGGGACCACAAATTTTGGTCTCTTTAAATGCTTGTTCTTTTTAAATGGATTTGCATAAAAAGGATAAAACTTTATATCACATTTGATTCTCCCCATATCGTATTTGTTTTGCTTACTTTTTACTTTACCTTTACCTCAATTTTTAGTTGTTTCAATCAAAACTTTTTTTTTCTTAAGATCGAAATTGAGTTGAAAGTGAAAAGTAGTGAAAATTGATAAAATATTGGGTTACAATATTTCATCTAATATTATGAATAGATAATAAAAATGTTTGATTCTGTTCTTGCACAATGGAGGCTATTCCTTGAAATCGATGTTCCACTGAACCAGAATGCACAACTATATACTTATCTTTAACTGTCTGTCATCAGTTAAAGACAAAAAAATGTGCATTTTGAATAGTGATAGAAAGATAAGAATAAATGGAACAGATTCCTTTTACTCCACTGTGACTTTGGAGTCCAAACTAACTTGTTTTTTTAATACATTTTTCTCCATTATATTCGTTTATTACTTTTATTTTCAACCGCCATGTTTAAAATTGGTTTTGCAAAATAAAAGTTCATGTTGATCTCAGACGCTAAATGCAACACTATCAGATGAGTGTAATAATTTTGGTAGGGTAGAATTTTATTAAAATTCCCGTGTCTAGTGTAAATTGGTTCATTTGGACTAATTTCCTGGGAGGGCAGCATTGCAGGGAGGCCAACGAGAGTAAGAGGACAAAGTACACTGAGCTGGTGGAAAATTGCCAAAGCAGCAGATAGTGAGCAAGATGCGAGCCAATTGAGCTGGGATGCAGGGGGTCATGAGGAATGCCACATGCTGGGCACCGCAGGAGCCAGTAGGTGAAGGGCCATCGAGTTGGCCACTGAGTCAGCAGAAGTTGCTTCAAGGTGGCTGCAGATCAGGAGGGGAGAGCTTTGGGTAGGGTAGCGTTACCTGGACACAAGCTGGAGCTTGATCATGGTTGAGGGTGTCTGATTGGTTAAAGACCTGGAACATCCAATGACCCCAGGGAAACTTCATCTATGATGTGCTCGGTCGCATCACAAAGTGATACACGTGAAAAAGTATTATCTTTATCTTCAATTACAGTTTTTAAAATGGGTTTGACAAAATAAAAGTTAATGTTGATTCCAAAAGCTAAATGCAATACTATAAAGTCAGTCTAATAAATTTGGACCAAAAGAATTTTATTAAAATCTAATCTAACGTAATCTAGGGTAAATTGATTCATTTGATTTGGTGTCCGTCATATTTTGAAATATCCAGCCTTGATCTGAATAGCCATTTGTTTTTCTTTCTATGTATCCTGCATCAAGTATCTCTCCACATGAAATTGTCCTCCTTTGACCCAAGTGTTGAGCATGTGACATTCCATCAAAACCAAAGAATTCCACCAGCACCTGCATTTTTAGGTCATTTTCCAAAGGTCATTTTCAGAGGAAGTCATTTATCATATTCAAACTGTTATCAAAATCAATTGGCCCCAAACAATTTATTTGAAATTAATTATGAATTTATCAATATTGCTATTAAATTTCATGTCAATCCTTTATAATGATATGTTATCTATAACAATGAATTTATAATAATGAATATATATTTATAACAATGGATTTATGATAATGAATGTATATTTATAAAAATGGATTTATGATAATGAATGTATAACGATGGTCACGTACAGAGCTGAAACATAGAACCTAACCAAAAGATTGACCCTCAAACTGAGAACCACGCAATGTGCACATGACAGAGTCATGCTCAACCTCACATGGAGAGATCACAAGACAGCACAGTATATCAGAGAGAAGACAGGAGCCCGGACATCATAGAAATTGTTCGAAAACTCAAAAGGCTAAGGGCTAGACATGTTGCAAGAATGTCAGACAACAGTTTGGACATCACCTCTCACAATGTGGATCCCCAGAGATCAGATGCAAGGCTGTGGCCAATCAAAAGTAAGATAGCATGACAAGCTCGATAAATTCAGGGTACTGGCTCCATGATGCCCATGATAGAGAGGTCTGGTGAATCTTTGGGAAGGTTGATGTTCAACGGCAGGAACTAACAGACGGATGATGATGATTTTTATAACAATTAATTTGTAATAATGAATGTATATTTATAACAATGAATGTAAATTGTTCCAATTACCATATTCTTCGCTTAATGGTCTCAGCTGGTTATTTTTATTTAAAATATTCCGTCCAATAAGTAAGTAGTGTCCTTACCATATTCTTTGCTTAATGATCTCAGCTGGTCATTTTTATTTAAAATGTCCTGTCGTATACGTAAGTGGTGTCCTTATGCTTGCTATGGCTTCAGCTGTCCCAACTTAGGTTCTATATTTACTCAGCCTGACTGCGATATTTGAAATAGACTTGAAGATGGTGCCACTCACTTAGCCCTTTGCTATTTTATGCAAAGCTAGGGGGAGAGATGGATTCATGCCTTCCCCAAGAGCATTCGTATGAAGTGAACACAAGCTGTCTCAGCTGGAGTTTGAATTAGGCACAGGTATAAAGGGTTACAAAATTTCCTTGTGTTTATAATGCTTGTTGATTAATAATTATGCTTTCACCTAAGATATCAGGCAACTGCTCCCTAGTGCTGTCTTTGCCCCCAGGCACTGTCTTTGCCCCTGTGCACTTGCAACCCTCACTATATGACTACTTTCACTCCTGTCCCATAGAGATCATAAGCGGCTTTTTCTGTTGTTAGTTTAAAAAAAAAATTAAGACAAAATTTCCCATACATCTAGTTGTTGACTTATTTTATTTTTGAGTATGAAACAAAACAGACAAGTCACATGATTTCTGAAAATGAAATTTGGTAAACAAGAAAATTTCTGTGATGTCATGCAATTATGTAGATCTAGTAACCAATGGTTGATTATCATACGTAGGAGAAAACATGTAAACCAGAATTTGACCTGAAAATCAGGCATTTTTCCCCAACAATTGAGGTGTTGAGAATCGTATGAGTTATGTACAGACAAGTACATGCACTCAATGAAAAGTTCAGTCACCAGCTGAAAGGGTTATATATCTATGTTATTTTACGTGGCCTCTAAATTGTCAACAATGTATGGCACACGCAAAAGAAAAGATCACACGCACTTCTTTGTCTACAGAGAAAAATAGATTTAAAAGACAGAGTAATAGCTGAGAGAGGGAGGAGGGGGCTATTTCAAGACACTACCCCCAGGTCCCCAATGCAGGGGTATCCACAAATGCTTTAAAAATTATTGTTCACCTACTGCATTATACAAAGCAAAGACATATGAATTGTGTAAACATTTGGGGTTGTTTTTCAAATGATAGTGCATATCTTTTTTTTGCTAATTTTCTGATTTCATCTAATATCACTAGATGTTGGAAGAGGTCCCTCAAAGGTGACAAGCCCCTCATCTCCAGGGTACCCATATCTCCAGCTATCTTTCACTTTGTTACCTGATAGAGAATTTCTAACTATTAGATAACACTTCAAATGTCATTTTTCGTTATAGAGAATAATGTTGAAAGTGAAAGATTTTCTAATGTAATTGCATTTCCAAACAGATTCAGAGTACTTAGGGATATAATCTAGTATAGGAGGTTTTCAGCTCTTAATAGCAATGGTGTCAATCTAAGGAGTTTAGATTAATTTTCCAAGTATGATTTCAAAGTTGTACATAGTCCTGTTCAAGCAGCTGGTAATGCCAACAAAGCATTTGGAGTGAACTTTACTGCAGTATGAACTGTTCAACATTGGTTCAATAGGTCTCAGTCTCAAAATATGGATACCAATACTAAATGTCAAGGAAGGCCCCAATTTATACGTCGTCATCAGCATCAGTCTTTCAACATCCGTCATTGGATATAGACCTTCCCCTGGATTTGCCACCCTTCTCTATCATGAACATCGCGGAGCCAGTACTTTCTGAATTTGTCTAGCTCGTCTCTCCATCTAATATTCTGCCAGCCTTGATTCCGCATGTGATCTCGGGGGATCCATGTCTTACACTTAATGATGGATAATTATCAACAGCAATAGCCAATGTCCCGTGAACAGTGATTCAAGTACTTTCTGCAAAGAAAATAGAAGTTAAAGAATTTCTATGAAGAATTGATAAGTTTGATCACTTGTCAAAGGGATAATGTTTCTGTGTTATAAAACATGACACATGTAAAAGTCAGGTCTGGTTAGTCACTGAATTGAAACTTTCTTGTGACCTGCATCTTTTGGCAGCCTACCGTGCTGGGGGTGATTAATCAAAAAATTGAAAAAAGGGATGATCAATGGATGTTACTATGTAGCCAGATACAAACTAAAGGATCAATTTAGCAGAAACTTACATTTCAAATTGACCCCCTCCTCCTCCCCAAGATGTTTTTTCTTGATATAATGAGGAGTCAATAATTTGAATTTTCTGCATTCTAGCTCCATTGGCACGGCTTATATGCATGATTCATAACATAGCCAGCCAGCCAGCCAACTAAACCACCTTAAAAACTGAAGAAATCTATTTTGACTGTTGTGATTGATGGTTTCTAGAAAGATCACAAGCATTTCTTTGTTTTAACTAAAAATGCTATACCACACCCACAAGATAATCTAACTGTCCAAATCTTGCCTTTGAAATTACATTATGGTGATAAAATCATTGTTATTTTTATTAACACTGCAGTTCTCAAAGTGTGGTCCATAGGACCTATGTAAGCAGTCTTCAAAAAGAAAATCATTTCGAAATTGCAGTGAAAAGATAACCAAGAAATCAATTAAAAAAATTAATCAAAGAATAAAAAAATATCTACTGCTATTAGAACCCCCCCCCAAATAAAAACTATTAAAGTACTTCTCCCCTATCCAAGAATGTATTTATGTGAAGTAGGATTTTCTGCATACATGACAATAAAAAAAACTAATCTTAATTGCCTGAATGCTGAGACAGATATGAGAATACAGCTGTCTACCATTAAATTGGACTTCAAAGAGATTTGCAAAAAAGGATGAAGTAATGTCATTCATCCCATCGACTTCTATCATTTTTTTTTCCCATTTAGAATGTATGTTTTTCAAAATAAATGTAGTTTTGGAAATCTTGTGTTGGCTTAGTTTTACTTCAATCACTTCACCAGCAAAATTCTTTAAAAGTCTGCACATTTTTTTTTGAGGACATTGACGGGTTTGTGAGGAGGGAGTTCAAGATCCGCAGCACAAGCCTATAATAGCCGGAATAAATAATTTATTTCAACTATTGAATATTAACCCATCTCAAATCTTCCTGCTATGATTGGGACATTGGAATTACAACCTTGGGAGAATTCATTGAGTAAAATATTAAAGATGCTACAAACGGTGTTTTTATCAAGGTCCTGTATCTATTCTCACTCTTGTAATTGATATATTTGCCTTGTCATAACGAACCCAATTCTAAAAGGCATCAAAACAAAAGGTTTCAGTCAAAAATACAACAGTGTAATATGGATTGATGCAAGTTACTATCGTGTTCAATCAAAAGTTGTCAAAAAGACTACAATGTAGTATGAATATTTCAACTGATTATATAGTTTAATAAAATCACAATAAAATTTTTATTCTTTTTAAATTTACAAAAAAATACTAAATCAAATAACATAATTAGTACAAATTCAGTCAAAATATTTGTACTACATTATTGTCCTTTTGACTGATGCCTTATGTCTTAATGCCTTTTGACCAGTCACTGCCACAACAAGGGTATTCAACAGCAGCCCTTAATCATTACAACAAATGTGTAATAAGCCATGCTCATCTTCTTGGCTCAACATGTATATCATTCCCTAAATTTAAAATGACAAAACTAAATGGATTATTTGAATTTTGAGGTAACATATTGTCAATTTTTTGCCAAGGTAGCTCCACCAGTCTTTCCACTCTCTTTAGCGCTCCAATCTATAGTCGGGGAAATCTTGACTTCGTAATGTTAGATGCCTTGTAATGGTTTGGATCAAGATAGATGTTGTCTGATTCTTTGCATCTATTGTAGTATTTTTCCATATTTACAGCCTCCTTTCATCATTGGATATTCAATATCATTAGGCAAAGGTTACCAAAATCGAGATATTGATAATGGCAGCAGGTGACTTCTCCATATTTGGCTGGTTGCGACCAGGGTTCTGGACAACAGTATGTTATGTTAATTTGGGAACAGCATCTTCTTCTCTTGAGATGGATATCATTTCCTAAATTAAGTATTGCAAAATTGAACAAACTACTATTCCTAGGGAAATTATGAATCACCACCATCCGTAAATGCTTTGTGTGAGGTAATCAATTAAAAAGTTGGAAAAAGGGATTATCAATGAATAGGTTACTTCTCTTGCCTCTTGTTGGGTTGAGAGGTCTGAACTTTAAAAAAAACACAAAATAATGACTAATTTAGCATAAACTTACATTGCATATTGAACATCCTTCCCCCCCTTCTGTAAACTTATTTTTGAGAGGAATTTTCAAAAAACAAAAAAAATTTTCCTATTCATTGAGAGGAGTGTTTGTGTAAGATTTCAAGTTTCTTATACGAGCAGTAAAGGAAGTGTAAAGTCCAGATAAATAAATAGAGAAATAGATGTTAGAACATATAAATAGACTAAACCCTAGTAAGGGAAGTGTAAAGTCCAGATAAATAAATAGATAAATAGATGTTAGAACATATAAATAGACTAAACCCTAGTAAGGGAAGTGTAAAGTCCAGATAAATAAATAGAGAAATAGATGTTAGAACATATAAATAGACTAAACCCTAGTAAGGGAAGTGTAAAGTCCAGATAAATAAATAGATAAATAGATGTTAGAACATATAAATAGACTAAACCCTAGTAAGGGAAGTGTAAAGTCCAGATAAATAAATAGAGAAATAGATGTTAGAACATATAAATAGACAAAACCCTAGTAAGGGAAGTGTAAAGTCCAGATAAATAAATAGAGAAATAGATGTTAGAACATATAAATAGACAAAACCCTAGTAAGGGAAGTGTAAAGTCCAGATAAATAAATAGAGAAATAGATGTTAGAACATATAAATAGACTAAACCCTAGTAAGGGAAGTGTAAAGTCCAGATAAATAAATAGATAAATAGATGTTAGAACATATAAATAGACTAAACCCTAGTAAGGGAAGTGTAAAGTCCAGATAAATAAATAGAGAAATAGATGTTAGAACATATAAATAGACAAAACCCTAGTAAGGGAAGTGTAAAGTCCAGATAAATAAATAGAGAAATAGATGTTAGAACATATAAATAGACAAAACCCTAGTAAGGGAAGTGTAAAGTCCAGATAAATAAATAGAGAAATAGATGTTAGAACATATAAATAGACTAAACCCTAGTAAGGGAAGTGTAAAGTCCAGATAAATAAATAGAGAAATAGATGTTAGAACATATAGATAGACTAAACCCTAGTAAGGGAAGTGTAAAGTCCAGGTAAATAAAAAGAGAAATAGATGTTAGAACATATAAATAGACTAAACCCTAGTAAGGGAAGTGTAAAGTCCAGATAAATAAATAGAGAAATAGATGTTAGAACATATAAATAGACTAAACCCTAGTAAGGGAAGTGTAAAGTCCAGATAAATAAATAGATAAATAGATGTTAGAACATATAAATAGACAAAACCCTAGTAAGGGAAGTGTAAAGTCCAGATAAATAAATAGATAAATAGATGTTAGAACATATAAATAGACTAAACCCTAGTAAGGGAAGTGTAAAGTCCAGATAAATAAATAGAGAAATAGATGTTAGAACATATAAATAGACTAAACCCTAGTAAGGGAAGTGTAAAGTCCAGATAAATAAATAGATAAATAGATGTTAGAACATATAAATAGACTAAACCCTAGTAAGGGAAGTGTAAAGTCCAGATAAATAAATAGAGAAATAGATGTTAGAACATATAAATAGACAAAACCCTAGTAAGGGAAGTGTAAAGTCCAGATAAATAAATAGATAAATAGATGTTAGAACATATAAATAGACTAAACCCTAGTAAGGGAAGTGTAAAGTCCAGATAAATAAATAGAGAAATAGATGTTAGAACATATAAATAGACAAAACCCTAGTAAGGGAAGTGTAAAGTCCAGATAAATAAATAGAGAAATAGATGTTAGAACATATAAATAGACTAAACCCTAGTAAGGGAAGTGTAAAGTCCAGATAAATAAATAGAGAAATAGATGTTAGAACATATAGATAGACTAAACCCTAGTAAGGGAAGTGTAAAGTCCAGGTAAATAAAAAGAGAAATAGATGTTAGAACATATAAATAGACTAAACCCTAGTAAGGGAAGTGTAAAGTCCAGATAAATAAATAGAGAAATAGATGTTAGAACATATAAATAGACTAAACCCTAGTAAGGGAAGTGTAAAGTCCAGATAAATAAATAGATAAATAGATGTTAGAACATATAAATAGACAAAACCCTAGTAAGGGAAGTGTAAAGTCCAGATAAATAAATAGATAAATAGATGTTAGAACATATAAATAGACTAAACCCTAGTAAGGGAAGTGTAAAGTCCAGATAAATAAATAGAGAAATAGATGTTAGAACATATAAATAGACTAAACCCTAGTAAGGGAAGTGTAAAGTCCAGATAAATAAATAGAGAAATAGATGTTAGAACATATAAATAGACTAAACCCTAGTAAGGGAAGTGTAAAGTCCAGATAAATAAATAGAGAAATAGATGTTAGAACATATAAATAGACTAAACCCTAGTAAGGGAAGTGTAAAGTCCAGATAAATAAATAGATAAATAGATGTTAGAACATATAAATAGACTAAACCCTAGTAAGGGAAGTGTAAAGTCCAGATAAATAAATAGAGAAATAGATGTTAGAACATATAAATAGACTAAACCCTAGTAAGGGAAGTGTAAAGTCCAGATAAATAAATAGAGAAATAGATGTTAGAACATATAAATAGACTAAACCCTAGTAAGGGAAGTGTAAAGTCCAGATAAATAAATAGAGAAAAAGATGTTAGAACATATAAATAGACAAAACCCTAGTAAGGGAAGTGTAAAGTCCAGATAAATAAATAGAGAAATAGATGTTAGAACATATAAATAGACAAAACCCTAGTAAGGGAAGTGTAAAGTCCTGATAAATAAATAGATAAATAGATGTTAGAACATATAAATAGACTAAACCCTAGTAAGGGAAGTGTAAAGTCCAGATAAATAAATAGAGAAAAAGATGTTAGAACATATAAATAGACTAAACCCTAGTAAGGGAAGTGTAAAGTCCAGATAAATAAATAGATAAATAGATGTTAGAACATATAAATAGACTAAACCCTAGTAAGGGAAGTGTAAAGTCCAGATAAATAAATAGAGAAAAAGATGTTAGAACATATAAATAGACAAAACCCTAGTAAGGGAAGTGTAAAGTCCAGATAAATAAATAGAGAAATAGATGTTAGAACATATAAATAGACTAAACCCTAGTAAGGGAAGTGTAAAGTCCAGATAAATAAATAGATAAATAGATGTTAGAACATATAAATAGACTAAACCCTAGTAAGGGAAGTGTAAAGTCCAGATAAATAAATAGTGAAATATATGTTAGAATATATAGATAGACTAAACCCTAGTAAGGGAAGTGTAAAGTCCAGATAAATAAATAGAGAAATAGATGTTAGAACATATAGATGGACTGAATCCTAGTGAGGGAAGTGTAAAGTCCAGATAAATAAATAGAGAAATAGATGTTAGAACATATAAATAGACTAAACCCTAGTAAGGGAAGTGTAAAGTCCAGATAAATAAATAGAGAAATAGATGTTAGAACATATAAATAGACTAAACCCTAGTAAGGGAAGTGTAAAGTCCAGATAAATAAATAGAGAAATAGATGTTAGAACATATAAATAGACTAAACCCTAGTAAGGGAAGTGTAAAGTCCAGATAAATAAATAGATAAATAGATGTTAGAACATATAAATAGACTAAACCCTAGTAAGGGAAGTGTAAAGTCCAGATAAATAAATAGAGAAAAAGATGTTAGAACATATAAATAGACTAAACCCTAGTAAGGGAAGTGTAAAGTCCAGATAAATAAATAGAGAAATAGATGTTAGAACATATAGATAGACTAAACCCTAGTAAGGGAAGTGTAAAGTCCAGATAAATAAATAGAGAAATAGATGTTAGAACATATAAATAGACTAAACCCTAGTAAGGGAAGTGTAAAGTCCAGATAAATAAATAGATAAATAGATGTTAGAACATATAAATAGACTAAACCCTAGTAAGGGAAGTGTAAAGTCCAGATAAATAAATAGAGAAATAGATGTTAGAACATATAAATAGACTAAACCCTAGTAAGGGAAGTGTAAAGTCCAGGTAAATAAAAAGAGAAATAGATGTTAGAACATATAAATAGACTAAACCTTAGTAAGGGAAGTGTAAAGTCCAGATAAATAAATAGAGAAATAGATGTTAGAACATATAAATAGACTAAACCCTAGTAAGGGAAGTGTAAAGTCCAGGTAAATAAAAAGAGAAATAGATGTTAGAACATATAAATAGACTAAACCCTAGTAAGGGAAGTGTAAAGTCCAGATAAATAAATAGAGAAATAGATGTTAGAACATATAGATAGACTAAATCCTAGTGAGGGAAGTGTAAAGTCCAGATAAATAAATAGAGAAATAGATGTTAGAACATATAAATAGACTAAACCCTAGTAAGGGAAGTGTAAAGTCCAGATAAATAAATAGAGAAATAGATGTTAGAACATATAAATAGACTAAACCCTAGTAAGGGAAGTGTAAAGTCCTGATAAATAAATAGATAAATAGATGTTAGAACATATAAATAGACTAAACCCTAGTAAGGGAAGTGTAAAGTCCAGATAAATAAATAGAGAAAAAGATGTTAGAACATATAGATAGACTAAACCCTAGTAAGGGAAGTGTAAAGTCCAGATAAATAAATAGAGAAATAGATGTTAGAACATATAAATAGACAAAACCCTAGTAAGGGAAGTGTAAAGTCCAGATAAATAAATAGAGAAATAGATGTTAGAACATATAAATAGACTAAACCCTAGTAAGGGAAGTGTAAAGTCCTGATAAATAAATAGATAAATAGATGTTAGAACATATAAATAGACTAAACCCTAGTAAGGGAAGTGTAAAGTCCAGATAAATAAATAGAGAAATAGATGTTAGAACATATAAATAGACAAAACCCTAGTAAGGGAAGTGTAAAGTCCAGATAAATAAATAGAGAAATAGATGTTAGAACATATAAATAGACTAAACCCTAGTAAGGGAAGTGTAAAGTCCTGATAAATAAATAGATAAATAGATGTTAGAACATATAAATAGACTAAACCCTAGTAAGGGAAGTGTAAAGTCCAGATAAATAAATAGAGAAATAGATGTTAGAACATATAAATAGACAAAACCCTAGTAAGGGAAGTGTAAAGTCCAGATAAATAAATAAAGAAATAGATGTTAGAACATATAAATAGACTAAACCCTAGTAAGGGAAGTGTAAAGTCCAGATAAATAAATAGAGAAATAGATGTTAGAACATATAGATAGACTAAACCCTAGTAAGGGAAGTGTAAAGTCCAGATAAATAAATAGAGAAATAGATGTTAGAACATATAAATAGACTAAACCCTAGTAAGGGAAGTGTAAAGTCCAGGTAAATAAAAAGAGAAATAGATGTTAGAACATATAAATAGACTAAACCCTAGTAAGGGAAGTGTAAAGTCCAGATAAATAAATAGAGAAAAAGATGTTAGAACATATAAATAGACAAAACCCTAGTAAGGGAAGTGTAAAGTCCAGATAAATAAATAGAGAAATAGATGTTAGAACATATAAATAGACAAAACCCTAGTAAGGGAAGTGTAAAGTCCAGATAAATAAATAGAGAAATAGATGTTAGAACATATAAATAGACAAAACCCTAGTAAGGGAAGTGTAAAGTCCAGATAAATAAATAGAGAAATAGATGTTAGAACATATAAATAGACAAAACCCTAGTAAGGGAAGTGTAAAGTCCAGATAAATAAATAGAGAAATAGATGTTAGAACATATAAATAGACTAAACCCTAGTAAGGGAAGTGTAAAGTCCAGATAAATAAATAGAGAAATAGATGTTAGAACATATAAATAGACTAAACCCTAGTAAGGGAAGTGTAAAGTCCAGATAAATAAATAGAGAAATAGATGTTAGAACATATAAATAGACTAAACCCTAGTAAGGGAAGTGTAAAGTCCAGATAAATAAATAGATAAATAGATGTTAGAACATATAAATAGACTAAACCCTAGTAAGGGAAGTGTAAAGTCCAGATAAATAAATAGAGAAAAAGATGTTAGAACATATAAATAGACTAAACCCTAGTAAGGGAAGTGTAAAGTCCAGATAAATAAATAGAGAAATAGATGTTAGAACATATAGATAGACTAAACCCTAGTAAGGGAAGTGTAAAGTCCAGATAAATAAATAGAGAAATAGATGTTAGAACATATAAATAGACTAAACCCTAGTAAGGGAAGTGTAAAGTCCAGATAAATAAATAGATAAATAGATGTTAGAACATATAAATAGACTAAACCCTAGTAAGGGAAGTGTAAAGTCCAGATAAATAAATAGAGAAATAGATGTTAGAACATATAAATAGACTAAACCCTAGTAAGGGAAGTGTAAAGTCCAGGTAAATAAAAAGAGAAATAGATGTTAGAACATATAAATAGACTAAACCTTAGTAAGGGAAGTGTAAAGTCCAGATAAATAAATAGAGAAATAGATGTTAGAACATATAAATAGACTAAACCCTAGTAAGGGAAGTGTAAAGTCCAGGTAAATAAAAAGAGAAATAGATGTTAGAACATATAAATAGACTAAACCCTAGTAAGGGAAGTGTAAAGTCCAGATAAATAAATAGAGAAATAGATGTTAGAACATATAGATAGACTAAATCCTAGTGAGGGAAGTGTAAAGTCCAGATAAATAAATAGAGAAATAGATGTTAGAACATATAAATAGACTAAACCCTAGTAAGGGAAGTGTAAAGTCCAGATAAATAAATAGAGAAATAGATGTTAGAACATATAAATAGACTAAACCCTAGTAAGGGAAGTGTAAAGTCCTGATAAATAAATAGATAAATAGATGTTAGAACATATAAATAGACTAAACCCTAGTAAGGGAAGTGTAAAGTCCAGATAAATAAATAGAAAAAAGATGTTAGAACATATAGATAGACTAAACCCTAGTAAGGGAAGTGTAAAGTCCAGATAAATAAATAGAGAAATAGATGTTAGAACATATAAATAGACAAAACCCTAGTAAGGGAAGTGTAAAGTCCAGATAAATAAATAGAGAAATAGATGTTAGAACATATAAATAGACTAAACCCTAGTAAGGGAAGTGTAAAGTCCTGATAAATAAATAGATAAATAGATGTTAGAACATATAAATAGACTAAACCCTAGTAAGGGAAGTGTAAAGTCCAGATAAATAAATAGAGAAATAGATGTTAGAACATATAAATAGACAAAACCCTAGTAAGGGAAGTGTAAAGTCCAGATAAATAAATAGAGAAATAGATGTTAGAACATATAAATAGACTAAACCCTAGTAAGGGAAGTGTAAAGTCCTGATAAATAAATAGATAAATAGATGTTAGAACATATAAATAGACTAAACCCTAGTAAGGGAAGTGTAAAGTCCAGATAAATAAATAGAGAAATAGATGTTAGAACATATAAATAGACAAAACCCTAGTAAGGGAAGTGTAAAGTCCAGATAAATAAATAAAGAAATAGATGTTAGAACATATAAATAGACTAAACCCTAGTAAGGGAAGTGTAAAGTCCAGATAAATAAATAGAGAAATAGATGTTAGAACATATAGATAGACTAAACCCTAGTAAGGGAAGTGTAAAGTCCAGATAAATAAATAGAGAAATAGATGTTAGAACATATAAATAGACTAAACCCTAGTAAGGGAAGTGTAAAGTCCAGGTAAATAAAAAGAGAAATAGATGTTAGAACATATAAATAGACTAAACCCTAGTAAGGGAAGTGTAAAGTCCAGATAAATAAATAGAGAAAAAGATGTTAGAACATATAAATAGACAAAACCCTAGTAAGGGAAGTGTAAAGTCCAGATAAATAAATAGAGAAATAGATGTTAGAACATATAAATAGACAAAACCCTAGTAAGGGAAGTGTAAAGTCCAGATAAATAAATAGAGAAATAGATGTTAGAACATATAAATAGACAAAACCCTAGTAAGGGAAGTGTAAAGTCCAGATAAATAAATAGAGAAATAGATGTTAGAACATATAAATAGACAAAACCCTAGTAAGGGAAGTGTAAAGTCCAGATAAATAAATAGAGAAATAGATGTTAGAACATATAAATAGACAAAACCCTAGTAAGGGAAGTGTAAAGTCCAGATAAATAAATAGAGAAATAGATGTTAGAACATATAGATAGACTAAACCCTAGTAAGGGAAGTGTAAAGTCCAGATAAATAAATAGATAAATAGATGTTAGAACATATAAATAGACTAAACCCTAGTAAGGGAAGTGTAAAGTCCAGATAAATAAATAGAGAAATAGATGTTAGAACATATAAATAGACTAAACCCTAGTAAGGGAAGTGTAAAGTCCAGATAAATAAATAGAGAAATAGATGTTAGAACATATAAATAGACAAAACCCTAGTAAGGGAAGTGTAAAGTCCAGATAAATAAATAGAGAAATAGATGTTAGAACATATAGATAGACTAAACCCTAGTAAGGGAAGTGTAAAGTCCAGATAAATAAATAGAGAAATAGATGTTAGAACATATAAATAGACTAAACCCTAGTAAGGGAAGTGTAAAGTCCAGATAAATAAATAGAGAAATAGATGTTAGAACATATAAATAGACTAAACCCTAGTAAGGGAAGTGTAAAGTCCAGATAAATAAATAGATAAATAGATGTTAGAACATATAAATAGACTAAACCCTAGTAAGGGAAGTGTAAAGTCCAGATAAATAAATAGAGAAATAGATGTTAGAACATATAAATAGACTAAACCCTAGTAAGGGAAGTGTAAAGTCCAGATAAATAAATAGATAAATAGATGTTAGAACATATAGATAGACTAAATCCTAGTGAGGGAAGTGTAAAGTCCAGATAAATAAATAGAGAAAAAGATGTTAGAACATATAAATAGACAAAACCCTAGTAAGGGAAGTGTAAAGTCCAGATAAATAAATAGAGAAATAGATGTTAGAACATATAGATAGACTAAATCCTAGTGAGGGAAGTGTAAAGTCCAGATAAATAAATAGAGAAATAGATGTTAGAACATATAGATAGACTAAATCCTAGTGAGGGAAGTGTAAAGTCCAGATAAATAAATAGAGAAATAGATGTTAGAACATATAAATAGACTAAACCCTAGTAAGGGAAGTGTAAAGTCCAGATAAATAAATAGATAAATAGATGTTAGAACATATAAATAGACTAAACCCTAGTAAGGGAAGTGTAAAGTCCAGATAAATAAATAGAGAAATAGATGTTAGAACATATAAATAGACAAAACCCTAGTAAGGGAAGTGTAAAGTCCAGATAAATAAATAGAGAAATAGATGTTAGAACATATAAATAGACTAAACCCTAGTAAGGGAAGTGTAAAGTCCAGATAAATAAATAGAGAAATAGATGTTAGAACATATAGATAGACTAAATCCTAGTGAGGGAAGTGTAAAGTCCAGATAAATAAATAGAGAAATAGATGTTAGAACATATAAATAGACTGAACCCTAGTAAGGGAAGTGTAAAGTCCAGATAAATAAATAGAGAAATAGATGTTAGAACATATAAATAGACTAAACCCTAGTAAGGGAAGTGTAAAGTCCAGATAAATAAATAGAGAAAAAGATGTTAGAACATATAAATAGACAAAACCCTAGTAAGGGAAGTGTAAAGTCCAGATAAATAAATAGAGAAATAGATGTTAGAACATATAGATAGACTAAATCCTAGTGAGGGAAGTGTAAAGTCCAGATAAATAAATAGAGAAATAGATGTTAGAACATATAAATAGACAAAACCCTAGTAAGGGAAGTGTAAAGTCCAGATAAATAAATAGAGAAATAGATGTTAGAACATATAAATAGACAAAACCCTAGTAAGGGAAGTGTAAAGTCCAGATAAATAAATAGAGAAATAGATGTTAGAACATATAGATAGACTAAACCCTAGTAAGGGAAGTGTAAAGTCCAGATAAATAAATAGAGAAATAGATGTTAGAACATATAAATAGACTAAACCCTAGTAAGGGAAGTGTAAAGTCCAGATAAATAAATAGAGAAAAAGATGTTAGAACATATAAATAGACAAAACCCTAGTAAGGGAAGTGTAAAGTCCAGATAAATAAATAGAGAAATAGATGTTAGAACATATAGATAGACTAAATCCTAGTAAGGGAAGTGTAAAGTCCAGATAAATAAATAGAGAAATAGATGTTAGAACATATAAATAGACTAAACCCTAGTAAGGGAAGTGTAAAGTCCAGATAAATAAAGAGAGAAATAGATGTTAGAACATATAAATAGACTAAACCCTAGTAAGGGAAGTGTAAAGTCCAGATAAATAAAGAGAGAAATAGATGTTAGAACATATAGATAGACTAAATCCTAGTGAGGGAAGTGTAAAGTCCAGATAAATAAATAGAGAAATAGATGTTAGAACATATAAATAGACTAAACCCTAGTAAGGGAAGTGTAAAGTCCAGATAAATAAATAGAGAAAAAGATGTTAGAACATATAAATAGACTAAACCCTAGTAAGGGAAGTGTAAAGTCCAGATAAATAAATAGAGAAATAGATGTTAGAACATATAAATAGACTAAACCCTAGTAAGGGAAGTGTAAAGTCCAGATAAATAAATAGAGAAATAGATGTTAGAACATATAAATAGACTAAACCCTAGTAAGGGAAGTGTAAAGTCCAGATAAATAAATAGAGAAATAGATGTTAGAACATATAAATAGACAAAACCCTAGTAAGGGAAGTGTAAAGTCCAGATAAATAAATAGAGAAATAGATGTTAGAACATATAAATAGACTAAACCCTAGTAAGGGAAGTGTAAAGTCCAGGTAAATAAAAAGAGAAATAGATGTTAGAACATATAAATAGACTAAACCCTAGTAAGGGAAGTGTAAAGTCCAGGTAAATAAAAAGAGAAATAGATGTTAGAACATATAAATAGACTAAACCCTAGTAAGGGAAGTGTAAAGTCCAGATAAATAAATAGAGAAATAGATGTTAGAACATATAAATAGACTAAACCCTAGTAAGGGAAGTGTAAAGTCCAGGTAAATAAAAAGAGAAATAGATGTTAGAACATATAAATAGACTAAACCCTAGTAAGGGAAGTGTAAAGTCCAGATAAATAAATAGAGAAATAGATGTTAGAAAATATAAATAGACTAAACCGTAGTAAGGGAAGTGTAAAGTCCAGATAAATAAAAAGAGAAATAGATGTTAGAACATATAAATAGACAAAACCCTAGTAAGGGAAGTGTAAAGTCCAGATAAATAAATAGAGAAATAGATGTTAGAACATATAAATAGACTAAACCCTAGTAAGGGAAGTGTAAAGTCCAGGTAAATAAAAAGAGAAATAGATGTTAGAACATATAAATAGACTAAACCCTAGTAAGGGAAGTGTAAAGTCCAGATAAATAAATAGAGAAATAGATGTTAGAACATATAAATAGACTAAACCCTAGTAAGGGAAGTGTAAAGTCCAGATAAATAAATAGAGAAATAGATGTTAGATCATATAAATAGACTAAACCCTAGTAAGGGAAGTGTAAAGTCCAGATAAATAAATAGAGAAAAAGATGTTAGAACATATAAATAGACTAAACCCTAGTAAGGGAAGTGTAAAGTCCAGATAAATAAATAGAGAAATAGATGTTAGAACATATAAATAGACTAAACCCTAGTAAGGGAAGTGTAAAGTCCAGATAAATAAATAGAGAAATAGATGTTAGAACATATAAATAGACTAAACCCTAGTAAGGGAAGTGTAAAGTCCAGGTAAATAAAAAGAGAAATAGATGTTAGAACATATAAATAGACTAAACCCTAGTAAGGGAAGTGTAAAGTCCAGATAAATAAATAGAGAAATAGATGTTAGAACATATAGATAGACTAAACCCTAGTAAGGGAAGTGTAAAGTCCAGATAAATAAATAGAGAAATAGATGTTAGAACATATAAATAGACTAAACCCTAGTAAGGGAAGTGTAAAGTCCAGATAAATAAATAGAGAAATAGATGTTAGAACATATAAATAGACTAAACCCTAGTAAGGGAAGTGTAAAGTCCAGATAAATAAATAGAGAAATAGATGTTAGAACATATAAATAGACTAAACCCTAGTAAGGGAAGTGTAAAGTCCAGATAAATAAATAGAGAAATAGATGTTAGAACATATAAATAGACTAAACCCTAGTAAGGGAAGTGTAAAGTCCAGATAAATAAATAGAGAAATAGATGTTAGAACATATAAATAGACTAAACCCTAGTAAGGGAAGTGTAAAGTCCAGATAAATAAATAGAGAAATAGATGTTAGAACATATAAATAGACTAAACCCTAGTAAGGGAAGTGTAAAGTCCAGATAAATAAATAGAGAAATAGATGTTAGAACATATAAATAGACTAAACCCTAGCAACACTGATTAAATGTCTGTTGCAGGTAGCATTGATTAATTATTTGAGCTCTTGCATTGTCATTATCAATTTCTGTTCAGTCTATTCTTCATCTTATTGTTAATTTTTATGAATACTTTCTAGATTAGATATCCTTCAATTCTCCAAGTAAGTACCATAATTATTTTCATAATTAGTCTTGTCTTCTTCCATCTTATTATAGATTTTTATCTCAACTTTCTCACTCAAAATGCAAAATATCTCATAAGAAAACAAATAAGCAATTATCTTTGGAATCTTCGCACGTGTTAGATCCTCGGTATTCATCAACTGGTAGAGTAGCTTTTTCCTGAAACCAGTCTGTTCCTGCATTTGGTTTTCATCTAGGGTTTTGGCGATTTGGTTGGTAAAGTGCACAGGATGGAATCATGCTCAACATTTCATGGAGAGATCAGAAAATAGCCAAGTATATAAGGAAAAAAAAAAGGAGATATCATGGGGACTATTGGAAAACTCAAATAGTAATGGGCTGGTCATCTTGCAAGAATATCAGACAACTGCTGGACATCATGCCTTACAACGTTGATCCCTAGAGATCAAATGGAAAATTTTAACAGGCAAAATATGAAATGGCATGACAAACTTAACAAGTAAAGAAAGTATCGACTCTGCGATGCCCATGATAGAGAGGTTTGGTGTATCTTGGGGAAGGTCTATGTCCAACAATGAACGCTTAAAGGTTGATGATCATAATAATAATAAGTATTCATCAACTTCTCTTCAGCCACAACAGAATGAAAAACAAGACAGATGAAAATGTGAATCTTTCTTCCTTTATCAAACAAGAATTAAGTGTGAATCTCACCTGAAAACTTAAGATACTTAATCCTTCATGTCCTGATTTTTAAAATTTCAAAGACAACTAACATCAAATGTTAAGGTATCTTTTAGATAAACACTGGTTCTTCTTGAAAAATTAAAAAAAATTGGACTTTCAGGTATTGCTAAGATATTCAGGTATTAAATAAATGAAACATTTTTCTTAATTGAAAAATTGGGTTTGAAAGTATTGTAGTAGATGAAGGGTTAAGTGAGAATACAACTTACAACTATATAAAGGGAGGATATTTCTCTTATAACCTTGACAAATAGCAAATATATTTTTCCTTCTTGAACGAACAAGTCTCATTGATTGATCAATAATCAAGTATCAAGGCTACAACGTGTCTAAGCAACAAGTGTTCAAAAGATGAAAGACATTCATTAGAAACTATCAACCAAAACTGTCACCCTAGGTTTCTTCAGTTTTTAAGTTGGTCTGGTTTTGAATGTATCATGCATACAGGCTGCACCAATGGAGCTAGAGGGCTAAATATTTCTATCTAGAAAAAAAAGTTTTTTCAAGCCTTTTGAAAATCCCCTTAATTGTTTTCTTTAATGGATCAATTTGCAATGTTAATTCATGCTAGATTGGTCCCTCATTTCTGTGTGCATTCATACTTGTTGTTTTTTTTTTAAATTCAGACTCATTCAGTGATCTCTGCTAAACAAAATGTGAGAGGAGTAACATTTATTGATCACCCCTTTTTTCAATTTTTTAATTGATCTTCCCCAACATGGAATGCTGTCAAAAGATAGTGGTCATGTGACAGTTTCTATTGAATGACTAACTAGATGTTTTGATCAAGTTTCTATATTTAGGATTCAACACTATTGATTTCCTACTGTTAATCCAAAGTAATACAATTTATCTTGACCAATTGTTTTTACATAATTGTATTATAGACTAATCATAACCATTATCATACACTGATTTATTCAAATTAGTTTCCCTTTCTTGGTTCTTATAGTCACAACATTTCAGCCAATGTACTCTCCAGCCTTCTTGTTATAGTTGGGAATTTGGGACAAAACTATTCATTGTTTTCATTCCAATGTCTAGGCCACTTATATCGAACTAGAGAAAATTTTTTGCAATATCTGACCAGCAATTGAACTCACAACCATCTGACCTGTTACTATATCATCATCAGCAGCAGCCTCTTAAAGTCTGTCATTGAATATAGACCTGCCCCAAGATTCACCAGACCTCTTGATCCTTGGTGTTATGGTGGTAAAATTTTTAAAACTTATTTTAGAAGCATCTTTTTGCAAACCACAATTGATCTCTGGTGATTCATGTTATGAATCCTGATGTCCAACGGTTGTCTGAGATTCTTGCAACATAGCCTACCCTTTGCCATTTGAGTTTTCGAAAGGATTTTATATTGCTGAATCCTGTTTTTTTCCCTTACATACTGTGCTGCCTTCTGATCTCTCCACGTGATGGTTGAGCTTAATCCTCTCTCGGGCATATTGCGTAATTCTTAGTTTGGGATCCAGTCCCCTGGCTAGGTGCCATGTTTCAGCTGGTTACGAGATATGTTTAACCAACACTTTAATCCACTAGGATAATCATAACCAGTAAGTCAGGGTCCCTTTTGGATCAAGTTTCCATACTTATGAGACATTTTTCCTATGCATTAGTTAGTCTAGAGTAATTTTTCCATCAAATCATGCTTAATTTTTACTTTTCTGCTCTCTGACCCTCATCAGGTTTCACACTGATAACATCCAGTCAACTGGCATTCATTACTAAATTTCTATGATAGGAAGTCTTATTCCAATTTTTCTTTTTTTCCTAATAGAAAGCCCCCCTTTCCCTAGAGAGAAGGAAGATTAAAAAGGGGGCAATGAGTGGGAGGAAGATAATGAGAGAATGAATTTAGACGGAGTGGGAGCGGAGAGAAAAAATTGAGGGGGGGGTGTAAAAAAAAATAGAAAGAAATATAATAAAGAGTTGAAGTAAAAAAGAGTAAGGGTGAGAATATGAAAGTGAAAATTCTTCACTTCTGTCAGTGAACAGTTTTCCTAAAAGGTCTCTACAGATATATATATATATATATATATATATATATATATATATATATATATATATATATATATATATATATATATATATATATATATATATATATTTTTTTTTTTTTAAATGGGTAAAATTGATATGGCTAGAATCTGAAAAAAAAAATCATATGCTGATATCACTCATCAGGTTCAAGTTTACAAACTTCACCAGCAAAATGTTCAACATTAATGTCATGAGAGATGACTTGGGACTATTTTCACATATGTCTGGCTTAAGCCTAAAAGATACATCAGGTTTTCATATCATTATCCAAATCCACTTTCCAATATATTTTTCAATTTATTCCTCTTCATAGCTATCAGCTGAAGTCTGTTCATATCCACCTTTCTATGCACCTATCTATTTCTGTTCATATCTACCTTTCTGTATATATATATATCAAATCACCGTAGCCCCATGAATGGTCCGACCAACCAGCCAAGTGGGTGACAGATTCTTCTCTCTGAGTCTGTCTATCTATCAGTCTATATGCTCCGGATGCTCTTGGTCACATTTTTGGGGGATACAACTACAAAAATTTGCACCATCTAAATTTAGACACCATCTAAAAATGTTTTTTGTTTCTTTGAAAAAGTGCCTTTTGGGGTCTCTATTTTCATTTAGGGACCAACAATGCCAAAATCGTCTGCTAGCATTTTTGAAAATAATTTTAGATAAAATATCTATCTTCTTTAGATAATTTTAGATAATGTTTTCGGTAATAATTTCTGGGGCATGTGTGGGCTATGAGTGATTCATTCATGCAAGGTACAGATATCTCAATCTATTTCTGTTCAGGTCCACCTCTTTATATATCTATCAGTAAATTCCTGTTAAGGTCTACTTTTTATGTATTGATCTATCTATTTCTGTTCAACATTAATATCATGAGAGATGGCTTTCGATTATTTTCACATATGTCTGGCTAAAGCCACTAGTTGTATAAAGCTTTTTATCAGCTTCAAAAGAAGATATCCATAAAAAATAAATGGTGTCTCATAATAAAACTTACATTTTTTTTTTTTTGCTAACAACACAAAGTCAATGTGCTATCAATATCTTTTAATTGATTTCCCACCCACTCAATTGTTTAAGTTTTTTTTAGGTCCAAGCCATGAATGTTTTGCTGGATGCAAAACATCTGCAACTAACCTGTGTGCGACTCTGTATAAAGCACAAGTGATCTATTTCTTTACAAGTGAGTCAGCCATCAAACGCCACAAAAAGAAGCGAATATTTATGTTCGTGCACAGATCACATGGTGTGCGCAAGTTGCATTGAAAAGAAAATTAAACGGAATCCAACTTAGTTTGAAACAAGCGGAGAATATTTCTGAACATTGGCTGTTTGCTTTTCAATTCTTCAAAAGCTTTACAATCACCCATACCGAATGCTGTTGAAAATGCTGCTGTACTTTGAACAAGTCGAAGAGGACATTTTCAACACGCTCCTTCATGATGACTTCAGGATTGGGGCCAAGTGAATTTTCTGGCCTAATGCCAAATCCATCATATCGGAAAGAAAATTGTAGCTTTGAGAGATCATTTGTTCGTAGCACTGGGAGATCACATGTGACTGGAAAGTGAAGACGTAATTCTCAATATATACACGTGCTAGTGTATAAATGTCTGTCTGTCTGTGGGTGTGTGTTTCACTTCCACTTATGTTTTCCAGATATTTACTCAGCTGAGACTAATATGATAAAAGACCAAACTTGGAGAAATTGGAGGCAGAAGATTGTGTCTCACCAATCCTCGAAGTGAGGAAGCCCTGACTGCTTGCCTGGAAAATTAGCATTTAAAATCTCAGCTCTTTACCTGAACTTGAACACTCACCTCTAGCCTTAATTAGAAAGAGGCATCTATTTCAGTCATGAGGCAAACCAACCCCTTGGTAGAAACCGTCAATCAAAACTGCCTGCAAAATTGTCAACATAGGTGTTATTCAGTTTTTAAGTAGGTCTGGCTGACTGGCAGGGTTTGTATGTACGTATGTATGTATGTATGTATGTATGTATGTATGGTGCATATAGGTCACACCAATGGAGCTAGAAGGCTGAATATTCTAATATTTACTCCTTATTATGTCTAGAAAAAAGATTTCTTTTTTTTTTCCAAAATTCCCCCCAAATAGGTTTCTAGTTGGAGGTCTAATTTGAAATATAAGTCTATGCAAAATTAGTCACATATTTTGTGTCCAGCTGCATTCGTGTTTTTTTTTCTGAAAATTCAGAATTTTTTTAGTGATCACTGCCCAACAAAAGGCGAGAGAAATAATTCATTCATTGGTCAGCCTATTTTCCAATTTTTCAATCCCCCCCAACACAGCATTCTGCTAAAAGACTTTGGTCATGTAAATGTTTCTAATGGGTGACTAACAAGACCTGTTACTGTTCAGGTCTTCATTTCTCTGTCTCTATCAGTCATTCTCTCATCATAGCTATCAGCCTTGGTCTGTTCCTATCTACTTCTATGTATAATTAGGTATATGCATAAAGGGAAAAAAAGACGAATGACAGTGATTTATCAATTTATATAGTTACAATAGGTATTCTATGGACAGATGAAGTTCACTTCTTATCTAGTTTTATATTACAAATGCACCTCTCATAACACTTGACATTTATTTTTTACTCAATATCAGATTACTCTGCCAACTGTTTCATTGATGAAAGTAACATTGACCTTTCGTTGTGTGTTACTAAATATTCCAAAATCACTGAATTACTATTTTAAAAAAATTAGCATCATCCTTGTCATAATTTATGATATCTCCATGTACATATACTGAGATAACTCAACAACTGGCCATCGTACAAAGTTGATATTCACCAAATTTGATGATCCATGTAATGGCCATTGCAGTGTCCGGTTTTTGAGGTCAGCTGAGCTTAATTCATGATAGAAATCTATCATGAAACGAACGTATATTTTGTGACCGTAAAAAGTGATGTTTTGATGATGTGATGTGCATTTCTAATCATTTTGAAGTGGTTTCAGTTGTTAAATCAAATCATACTTAGATGATGCAGTAGAATTTTTGAAAAATAGTCATTACAATCAATAACCATATTTCGGTTTTGATTGCTGCCATTAATGAGTTCATAAATAAATACCGAACAGCCTCTCATTATTTTAAGATTAAAGTTCCTGATGATTTTCATTACCCAGATGTACCTTTTGAATGGGCAAGCCCCAAAAGAGTTTGATAAGAAATAAGCATATAAATGTTTATATACCATGGATTAAACTTTGTTTGACATAATGTTGCTCATACTATTGAACAAAACATTTGCTGGTAATGCAAATATCCCCCAAAACTGCTTCATCTCCAAATTCTCATTCTGTTCATTCACAGTCTATATCCGCTCCATTTGTTTCTCAAAGCAAACAAATGAATTATCAACAAATGGATACATAATGCGACAGAAATACTTATAAATGTGTTATATTACTTTTAAACTCTATTTGAAATGATTACCCATTACACAATACATGTATCATTTCAAATAGTGTTCCATAGGCATCTAAAATAATTTCTGACAAATCATATATCCATTTCTTAATAATGCATATATATATATATATATATATATATATATATATATATATATATATATATATATATATATATAGTCCAGAAAGCTTTACAGCTTTAAACACTAAGAAGTAAAAAACTTTTTCTAAATTTTTTTGTGTCACTTCAGTCACCTATTTCCCAACATCTGTCAATGTAATTTATGTAAATTTCTTCTGTGTTTTTTCCCCTGTTTCAGATATACTTTATGATTATGGTACAATGTATAAATTATCTCTTGTTGGGATGATCAGTTGTTTACCATGTAACCGTTTCGGGGATTTTAAAAGCAAAACAGTTATTTAAATATGGCACCCTAGCGGTGTTGATCAAATACCACTTCCCTTTCTTACTATATCGCTTATGTCATACACGTAGTTTATCATTTTACATGGGGTATCATGTGTATTGTATATTGATATCATTTTATACTAAATATCATTTATTTTTTTAAACAGGACTTACTTACACAGGTTACCCCCCCCCAATAATATATATATATATATATATATATATATATATATATATATATATATACATATATATATATTTGAATGGAGTATGATGGGGCAGCAATCCTTTATTCAAACATACATTGTTACAAATAACATATGATCTTTATCTGCTTAATTTTTTTGTTAATTGTTCTAGTTTGCATACAAACCTTTAATTAACATCATCAACATTTCTAAAAAATGTTCCAGTGACTCTAAATTTCATGTCAGTGAGTGCAATCATCAGATTCTCTCTCTCTCTCTCTCTCTACATATATATATATATATATATATGAGCCTGATGATTGCACCCACTGGCAAAAAAAATGATTGAGATATATATATATATGTATATATATATATATATATATATATATATATATATATATATATATATGTATCTCTCTCTCTCTATATATATATCTATATATATATATATATATATATATATATATATATGTATCTCTCTCTCTCTCTCTCTCTCTCTCTCTCTCTCTATATATATATATATATATATATATATATATATATATGAGAACATAATAGATATACAACAAGCATTTCTACACATATTAAAATAGATCTTTATTCAGAATAGTGCTTGATACCATTGGTAAAGCAGTCATAGTTTAAATAGAAAATCTTTTTCTCCAGTCTAACAGAATGTAAAATTTTACAACCACTCTACTAATGGTATTGAGCACTTGAAGAAAAAAAAGAAGATCCACTCAATACATTAATACATATAAAGACACTTGTTTAATAATTTATAATTGTTCTCTGTTCTCTTAGGTATACATTTATTAAAATAAGAATTACATGGATATATACCTGGTGAATGTCAACGTTTCTTGCATAACGCACTCATCAATTACTGGCAATATGTTTTGCTGTTGTTGCCAGTTGCTGATGAGCTCATTAGGCACAAAAATGTTTTAAATATTATAAGCTCTATTTCCTGTGTTAAATATTGAGACTGTCATTAGATATAATCAACAATGGATAAAATCTGTTTCCTCTTTCTTATTGTATTTTTAAGATAAAAAACCCACCTTACATATATCAGAGAAAAAAAACTTTGTCTAATACAGAGTAAAGAAAAAAACACTTGTTCTCCACCCATACCCAACAAATTCTCTACCCCAACTATCATCTGGATATTTTCTGTAATTTTCACTTTTCCTTCCAAAACAACTTTCGCTTTCCTAGCTCTGATGGAACCTGGAATTCTATGGGTGAAACATACATAAGCTATTACACTCTTTAGTAAGAAATTTGTTATGTACTGAGTAATCTTTTTCCTCTTCCATAGTATCTACTTTTCCATAACATTTCCCATAAATATATATACTTATGAATGAATGAATGGCTTAGCTTCATGAATGAAGATCTATGTACATATATATATATATATATATATATATATATAGAGAGAGAGAGAGAGAGAGAGAGAGAGTGATACAGACAGACAGATAGACTAAGAGGCAGAGAATAGATGTGATGAGAATTAGGAATGAAAACAGTTATTTGTGCCTTTGCATTACTAGCAACTGTTTAGCTCAATGGTAAGAGCAATGCTACATTGAAACAGCTACCCTATCGGTCACAGGTTTGATTCCAGTAGTTGCTCCATTTTCTTTAATTGTTTATTCTAGTTACGTTGTCTAGGCTGAGTGATACATTAACTTTTTAATGACAGAAGATCATTTCAAATAAGAGTTTCTATATAACATAACACAATTTATAATCATTCTGTCGGATCATATGTATCCATTTCTTAATACACACACACACACACACACACGCACACATATATATACTGGATGCCCCCCCAAAGGCTAAGGATTCGGTGGACTATAATCACTAAAATAGAACTTGAATGGTTCCCAAATGTGTTCATAGAAATTCACTGATAGTTGACTTAACAATAAATACCTTATTTAGTAATGGAAATGCCAAGATTCCTCTAGATATACGAAGATAAAAAGGTGGTATTAACTCTGATTTGTACAGGGTATATCTATATGTAAATATATGAATGGCTTGGCTTTGTGAATGAAGATTTTCATTGAGATACGTATGTATACCTTAAAGTGGTTGTTAGTCATTTCATTGGGGAATGTTACTTTAAAATAGGATATAAAATCATTGTTGTTCCTATGTGAATTGATCCTGTCCCCTAATGGGCAAATTTGTATTTACATTGACGCAAACACGTATTCATGTCATCTTTTATTAAAATTGATAAAAAACAAGCTTGTTCATTTTTAGGTTGTATTGATGACATGTTCTCTTAATGATGGAGGAGGATTCGGAAAATTGTATAGCAATATATGCCCGAAAGATCTTGAATCAAAATGTGAACATAAAGGAGTGCAAGCAACGTCCCTAGATTAGGATATAAAAATTGAGGATGGATTGTTTATCTATGAATTGTTTGATAAACAAGATAGCTTCTCATTCGGTATTGTGAGAATGCTTTTTAGAACAAGTAGTATACCATCTTACACATTTTATGGAGTAATATAATCAGAATATTTGAGAATTGCTAGAGCAACTATTAGATTTATTGATTTTATACCAAAAATTGTTTCTTTAGTTGCAAGAATGGTCAAACAAGGCAGTGAAATTAATAAAATTTTTAGACAATTCAATAAAGCCATGATTAGACATTCTGATCCCTTTATAAATTATCAGCTTGACCAAAGTAGAATGATAATGTTTGGGGAAAGCAGTATCCAAAAGAAATGGATCCAGTCTTTATCAATGTAAAAGATCATTGTATTAACTGGAATCAGGGAAAGGGGAAAACATTTGGCTCTCATTCATTTGTCTGATTACTCGTCGTTAAATACTTTTTTTTGGTAGCCTACTCAAGTAAGCCATATTTCAAATATAAAAGATGTGTATTATATAATAACATCAATATACAATACATATAATACCCTGTATAAAATGACAAACTATAGGTATGACATAAGCTATAGAGTAAGAAAGGGAGGTGGTGTTTGATTAACACTGATGGGGTGTCATGTCAATATGATTGTTTTGCTTTTGAAATCTCTGGAACAGTTACATGGTAAACAACTGATGATTCCAACAAGAGAAAATTTACACATTTGACCATAATAATAAAGCCTTTGTAAAACGGGGGAAAAAACACTGGAGAAATTTACATAAATTGCATTGACAAATATTGGGAAATAGGTGACTGAAGTGACAAAAAAAAATTTTGAAATTTTTTTCAATGCTTAGATTTTAAAGCTGTAAAGCTTTCTAGAATATATATATATATATATATATATATATATATATATATATATATATATATATGTATATATATATATATATATATATATATATGTATTTGCTTATAGACTAATTTAGCTGATACATATTAGGATTGTACAACCTGGGACCATTTCCTCATAACAATATTTATAGCTTTGTTTGTATATTTACGACTAATTTCCAAACTTGTTCATTATATCACTTCCATTCTGGTCATTTAATAGCAGCAGTTGTGATGGTCCCAATTGTGAAGCCATATTTAGAAAGCCCATGTCCCAGATTATTCCTAATGACTTCCATACTCTCTCTAATGTAGCCCTGATTCCAACAAAGTAGGCTTATTATATAGCTACTTGCTATTTATGTTGCTTGTGATACGTATAAGATATATTGATCAAAAACATCAAAACCTTCATTCACTCCAATGATTTCATATTGGGTGACACAGTTAATTCTCGCAGAAGTTCAAAAATAAAACAAAAGTTGATCATATTATACTTATCTATGTCCTGCCCAAAAACTTACATAGAGTATTCTAAAGGCATGTCTAAATCATAGAAAAGGTACGTTTTAGCTCTAACAGAATAATTGCAATAGCTCATTCATGTACTGGCTTCATTAGATGTAATAAATAATTACGTTATCCAGTCAAAGTAATCTATGAAGGTCATTCATTTTCAGGTTTCTGAATCAATGAAAATCACCAGAGTAATATAAGCACTTGAGAGTGAAATTTGATGATTTAAACAACAGATTTTTCAACTTATCACCTAAAATTGTTTTTGCAAGTTTCAGTGCTCAATCTGAATATTGCGTGTTGAAAATCAGGAATAAGAAGGATTGTCAGGGGTCAGGAATTATGGCAAGCATTATTTATAGAATAAGGCTATTATATGTATGACTGTGGATCAATGTCTCCAGTCTGAAACATAGTAGCTGAATTTTGATCTGAAATGTTTATTGTTTGATCTATGTAATTAATATTCACCTTTGAATCAAGGGTACTGACAAGGAAAGAGATTATGTTGCAAAATGAATACTGGTTGTGTAATATAAATGCTTTTTTGGGTTATGGACTTAAGCTGATGTACCTATGTATATGTGTAAGTGTATTTGTATAATACATCTTTCTTTGATACATGTAATTTTCTATTAAATGTATAAAATGTATTATAGAATTGATTTGAATTGATTAGGAAAAGGACTGTGATGATTTGGGTAGAGAACAAAGAATTACTATTCTCAAAATTTCATCAACAAGCAGGAACATACGTAGTATTTTATTCAGAATAGAATTTGAGAATAGATAATGTGAAAAATGAAAGGGAATTTGCCATAAATTTGGTTACGAGAAATCATATTGAATTCAAATGTAGCATAAACTAATCTTTAATTTCTAAATTGGAGAGGCAGAAACCAGGTACACTGATTGTGCATTCAACCGTAACAGTGATTTTCCTTTAGCCTGGGGCAGGTTTAGCACTTATTCCCCTCTCCCACTACACATACATGCACTTGAGGGTTCAACGCAGAATCTACTTATATAATACACCGTATGTATGTTTATATTTTTGTTCGTAACATTTGTTGGGGGAGATAACTATTGAATGCTAATTATGGAGTAGTCTCCCTCATTTTTTTTTAGATGCATAAACAATTCCTGGTTGCCCATGAACAAGAAAATACAGAGCATCAAAATGTTTTAAACTTTTTTTTGATGGAATAGACAAACTACTGAAATGAATGGAGCTACAGATTCTTCCCTCTTTGCTAGTCTGTGTCTATGTGTCCGTCTATGTGTGTGTGTGTGTGTGTGTGTGTGTGTGTGTGTGTGTGTGTGTGTGTGTGTTTCTGGGCACTGCTCATCAGATTTGGGAGGCTACAACATGGAAAATTTGTTCAAGTATGACACTGATCACTATCTAAAATTGTTTTTTTGTTTTGATTTTTCAAAAAGTGCTATTTGGAGTTTGGGCCCTACAATGCATAAATCTTGGGCTGGTATTTATGACAAAATTTAAATAAAAGATCGATTTCTTATAGATTATTTTAAAACAATTTTTAGAGAAATCTTTCGATAATAAGTACTGGTACATGTGCTGACCATGGTGATTCATTTAAGTGAAGTATGGATATTTTATGTCATTTTTATTACACCTGATACTGTAAATGTGGTTTATTCAAAAAGCAAAAATCAGGATCTTTGGTCTTCATGAAGATTGTAGAGATTACATATCAAAAATTCAAAGAAATTTTAATCATTTGAAAAGAAAATGATTTCAGCCTTTATAAGATATGCAATGAAAAAATTAAATGATTTTGTCTGAATTTTTGAGACAAAGTATTTTTGCTATTATGCATGGATTCTTTTGGATCAGTTTTTTTGTTTCTTTATCATACAACTTTCCAGTTGATGTACTCACTGACCTTCTTTCTATCTTTTGTTATAGTGTGGTTCACGTTATAATGTGGGCAGATAGTGGACCCCAGAATATTGATCTAGCTCCAAATAGCTAAATTGATCGTATCTTGCTTTAATGTGCAGTATGCTTTCTGGGACTCAACACCCAAGTTATAATAGGGGAGTTCTGTGCTGATTCTTTCAAATTAATTTCTTCATCTTTGTTGTTTTTATCACAATATTTCAGCCATTTTGCCCAATGGCTTTCATCGGGTGTTGGTCATATCCGGTAACCTTCTAGAAACGTCTGGCAGAACCCTTTATTTGATTGACTGGGATATGCTTTTCTCACTCCAACATTTAACACATCTGGTGTTCTTCTTGAGGAATTTAAATAAAATAAAATCTCTAATCCTACTGCCACATTATTTCCAGCAAAAACTAAAGAAAAAAATTCAGGAGTATTTTTTTGAAATAAAAAGCTCAAGACTGGATACATACAATTTTCGTCAGAAATTTCAGATATCAAAGATACAATTTTAATTATTTACTAGTTTTTGATAGTCAATTGGTGCACTAGATAATTTTATGTACAGAATTGTTACTTTTAGCTTATAGATTGGGTAAACTTGGAAGTACTCCACAAAGTTTGATTGTGCATAAATATATAATGTGCTGAGGGGAATAGATGCCAGAAACAGACATATATATGTGTATATGTATATGTATATATGTATATGTATATGTATATGTATACATATATATATATATATATATATATATATATATATATATATATATATATGTATACATATACATATACATACATATATATATATACATATATATATATATATATATATATATATATATATACATACATATATATATACATATATATATATATATATATATACACATATATATATATATAATATATATATATATATATATATATATATATATATATATATATATATATATATATATATATATATATATATATATATATATATATATATATATATATGGTCTAGAAAGCTTCACAGTGTTAAACACAAAAAATTAAAAAAACTTACATGAAAATTTTTTTGTCTCGCTTCAGTCACTTATTTCCCAATATCTGTCTAAGCAATTTATGTAATCTTCTTTATATATACATATAAATATATTTAGCCCCTACCAAGGTTGACTACTTTTTGCAAATCCTCCTTGGGCATGTGAGATACTCATAGATGAGTTGTTTGCCCAAGTGTTCATTCACACACATACCTTTCTGTAAACTATTGTGGTATATCAGTAAAGAGACCTTCTGTCAACATTGGGATAGAGCACCGGGAGAATAGGATTAATACATTTCATCAGAGCATTGGAGCAAAGTGAATGTCCCCAACTTCAATTGGAATTCAAACTGATTATTTTTTCTAATGATAATAGTTATGACACTCTGTCACCTCCATCTAAACATTGATCCACAAGTTGTTCTTACTATATTCACGTTTATACCACCAAGAGGGAAGAGATCACCTATTCTATACTTGTGCACCAGGAAGGTCTTAGAATGGATCAGCTGAAGAGTGTTAACAACAAAATCAAAAAAAGGATTGAGTTCAATAGTCTGAATAATGATAAATGACTCTTCTTTAAATTACATAAAGTATCTTCCATATAAATTGAACAACTGAAGAAGGCCATAGAATGGGCCGGCTGAAATTTTCTGGTAAGAATAAAAGCAAAAAAAAAAATCTGTTCAATATACTGAACAACTCTTAGAATGATCATGTTTCTTTTTTTTTCTTCTTTTAGTTTTTTTAAAATTTTTATTGCTGTAGCCTCCTTGTGGTACATAGGGCTATGTTGCAGTTTCAGGAGAAAGAAGTTTTTACCTGATCGATTTGTTAGCCTTATGCCCAATTTGTAGTTTTTTTCTCTCAGAATAAACTGCTTTTAGATTGACTGATATATAGGGCTAAATGGCTCCAACCGCTATTTAATCATAGCTGAGGGGTGAAGTAAATTTATGCCTTTCCCTGGGGCCTCAGTGCAATGTGAACACAGGCCGTCTCATCTGAATCTCTAACCAAATTCGCCAATTCAGTTTTCCATGCCAGTAACCATTACACCAGTCCTCATCTCAAAATTGCAGATACACAGGCATGCACATACACGTATGTATATACACAGATATAGATTCATACATAAATACAGATTTATAGATACTTATATGTACCAATATATTTACACATGCACACAATTACGCAAGAGTCTTACAGATGTATGCGCTTAAATACATGTTCAAGAACACATGTTCAAATATTTATATGTATACATTCACTGAAAAATGTAACTAAATATCTCTAACTCATAAGAAAAAAAAAGAAAAGATGTCTCTCTACTATCATTTTTAATTAGTATTTTGGTCTCAAATTAACCTTATCTTAAAGTACATTCATTGAGTTACTTTTAATGGCTGTCTTGGGTTTTTTGATGAAAGACAGTTGGCAAGTAAGGGAGACAACTGCAATCATGAGAAATGCAAAACGGCTTCTTTTGATTCTATTTCGTAGTAGTCATCTCTGAACTCGCGTTGAAAAAAGAGAAATTGATGACAAGAGAATAAATTAAGTGGAGAAATATAGAAGGGAGTGTACAATATTACCAGAGCCTTGGCAGAAGATCAACTCTAACCATATGTACTCATCAGCCTCATAAATATCATGAACAGTGCCGGATTTACATATGGGTTCAGCAGTTTGCAGCACAGGGACTCATAATCTAAAGGGGGCTACGGCCTCCTGCCAAAAAAAAAAAAAAAAGAAATTGATAAATTCACCATTAATTTTATTTGATTTGTAACAATGAAAATCAGGAGCATATATCAAGTTTTACATTGTTTATTTCAAGAAAAATGAATTCAAAGAAAGACAAATTACTAAAATGCAATAATAATTATATTTATCTAAAAAAAGAAATCGTGAATAGCATTAAGCCATTTTTACAATAAGAACCAGAAGAAGTCCATTTTTGTATGGTGATCATGAAAAAATAACACTAGTTACGTAATTATTCTTTGAAAAAGACTTTTGAATACTTCTGTGACCCCTAATAATCTTTGTGTGACCCCTGCTTTGAGAAGCCCTGTCCCAAGCCAGACCCTGTGGTTGCTTTAATCTGACACTAGTCCTGAATATGAGACTTTGTAATTTGAGAAAAAGAAAGGTGTATCTTTTGGTTAATGGAGCAAATTGCACAAAATCCAAGTGCAAAGTGAAAGGTGTTATTTTCACCACCAAAGTTCAAAATACTAAATATCTTAGATAGCTCGGTAATTTATTTACCATGATATCATCAGCATCATTGTCATCATCATCATCAACATCATCACCACTCGACAAATGTTTCAGTTTTTCCACCACAATTTTACTTATGATCAAGTGCAGTAGTTCCCAAACTTATTTTGTAAAGGGTTTGTGATCTTTTCTTGCCATGTTCAGTATGCGAACGTAACATACTCTTCTCTTACTTATAAAGATCGAATGTTATTCCAGTGCCACTATCTTACTTTTATTTCTAAAGAGATTTTATATTTTGTTCCTGTAGCAAGTTAACTTTTCATCCAGTCCTATATCCTCATCAGCAAAAATTGATTCATTTGATGTATCCTAATATATTAAATATATTAGCACTGGTGGCATCCTAACCTACAAATAGACTCTAGTTCCTCTAAAACTGAAATCATTTAAGCAAGGGAATCTTTTATGGCATGATGCCCAAACACAAGTTTTTCTTGTACATTATTAATCTGGATATCTATCATTAGCAGTCGGCCATTATTGAGTTGGACAGCAAGCCAACTCTCTGGTCAGTATGGAGGAGTGGACAGTGCGGAGGAAAGGACAGTATAGAGGACACTGGAGACTGAGATAGCAAAGATAAACTGAACAGTTCCAGACTCTTAGGCTACATACTGGGTCATGGCCTGCACTGCATTATGGGATACATGCTATGTCGGGTAACGGTTGATTGCTCACTTATTACTGTAATGTTTATCTTGCAGCTCATGATGTCTTTCATTGGTGGTGATATAGAGCTTAAGATGTTTAACATGAACTGTAATGAAAAGCAGACTGAGAGAAAAGCCAATGTGATCATCAGTCAGCTTGGTTACTAGGACACTGGTCAAATGGTGAACAACGGATACTTGTAACAGTTTACGCCTGTTTTTTTTATATCTCTTGGAGGGTGGGGGGGATATATGGAACTTTCTTTTCATTTTCTTTCTCTAAATTTTTCTTTTTTTTTCCTTTTTTTTGTCCTTGTTCAGTTCTTTTCCTTCCTTGTTTTTTCTTCTTTCTTCAAATTCATTTTCCTTCCTTCTTCGGTTGTTTTTTCTTCTTTCTTCAGTTGTTTTTTCTTCCTTCTTCAGTTGTTTTTCCTTCCTTCTTCAGTTGCTTTTCTTTCCCTCTTTAATTCTTTTTCCTCCATTTTTCAGTTGTTTTTTCTTCCTTCTTCGGTTGTTTTTTCTTCCTTCTTCAGTTCTTTTTTCTTCATTTTTCTGTTCTATAAATCACTGCTACCCATTACGGACCAGTTTGATTGTTTGTTGTCAGGTTAAGGTTATTCATGTGTTCTGACATTCGTATGTATACATCTATATATCTATCCACCTGGATATCGCCTAGCCCTAACTGAACATAGTAGAAATTTGAAATTTTGCTGACACACCCACCTCAATGAGAGAAAAAAATGCTTATTTATTTTTTAAAATTTACCCCTAAAAAGGGTTCAATTTACAATGAAAGTTTATTGGTCACTTAGTCTGTGTCCATGTTTGTTTGTTTTTTTCAAAGAAAATCATAAATTCATGATTCAAACGATACTGGCAGTTTTTACATCAAGATAACTTGATTTTACCACTGCTACTGCTTAATTTACGTAGTGGTGGTGATTCATAATTTCCCTTGGAATGCTAGTTCTTTTTCATTCTTCTCTTCATTTTTTTTCATTCTTTCCTTGTTATTTTTTTCTTCTTTTTCTGTTCTTTTCTTTCCTTTTTCTCTCCTGTCTCCTTCTTTTTTCTGTTTTTTTTTCATTCTTTTCCTATTTTCTACTCTTATGCCTTCTACCTTTCTCTTTTTTCTATCTCCTCTATTTCATTTTCTACTCATTTGAAACATTGTTTTCTTTTTTTTTACTATTTCAGTTTGCCTTGGAAGAAGTGTATTCATGCCCTTCCCAAGGACCTCTGTGTTAACTGAATGTGAATAGTAACAGCTGAGGCTCTATCTTGGTGTGCTGATTTTGTTAATGTTGTGCTACATAGTGCTACACTGCATCTCCAAAATTCAGAGTATCACAAGGAATAAATATTTCCTCCAAATATATCAAATATTCTCACTAATGTCCAGTATTCATCAAATGCTTCCAGGCATCTCTATAAGACACTTTCTTGTCAGTTCGTTGGTCTGTCAGTTGGTTGGTTAGTTCTTGATTTGTTTAATATCAATTTTCTCAGCCATATCGCATTGGATTGGTATGAAACTTTTTCAAGACCTTTGGGTGGACCATGCTCATCCTCCTCTTCCTCTTCCGCCACTTCCTCCACCTCCACCTTCTTGTACTCCTACCACAACTAACACTAAATGTCAATTTTCTCAACCATATCATGTTGGATTGATATGGCACTTGATCCAGACCTCCAGGTGAACCATCCTCATCTGCCTTCTCCACCTCCTCCTGCTACGACTACCATGGGTGGTGGATACATCCTTGAACTTATTTTATACCCCTCACACCCACTACGTGAAGGACAGGTAAAACTACCCAATTCGTTATCAAATTTATACCAAAGCTGTGCATCTCCTGTTTCTGTGAAACTCCTACAAGATTCTTGAACCCACATTAAAGACGAAAATCAAAATATTATTCGAGGATGTTTACTTGGACTTTTTCCAGTTGTCTATTGAGGTAGATATGCATAAGAAATATGAACAGGTCTGGTTAGTCACTCAACAGAAACTGTCACATGACCAACGTCTTTTGGCTGCATACAATGTTGGGGATGATCAATTACAGAATTGGGAAAAGGGGTGATCAATGAATAAATTATTCATCTCACCTTTCATTGAGCAGTGATCTCTAAAAACGACTGAATTTAAAAAAAAACAAGCATAAAAACCCCTGGATACAAACTAAGTGACCAATCTATCATAAATCTACAATGTAAATTGAATCCCCAACTAAAAAACCTATTTCAGGGGGAGGGGGATGTTCAAAAAACAAAAAAAAGTTTTTTCGAGATATATTAATGCATATATGTTTTAATTTTCAGCCTTCTTGTTCCAATAGTGTGGCCTGTACACTTGACACATACATTCATATCCAGCTAGTCAGAAAAAAAATTAAGAAAACTATGTTGACAGTTTTGGCGGCAGTTTCGGTTCATGATTTTTTTCGTGAATATCAAAATCTTTTTCGAGGTTAGATCAAAGCTGAGTATTTTGTGTTTCTTTGAAGTTCCTAAGAAATTTCAAACCCTCGATGAAAAAAGATCACAAAATATCTAAAAATTCCAAGTTATGCTAAACCTAGGATAGGCATTCCCAAGCAACCTTGAAATAAAAAAAAAATGGAATCGAAATTTAATTTGAAGTTGTAATATCATCTCTCTCTCAAAATCTGTCCATATCTATAGGAAACCACCAACCAAAGCTGTCACCATAGGTGACATAGGTTTCTTCAAGTTTTTAGTGATTCTAGCTTTTTTAACGATTCTCTGGATAGACATTGTATTCTCATTAATGGTTGGTTGGTTAAACGACATATCAACCCTTAATGGGGTATTTATGTTGAAATCAGTTGTGAACTAGGAAGTTCGGAGTTTGTTTTTTCTTTAAACTGGGGATGTAGTTTTTCTTTTTCAGAAAAGTACCAACTTGTACGAAAGGGAGGAGGGTGATGAGAATGGGCTGATAAGGGGGAGATAATTAATTGGTACTAAAAATAGAGCTGGGACCAAATAAATCAAAAATAGAATAAAGAGGCCAAGGATTAGAGTGTATATTTTAGGGGCAGGATATGAGTAAGGTATGGTTGAATTTCTTTCTTTTGACCTATCTGATTTGATTGGACCTACGAGGAATTGAATTCCTTCCAGCATAACTCTTCACCCCTAATGAAATATGAAAGCCCCCTCATCACGCTAAAATACTTATACACAGAGTGGTCTCATTAATGGTTATTATTAACAAGTATAATTAACAGGACATCATGCACATATATGTATGTATATATATATGTATATATGTATATATATACTTACTGTTTCAGTCATTATTAAATATTTTTTGACAATGCAGGCTTTCTCTGTTATAATACAATATATTATACCATGATTCGTGTTATGACGTAGCCTAAATACTAATGTAGGTCCAAAATGGCTACATTTGTATTGCGGCTTGGTTATAACGTGATTGGCTTTCTTGGATCGCAACACCTGCGCTATAAACGAGAAGGCCTGTATTGAACTTTCATAAAATGATTTATATTGTTTCTAGGTTTTTGACTTATCATTATTATTTTCTTGTATACTTATGTATGTTTCACAAATATCACTATCCAATTCATTTCTGAACGGTTTTGAGGATTTTTAATATTGCCCTCTTCTTTAGTTTCACATGCATTATAGTTCTGTAACTCTATGCTATGCATATTCCTCCAACGCATTCTTCATTTGGAACACTGATATAGACATTTCTATTTGAAGATTAAATTTAGAGTTTCATTTGGAGTTAGTCCAGTTCGGTTATTTGACTTTATTCTTCTTTTATATATAAAATTTTGCAACAAAGAGGTAAACTTAGATCAGGGTTTTTAAAAATAGATAATTCATTACAACATGGTAAATGTATCATTTGGCCTAAACAACGTAAAAAGAATAAACAATTGAAAAAACTGAGGCTGCTCAAGGAATCGAATCTGCAACCGATAGGGTATTTTCTTCAACTGTTTATTCTATTTACATTGTCTACGTCAAATGATACATTCACTGTGTAATAATGGGAGATCATTTCAAAAAAAGTTTCAATATAGTATAATGCAATTTAAAATCATTCTGTTGGATCATATATCTATTTCTTAACAACATATGTATATATATATATATATATATATATATATGGATACACATCGCATGTAATAAATGTGGATATACTTACACACACACACACATGCACACACACACACACGTCTATAGATAGTTAGGTGGATTGATATTTAGTAAGATCAGCTTAGTCCAGCACAAGCCAATGATAATCAGAAATCTAGTAAAGGTTAAACTCACTATACAAGCAACGGTTTGCACAAATAACAAGATAACCAATAGTTTAGGGCGAGAGGATTTTATCAAGCATAAGTAAATTCATATGAAGTGAAAAATTGAAATATCAAACATTTGGCTCTGAGATATTATTGACTTTGGAATGAAATAGAACAAAAGCGACATCTGATAACAGCTGACTGGCAATGCGGTGAGTTAGTTTACCTGTACACACCTGGTATTATGGTTTAATCATGTATGTCCCATAATGAAAACCATTTGTGTGCATTCGGGCATTTCTGCAGACAAGTCCAAAGAGTTGAACTTTGAATGAAAACCTCTTGGTACACTCGATGTCCTAGCTGAAAGTAGGTGACGTCAGAGATGATCGAATTATTGACTGTCTCCTCTGATACACCACAATTCATTCATATGTTATGAGACAGTGAAGGAAACTCGATTGGTTAATGCATGCGTGATTGACTCTTTTGAGGACACAGCATTAACCCCTTACCTTAATAACCAGAGGGAAAATGTTTGCATTCTGTGTCTATGACGTCTGACTTGAATTCTCAACGTATTTATATGGCATAAATTATAAACTTGAGTAACTTTCAAAGCTTTGAATTTTCCCAAGAAATTTAACTAGGAACAGAAAAGAAGAAATAAAAATCTTTGTATATGAAATATATATAAAGATGTACACAAGTTTGTGTAGTATAGATACCTCTACCTCTGAATAAGAAACTCTATGCAACAATCTAAATCATTCATTTTATTATGCTATTTTTCCTCCATTCATATACTGAATTCATGAGATCTGCTATCTTTTCTTATAGAATATCCAATCAATCTGCATTCTAAACATGAAGCAGATTTTTTTATCAAAGATTTTCGGAATGTTTTTCTCATTTTACACCCCAATATTGTCTTGACATATGCAATTGGATTTATATCAGGAGATTGACCTGGCTATGAGAGTTGCTAAATACCTTTTATTAAATAACAAAAACCAGGAAATAGGTAACAGCAAATAAAATGCATCACCCTAAGGATGATGTAGATGGATTCAACCTGCCAAGAAATGAGGTTGGCAAGGGACTCATTCAACTAGAACTATCATATATGACAACCACCATCAGTTTTCAAACCTACATCCATTGCACCAATGACTGGATGATAGAATTGGTGAAAAAATATGAGAGTAGCAAAAAAACTGCATTCCATTACAGAGGAGGCAAATAAGAATCGGAAAAACCTGAACCTCAAGGATGAAAGCAAACCTGATGCTGACTCACCTACTAAAGCAGACAAGAGAGTGGGGATCAAGGCTGAACAGGAAAGATAGAAAATACTACATGAGCACTGGCAAGAGAAATCACTCCACAGCCGATATCCACTTTGTACCACAGGAGCTGATGTCGATCAGAATAAACCCTGCCAGTGATTGAGAAGCTCAGGATTGAAAACTGAAACTGAGGTTTTCATACTGGTAGCCCAAGACCAGAGCCTAAAAACACAAAACTACCTGAATAACATATTAAGAAATGGTACTGACCCTAAGTGTAGACTATGAGGATAAGACTCAGCAAACATCATAAATGTCCCATATGCTAATAACAGTTACAAGCACTGGCTTGAAACAGTCACAAAAGCAAAGATGTGACCATATTATGGGATTTCACTGTACAAACTGATAGAACAATAATTATGCACGGGCCAGATATTATAGTAAAAGACTTTGAAGAAAAAACTTGCCTCTTAATAGATATGACTGTCTTAGCGGATAAAAACATTGCTGTCAAGGAATTTGAGAAACTCTCAAAATACAAAGACCTTGAAATAGAGTTCAGCAGAATGTGGCAACTCCAGACCAAGATAATACCTATGGTTGTTGGAGCCCCTGGACTACTCAAAAAAAGGGATCAGCGATTTTCTTAACAACATACCTGGAAAGAAAAGTGGAATACACAAAATAGCTCTTTGTTCCACAGCGCACATTATTAAAAAATTCTTGTCAATGTGAATTTATGTACTGCATCTAGCATACATCACTTTATGCATACATAGATGTACGTTTATGAAAGTGTTGTATCATCTGTATATGTAAAAGCCCTTTTCCACCCCTTTTTTTCTAAAGCTCAAACTGTCATAACTTACAAGGTTGCCAGCCTTAGGTCTCTGGTTGAGAACCAGCTGATGACTTACAGAAAGTTAAAACAAAGAAAGCAACATCAACATAATAATTATATTGATGATAATGATAATGATATATGGAGAAAAGTCCTTCCTATGAAATGGATAATGATTTTTCTGAATTGATATATACCCTAAGCAATCCAGAAGCTATGAAAGAACAATGCTTTGAATTCCTCTATAAACCATAACCAGAAATCTACTGTTTGGTATGGGCAGTTCAAGCACAGCTTTTGGTAGACAATCTTGAGATCCCTACTAATTCCCTGTTTGTAAATTATCAAATGAGGACTTATCTGTAAAGATGACAGTGAGCCAAAGCTCCAAGTGTCTGTCCACCATCTTAATTGCTCAGTACTTTCACTTCTAAATTCGGAGTGGCTTTCTTCTGGCTGCCTTGCTGTGATATCATACAGCCATTTTTGAGCTGATCAAGACACACTCTGAGGTGCAGTTGGTCTAACAGTCTATAACATGGAGAATGGAATTGGCGATCAGAAATCAAATTCTTGATATGACACTTTGTGTTCATTTCACACTAATGCTTTAGGGAAAGGTATGAATCCAATACTCCCCTCAGATTTGGGTAAATAGCAGGGCAATTGGAGCCCTTTCATTACACCTACCCAAGACAATGAATCTCTATGAAAACCTCAAAAGAAGAAGAAATCAAGTGAAAAATCACTCTTGGATGGCAAGATTTTGGTAGAGCAAGCTCAACCCTTAAGAACAAGAAAATTCAATTAGTTTTAAAAAGAAGGGTCTAAAACCAATGCATCCTCCTGATAGTTGCTTATGGAGCTGAAATATGGAATCTAACCTGAAGATTGACCCTCAAACTGAGAACCATGCAATGTACACATGAGAGAATCATGCTCACATGGAAAGATCACAAAAGAGTGCAGTATGTTAGAGAAAAAAAATAGGAGATAGAATCCATTAGAAATGGCAACGGGCTGGTCATGTTGCAAGAATGGTAGACAACTGATGGACATCACTGCACACAATGTGGATACTCAGAGATCATTTACAAAACTTTGGCCAGCAAAATATAAGATGGCATGACGAGCTAGACAAGTTCAGAAAGTATTGGCTCTGTAAAGCCCATGATAGAAAAATCTTGCGAAACCTGTGGTCTATGTCCAATGATGGATGCTAAAAGACTAATGATGATGATGAACCCTCTAAAACAGTATATCTTAGGCATTGGTTTAGCAGCTTGGCACTGGAAAAACCAACAATTGCCACAAACAATGAAAAGGCCTTCAAGAAATGGTGACGAAGTCATTGTCTCATGTGTCGTGTAACATGGGAAGCAACTAACTGAACTAATGACACACTATGCCACACATGCTATCTTGTGATGGGGATTTTCCCCTCTTCAACCATGTTAAGATAAATTCCATCCTGAATGATACAATTGTTTCATTTTCTTCAGTAGCGAATCGTATATTTACATGATTTACAGTTGAAAATGACATTCCCAATTCCAATACTCTTTAGTGCTGGGTCATTCAACATTCACATTGTCCAACAATATGCCTACTTCTCAAAAGCTGACAATGCCCATGCTCCTGGAGTACGAGACAGTAAAAAGTGATTAAAACTCCTAGGGGCTGTTTACCATCTCAGGTATCCACTGCTTTCTTTGTTGAATTTTGACTAGTTTGAGTGGCTTTCTTCTGGCTACTCTGCCATAATAATCTGTACAATGAAAATATCATACCATACCCAATGCACTTTGCCACCTTGCAATGTGCTTTTTGTCTCATCCTACTAAAACTTGTTTCTGATGGCCCAGTTCAACCTGAACAAGACAGGGTGGATTCTTATTGCTCAGTCATGAATTGTATAATTACATGGTTCACAGATTTAAATGGATTTCCCAGTTTTAATGTTCTTTGATGCTGGCTCATTTCACCTCAAGACTGACCAACAATACATGCACTTTTGAAATCTGATTATTATTGCATGTCTGGAGTAAATGATATCATGAATTGATTGTGCTTGTTTTTTTATGTGCTTTTATAGTGAAGTGAATTATTACCAATGAATATTTCTTGTCTTTCTAAATGTCAAATCTGAGTAAAATGATGGTGTCTGTTCATTAACCCTTTTATATATATATATACATATATATATATATATATATATATATATATATATATATATATATATATACATAGTCTAGAAAGCTTCACAGCTTTAAACACTAACTATTAAAAAACTTTTTCAAATTGTTTTGATGTCACTTCAGTCACTTATTTCCAATATCTGTCAATAAAATTCATGTAATTTTTTTTGGTGTTTTTTTGCCTATTTTACATAGACCTTGTTATTATGGTACTATGTGTAAATTTTCTCTTGTTGGGATCATCAGTTGTTTACTATATATATATATATATATATATATATATATATATATATATATATGAATGTATTTAGCCTCTGCAAAGGTTGACTGCTCTTTGCAGATTCTTCCTGGGCAAGTGAGATATTTATAGTTTAGTTGTTCACCCAACTGTTGACTCACACACTTACCTTACTGTCAACTATTGTGGCATATCAGTAAAGAGACCATCCATCAGTATTGGGACAGAGCACTGGGAGAAGAGTATTGATATATTTTAGAGCATTATTGCAAAGTGAATGTATGCAGCTTCTCTTACCCTCTTGTATATATATATATGTGTGTTTATATTAATTTTACTATTATTAGTCAATATTTTTTATAATGAATTATCTGAGATATTTATATCATTTATACAATAATTCCCTTTGTCACAAACTACATCTGTTATGCTTTCATTGGTCAATTCGATAAAGACTAACCAATCTCATTAGAGAGAATTTTGGAATGCAGAAATCTGAATAAAGCAGTTGACAGAAACTGATCATCTTTGTTTGCTTCTTTATTATATTATGGAATTATGAGTTTGTAAAAAATTTGCGTTGAGATTTGGTTTTGCAAACCAGAGTAATTTTTATGGAAATTTATCACTAATTTTACTACTTATTTCATTCAAAATATCATTTATTCTATTACTATATATTGAAAAAAGTAAAATATCACTTTATTTTATTCAAAAAGAAAGAGAAGCAAAAAGGAAATTTATTAGTTCACTAAAAGGATAGGAAAATAGAGAGGGAGGAAGGAAAGTTACATAGTTTATCAAGTGAGCAGGAAGAGAAGGGAGGAGGTGGGTGGGGAGAGAGAAGAGAAGAGAAGAGAGTTAGGTAGTTTAATAAGAAGGTAGGAAGGGAGAAGGCAGAAAAGAAAGTTAGGTAGTTCATTGAGCGGGTAAGAAAACTCTTGCATAATACTTGTGAAAAATGGCAGGATTATTTATGCATGAATTGGTATTTCTTCTTAGGATCAAAGTATCTGCCTACTTTTTCCTGGATCACAGTGTTTCTCCACTCCCCCTGCCTTGGATCAGAGTTAAGTATCTGTTGTGCTTTTACTATGATCAAAGTGTTGCTCCCTGGCAGTTCTGCCTAGGATTGAAAAAAAATATTGAAATATATTTGTGTTATATATGCATCTATATGCTTCAAATATTTATATGCTTATGTATACATATATGTGCTATGTTTTTTATTATTATCATCTTATCATAATGTATATTATTCTACATATTTGGATTATATGCATTCATATATGCCTCATAAATCTTATGTATTTGTTTGCTCATATACATACACATAATTTCCATTATTATTATTATAAGGAACTGTCAACCAAAATGGTCACAAAAGCTGTAAATATAGGTTTCTTCAATTTTCAAAGTAGTCCTGCTTGCTTGCTATGTATGTATGCATTTATGTATCATGTGCACAGGCTGCAAAAACTTGTGCCAGAGGGCTGATATTCTAAATATTTATTCCTTATTATGTCCACAAAAAATATTTTTTTTATCGTTGAAAATTCCCCCACCCCTAATAGGTTTTTAGTTGTGAGTTCAATTTATGATGTAAGTTTTTGCTAAACTGATCGATATCTAGTGCCCGCCTATTTTTTGAAAATTCAGACTTTTTAGTGATCACTGCTCAAACAAAAAGCAAGAGGAGTAATTCATTAATTGATAACCACTTTTAAAATTTTTTTTCAATTCATTGTGCCCAACATGGCATGCTGCAAAAAGATACTGGTCACGTTACGGTTTCTATGGAGTAACTAACCAAACCTGTAATATTATATATTTGTGCTATGTGTGTAGGTATATTCCTGGCATGTCTTTTTTAGTGAAAGATAAAGAGAAAAAAATGTTCTCAGGATCAAGAAAAGTAAAGTATCTCTGAATTTGGGTTACATGCAAGATTCAATAGATTTAATCATCCTTGTGAAATGAGTAAAGGTTTTTTTCTTTTTTTTTTTTTCTTTTCTTTTAGCTCTTTCCCTTCCTGTCTGGTCTCATGCACCAGTGAACACACTTACACTTAGAAAAGCACAAAAACATATCAAAGAAACAAACCTTACACCCAGCTTTGTAGCTGATGTAGTTCTGTATTCCTCACTCAGGTCATTGTTCAAGCCATGGTAAAATGGCAGGATTTCGAATGCTGATTTTTAAGGCAGGCAAGCCCATCCTACTTGAGAATAAGTGCAATATAATCTTGCTGATTTCCATTCAGAATATTTGGACTTTTGCTGTACTCAGCTAAGATAAGTGAATATAAAAAGGAACAGCTGTTCTTTTTTAATTATATAATCTAGTTTATGATTTATTGCAAAGAAACTTCTTTTTATACATCAACATTTGTTCAAATAATTCAGTCTCTTCTTCCCATCTTTGATGTTCACTCAACATTTTGTCCGATCCATTCTACAGTCTATTTCAAGTGTAATATGCAGTATCCCCGAGGAAAGTTATTACGTCTGAAGAAAACCGTCTATTATCCAGCTGAAACCTTGAGTAAACACCAAAGATGGGACTCTTCTCAAAAACAAAATTCCTTTTTAATTGAAAGATTGTTATTCTACCACTGTTTAGTAAAAACCATGAACTGGAAATAAAGAATTGATCTCTAGTGAGAGTTGAACTTGCATCCCTTGACTTTGGAAGCCTTTGAAGCCAAATCAGTAACAGTGCTGTTATGGAAAGATGGGCTCCCATAGATAAAGGAATTAAAGCCTTTGCTAGAGGTTTATCTTTATTTCCAAGTCACATTGGTTGTTAAATTATTGTAGCATAACAATCTGAGAGTTGCAATAAAAAGCAACAGAAATAAGATGAATGAAAAACTAGTCAAAAATCAATAATAATGCAAGTTATAAGTTTTAGCATTCAATCTCTGTTGTGTCTTGAAAATCAGTAAGAAAGGGATTGTCAGTGGTCAGGAATTCAAGTTTTACTGATAGAAAAAAAGGCTGTCACATGTATGATAGAAATTACTTTGTGTTCTACTCCTAAATATGAAAGATGCATAGTGGAATTGACATGATAATTAGAAACTTTCAAGCAAGACTGACAACATAGATTCCTTCAGTTTTTAAGCTAGTCTGGCTGACTGGCTATTTATACATCTATCTATCTATCTATCTATGCAAGCATGTATGTATATATCACACACACAGACCATGCCTATTGAGCTAGAGGGGTGAAAATTTAAACATTTACTCCATCTAGTCTTTTTTTTTTGTTTTGAAAATTCCCTCTAAAATAGGTTTTTAGTGGGGAGTTCCAATTAAAGTGTAATATTTTGCTTAATTTGTCCCTTAGTTTGTGTCCGGCTACATTCATACTTTATTTTTGAAAATATGAACTTTTCAGTAATCCAACAAAAGGCGAGAAAAGTAACATATTAATTGATCACCTCTTTTTTCAAATTTTTTAATTGATCTCCCCAGACATGGCCAGCAACCAAAAGTCATTGGTCACATGATAGTTTCTATCTGGTCACTAACCAGATCTGTTTGTTTTTGATCTGCTTTGTATTCCATACATGTCTGCATCAGGTATTACAAAAAAGTTCAAGAACATTGTATTTGTTTCATTATCATTTCACTGAATTAGACAGATCAAGCAGTGCTGTGGATTCAGAAGGCAACTTCTAGGAGTACAGGTGCAGCTGAGAGAAGGGGCTGTGGAAGAAAATACCAGTTGTGAAACTGCAGATGTAATCTGTATTATAGCTCCGCTGGCAAACATAATGTATAGAAAACTATCTCTTGTTTATTCTTTGTATCAATTAGAGAGAGAGAGAGAGATTACTTTTAAATTATGAAACAATACTGGGGAAGAGAATAAGAAGTCCCATGGAATTAAAATCTTAGCCCCAGGTAGATTTAGTTCCGCCCCTCTCCATCTAACTTCTCAGCCCTTTGAGCTGTTTTGCAATTTCTCATCTTTTTTGCCCCATCCGTCTTAATCTGGTCTCCCTTTGATCAAAGACCATGACAGTCTCCAGCATTATTGCTCCATCAGATACTTCATTTTGTAACATTTACATGGAAAATATATGTTAAGTTTGAAATGAAGATAGGTAAATAATAATTGTTTCATCAGACACTTTCTCTGGTTACATTTACATTGAAAAAAACTATTATGTTCAAAATCTAGCTTGGACCCTCGGCTGATCTTGCTTTACTGAAATTAGGTAAATAACTTTTATCCAACATTTCATCTTCAAAAATTTACATGAAAAACATATGAGTCAAGTTGAAAATGAAACCAGAACATTTGACTCATCTTGCATCACTGAAGTTAGGTAAGAAAATGATCGTTCCATTGGATGCTTTTTCTGGTAACATTTATATGAAAATGTAAGTATTGCATATGAAATTAAGGCACAGCATTCAACTGATCTCGCTTCACTGAAATTAGATAAATAATCATCATTCCATCCAACACTTTCTCTGGTAACTTTTATATGAAAAATTCATGAGTCAAATTCAAAATAAAAGTAGAACATGATCCTGCTCAGGTAAATAGAATTGTACTCTTACTCAGACCTGCGTATTTCTCAACCTGTTTTGCATTGCTGTGCACCAACTGACACTCACTGTCCTCTTAGCAAAATGGGCGCTTTAGCTAAAACTTCACGATTAAAACCTAACAATCATCTCATTGTATATACACAGTGGATCTTTTCAATAAAAAGAATTTTAAAGAAATGGAATTCTTTTGTGAATTGAACGAAACAAATTTATCTGAAAGTGCAATGAGAGTAACTCTAATCATAAGTTATTCCCCTTGATCTCATACTTGGATTTTTTAATATGAATTTGAGAGTTAATTTCATGTGGAATTTATTTTCTGAGATTCTAAATTTTGCTAAGGCTTGTAAACAATGTTCTACAGTAGACTGATTTCACAAGTATCAAAGGGCTGAATAAAATTCAATGACACTTCTAAAATTTCCCTTACTTTGTGCAAAAGATGGCACTGAGGACCTTTGTCTCAACTTGAGTGCAACAGGGGTAATTCTCTTAGAGATAAACTGTTCTTCATTACTGAGTCAATTCTTTTGTTGCTGATTGACCATCTTTCCAGAGATGTCTATGGTTGTGCCGAGATATCCACTGCAACCTGAGTATAAATGTTTTTTTTCAAATTGGGGTGGATTGTTACACAGGGACCATTCCACTCTCTTGGCCCCCAGGATTGTCTTTTTTGTTCAGTGGTATGATGAGATGTCATAAATGGTGGCCTTTTCAGCAGCAAGAGTTTCTTGAAAAAAGGTAGATTTTACCACCAGTCTGTTTCAGGGGCATTGCTACGCACATTGGGAACCTTCGGGTTCCCTTTTTATTACTTGGCCCAGCTGCTGGGAATATGGTACCCCGGGGCAGCACTGTTCCATTGCACTCAACCGAACAGGTTGGGCTAGTCCTGATGCTTTCGTGGCGGCGGTTGTTTTGGTTGCTTAGCATACTAAAGCCGCATTGGCTGGAGCCATTTTTGGATGGGTGTCTCCTTTTTTCCCCTCGTAAAGCCTCAACCTTGTGTCGCATTTTGCTCTAGTGCGAGAGTAAATAAATAGGTCCACTCTTGGCTTATTTTCCTGTCATAGTAACCAGCTCTTAATCCTTCAAGTCTAAACAGCTCCAACTCACCTGCAAAGCTGTAGAGAGAGATGGATTCATGCCTTTCCCAAGGGCATGAATTTGAACTTGGTTCATTGAATCTGTTCTCTGTGCCAGTAACACCTCACTCATTAAATATTTTATCATAAACAATGAGTAACAACATTCAACTCTCAGGAATACCAACACTGAATATTTCATGGTGACATTTCTCTCTTAATGTACTCTTATCCATCATATAAATCAAGAAATGTCATATAAATTAACAGCTAGTGAGTGAACTTTTGTAATCAGACTTTGTATTATCAATACTAGGATAAGATATATATTTTTACTATGTAAATCTTCAAGAAATATCCCACCATATAATTGTTGTCAGATGTCCTGAATAGGCTCGTGTGTAGAGCTGCAATTTAGAACCCATCAATCTTGTTTAAGCCGACATAATCGAAGAAGAATGCACACTACCTAGACTGGGTGTTGTCTGGCAAAGATGTGGGTTCAAACCCTGCTAGTGTCTATTAGAAACCGTCAACCGAAACAGTAAACATCAACATAAGCTTCTTCAGTTTTCAAGTCAGTCTCTATGTATGTGTTGTGCATACAGGCTGCAACAATGGAGCTAACGGGCAGAAAATATAAATATTTACTCCTTATTACATCTACAAAAAAAGAATTTTTCCTTTTTTTAAAATTTTACCCCTTAAATCGTTTTATTTGGGGTTTGGGGAGTTTTCAATTTACAATGAAAGTTTATGCCAATTTGATCTCTTGGTTTGTGTCTGACAGTGTTCATGTTTGAAGTCCAAGCGAGTGAATCACGTTATAGCCAAGCCATGATAAAATTTAGCCCCCAGAGCTCTGGTGTCTGTGGTAGATAAGAACTGACTTAATTTTCAAAGAGCATTTGTGCAATCATTAGAATGTTGGGTTTGCACACTGTTAAGAGTCAGCTTAATCCATACTGATTACTAAATAAACAAACTTTATTGTATATAACTATACTCTTATTAACCCGTATCCTAGGATATAGCATTCAGGGCTAACATCCTCATTAACTACCAGTGGACAAGCCACTGTATATATGTATGGCTGTGATAGATTGGGCCTAGTCTAGATCAAGATCAATATAGATATAACTTTTTTTCCTGGTATAAGATCTCGCATTGTATATAAATAAACACTATAATTATTCAAAATAGTCTGCCCAAGATAACAGAGATAGAAAAGAGGGTAATGTGAACACACAAATACCAAACGGTCATTCACTGTTCTGCTATGTGTGCATGTGAATTTGTCTCTGGCTGCTGATTATATAACTACAACTACTGCTGCTGCTACTGTTACTGTTGTGTCTATTTTGTTTTTTAGCCGAAATGTAAACAACCTTTCAAATCATTGTGTAAACATACTGACACAGAATGCAGCTCTGGGTATACCATAAGAAGTATACTGAAGACCTGTTATGTTACGGAAGTTGGGGTCCATAATTTTCTGCTGCATCTTAAGTGAGTCTGCGTTTTCCATTTTTACAAACCTTGATCAAAGGCCCCTACCAAGTTTTTGAGACTCGTGTAATTCATGCAGAATTGAAGAGAAAACCATGGGGTGGAGGTATGGTGAAGCTAGTCCAGCAGGAAGATGGAAATAAAAGTAACTTTTAAAAAAAAATTGTGACGCCTCACCAGAAGGTTTTATTTTGACAAAAAAAAGATCCATACATATCAAGTATCTTAAGTAGGAGTTTGACAATGTGTTAGTAATCTTCGTAGCTGCAGATAAAAAAGGAAAAGGAGGCAGAAAGTTTTGTTTCTAGACGACAGAAATGTTTTTGTTTAATTCATTTCCTTTTTACAGTTGGTGTAACCTGATTCAGAATGTGTCTTTCCATTTTTTCATTCAATTATCTTAAGAGCCAAATATAACTCTTTCAAAATCGGGTTCCATGCTCAACCTGCATTATAAGAACTTCCACGTTATATCAAACCGCGTTATAACAGGTTTACAGTGTATATATAATACAAATATTACATAAATCTACAGACCATCAACCAAAATTGTCACCAAAAGTGTCAATATAGGTTTCTTCAGTTTTTAAGTTGGTCTCTCTAGCTGGCTATCTATATATTATGTGTACAGGCCACATCAACGGAGCAAGAGGGATGAAAGATTCAACATTTTCTCCTTATTTAGTTTTGAAGATTTTGATTTCTTTAGTGATTACTGCCCAACAAGATGCAAGTAACTTATTCATTAGTCACCCTTTTTCCGTTATTATAATAGATCATACCCAACATGGCATACTGCTAAAGGACATTGGTCATGTGAAAGTTTCTATTAAGTGACTAACTAAACCTATTATATATATAATGTTAACTTACAATATTCTATATATGGCATGAGGGCTTCTGTAATATTTACTTATAGATGTTTTTGACAGGTAAAGGTAAGTTTTGAAAATCTATAGACAGATATAATGAGTAGCTAAAATTCAAAAGGTTTATACATTGATAGCTTACAGCCAATTTATCATAGCTCTTTTGATGTGAAAGAAAGGTCTTGGCTTTGCGTCTTATGTTATAAGAAGATTAATTGGTCCAAGAGTCCAAACGTCAGCCATTATCATTAATTTTTGACACGTATTCTCTTTCATCTTAATTTTTCTGTTGCTTTTTATTGCAGCTTTACTCGAGTCTCCAAGAGAGTTTATTCTTTGTTTCCTATCTATGTTGTTTACTCGCTGTCGTAGATTGATGGCTTGAGTAAAGTTGTATCAAAAAACAACTAAAAATATGAAGAAGAAGGAAAATACTAGTTAAAGATTAATAACAATGATTGGCAATACTTCATCTAATGAAAAAATAAATAAAGACAGGTCTGATTAGTCATTCAATAAAAACTGTCATGTAACCAATGTCTTTTGGTGTGTTTGGGGGATCAATTAAAAAATTGGAGGAAAGGTTTATCAATGAAAGTTACCTCTCGCGCCTTTTGTCGGGCAGTGATCACAAATAAGTCTAAATTTTAAAATAAAAAAAAGGTGTGAATGTTACCAGACAGAAACTAAGGGATCAATTTAGCATAAACTTACATTGTATTTTGAACCCATCTTTGAAAACAATTAAAAAAAGTTCTTTCCAGACATAATAGAGAGTAAATGTTTAAATTTTCAGCTCTTTAGCTCCACTGGTGCAGCCTGTATGCACAACATACAAACAGATAGCCAGCCACACCAACTTAAAAACTGAAGAAACCTGTTTACAGTATTGATTACAGTTTTGGTTGACAAGTTTCAATACTGCCTACAATTCTGAATATATTTGGGACTATGGAGTAATTTTTTTTTTAGTTGATTATCTAAATTGTTGACCCAGTCATTACATTGAAGATAATACTGGCAAGTTCTACTGATAAAATAAATGACCAAGTTACGAACAAGCAACAGGTGAAAACAATAGACTGTTTATCATTGTGACAAGGTAGCACTAAATCTTGTTAAGCTTACCCTTCAACTGAGATCAAATTAATATCTGCCTGTAATTAAAGTGTTCAAAATTGACCTTGAATCTTGGAGTTTATAACCTTGAAATGTCTAGTTTGTGAAAAAAACTAATTTATTTCTTTGAACTTATCTCACAAGAATATGAATGGAAATTCACAAAGAAACACTCCTAACAATGTAATCTGATCTGATCTGAAACACAAATGATGTCATCTGAAGCTTTTAACAAATCATTGAAGATACTATGATAATACCATGGGTTAACACATTCACTGCTACCTTGGATGGTACAATATACAGCACTACAAAATGAGCATGTTCTCCACTCAGTGCCAATCTGCTCGTATAATGGTTAGCATGACTCCTTCAACTTCATTAAGACGAATTTCCTTGTACATTCGGCAGCTAATTGAGCTCACTCCAAGCTATGTGATTAGTATAGAGGTATCCCTTCAGTGGTTATAAAAAGAATATATTTAGAATCAAGTTCTGATCTCAACCAGGATCCTGAAGCTAAAACATGCAAATGAAACCTGGACTTTGGCACCAACTGTTTATACTCTGATGGAAATTGTTTCTGAAGAGATAGACACTTCATACCTTTACCAGCTCAGTGCCACAAGGCAGAAACTGAGCGCAGTATACTGATCTAGCTATGTATACTACCTTAAATAAAATCGTGAAATGGAAACACAAATGCATAAGAGGTGTTGCACAGCATACCTGCTGTTGTTTGATCAAAGAGATAATCTATGGCTTATGGGTTGAGATCTTATCCTTGAATGATTAATACTCAATCTTGTGGTCTATCTAAGATATAAAATCATACTGGAGATAGTGTGGCCCAATTTTGCGGTAGCTTGGTTGTAATGTGGTTGGCTTTCTTGGATTTCAATACCCACGGGGGGACACCTGTAGTGATGTAGATGCAAACACACAGACCCGCTTTCTCTCTTTCTGTTTACCATGGTAGAGTCTTGCTTTAACCCTTGCTCGCTTTTTCTTTGCTTTAGTGTGACAGAAACTCACAAACAAATGAACTTACCATCACAGTCAATAATTGAACAACCACTGCGGCAAAATTTGAAGTCATGTAAGAAAATTCCATCAAAGAATAAATATGGTTAGAATAAGTTCTATTTATGACATCACTGGCATGGGAAACGTCTAAAATAGAGTGGAAAACATCAAGAAACATCTAGATTCTGGAGAGTCTAGATTTTATTTATAAACCCATCAAAATAAGGCCACCCCAAAAGACCAGAAAAGCTTTTCAAGTCTGTAGACAAAATGGTTATTGGAGTATTGAAACACACTAGCGCACAAGCATACAAATAAATGGTCTTATAAAAAGAGGATAGAACCCTTTGCCACCTTAGGTTGTTGTGATTGTTCAACAAACAAACAAAAATGTGACATGGGCTTTTATATAAGATTGATATGGTCAGTACAGGCCTTAAATCATTTTCAAAAGCATATAAATTCTATTGACTACTTCAGTTTATTGCACACAGCTAGTGTATCATAAAACCTTTTCTTTTTATTTTGACAGTTTCTTAAACTTAATGATTTAATATGATTCCTTTTATGGTATTTTTACTACAAACAACTCGTGGTTACCTTTTGACAAGTCATTATATATCTGACTGGTTTGACCATGTTGTTTCAAAAGGGGTTTTTATTATTAGAAGCTGTCAACCAAAACTGTCATCATTAACATAGGTCTCTACTACTTTCAAGTGGGTTTGGCTATTTATTTATGTTTGTGCCATACCAATGAAGCTAGAGGGCTGAAAATTCAAGCATCTATTCCTTACTATGTCAAGAAAATTTTTTTTTCTAACCCACCCTAAGTTTTTAGGGGTGTTCAATTTACAATGTAAGTTTATGCTAAATTGATCCCTTATTTGTGTCAGACAGTTTTCACACATGTTTTTTTTAAAAAACTGACCTTAGTGATCGCTGCCCAACAAAAAGAAATTGAAGGGAAATAGAAATGGTGGCTCCTTATTTTTTACTTCAGATAAGGTAATGGTTCATCAAAGCTAGATCAGACCCATCACTGTTTCTCAAGGTCCTTCTGACCGGGTTACAGGTCCGAATGAATAAATAAAAAAGTGAAGAAAATGTTAATGGGTGACAATGAAATTATTCACATATGAAATATGAATATATCATAATCTTATAATTTGCTTTGTTATCAATAATTTGTTTATTAAACTATCAAATCATAACAATTTTAGTAGCCTTGGCATGATCAAAAAATACGATGTAGGTTCAAGAGAGAGGGAGGGAAGGAGAGAGAGAGATGAGGAGTAGGCAAGACACAGCTTATATGTGCGCAATACGAGGGAGCTAGTACCATAAATTTTCACATGATAGTTTTAGCTATTTTGAAGCTAGATTTAGCTCCGAAATAGTTGAATTGGAAACTAGTTATTGCAATTTTGGTGGCTTTCTTGGACCCCAATACCAACATTATTACTGAGGGCACCCGAATTTATTATCTTTGTAAGGTACGATTTTTTACATTTGAAGGTGACTTTGAGAAGGCTTTTAGGTTTGTCTTGATTTGAGTTTCTTTCTTAATCATGATTGATGTTTGACTAGTATTACTAAACCGTCAAAAATATACTCTAACCAAAACTAGTAGCTTCCTATAGTTTCCAAGTTGGCCCGGTTGGTTATGTATGTATGTATGTATGTATGTATGTATGTATGTATGTCTCATGCACACAGGCCCTACTAAAGGAGCTAAAGAGCTAAAATATTTAACATTTACCATGTCTCTAAAAAATGTTCGTTCTGTTTTAAAATTCCTGTTCCTCTAAATAGGGTTTTAGTCGGGGATTCAATTTGCAGTGTAAGTTTATGCTAAATTGAACTCCAGTTTGTGCCAGTATTCATGCTTGTTTTCGGAAAATCCTCACTCTGTTAATGATCACTGTCCAACAAAATACATGAGAAGTAACTTATTCATTAATCACATCTTTTTCATATTTTCACTCTCACTCTCAACATGTCATGCCAGCAAAAGACATCGGTCATATGATGGTTTTTACTGAGTAACTGATCAGACCTCTTTCTTAATTTCAGTTGCTTTTCATTGCAACTATCAATTCTACAACCATTAGTAAATAACACAAAAGAATGAGTACCAGGCAAAACTTGAACTCACATCTCTTTTATTCCTTGAAGTCTATTTGATCAGTAAGGCATCCATTAATTCCTGACCACTGACAGTCACTTTTTTTCTGATTTTCAATGTATTTCTATAGTTGAATCATTTTCTATGTAGTTGTACAGTAAAATTATTTTAAATGTATTTTTATAGTAAAATAATTTTAGATGCATTTTTATAGCAAAATCATTAGCAAAGCATATATACATGTATTCTGTAAGTAATGCTTGTCTTAATTTCTAACTACTGACAATTGCTTATCCTAATTTTCAATACATTTCTATTGTTGAATCATTTTCAGTGTATTTTACGGTGAAATAATCTTGAATGCATTTTTATACTATATAGTATATAGTCGCAATGCATTTATATATTTCATAACAAATATTTGTTAAAAAAAAAAAGCAAAATTTGGTGATTAATCATCCAATCATTTTTTCTCTATTGCCACAAGCATATCATTAAAAGGGCAAATTGAAACTAGGGAAGTAATGGGATATCAGTTAGTGACCAGAAAACATTCATAGGAAAAAAGTTTATGGAAAAATAAGTCATAATGTATGGTGATGTGTGGTATGGAAGAAATGTCACTGGAGAAAAATCATAACTTAGGTTTCTAGGTTAGAAAAATAGTTCCAGGAAAATATCTTTTAGTAAAGTAAGTAATGTTTTAGTAATAAAATGGGTAATACTTCAATGACATATGTAATATTTTGATTCATTCCATTTCTAGTAATAAAATGAATAGTATTTTGATAAAACATGTAATATTCTAATTTATTTAATTTCTTATTATAAAATGAATAGTATTTTGATAAAATATCTAATATTTTAATTTATTAAATTCTAGCAATAAGATGAGTAATATTCTAATAAAACAAGTTATATTCTTATTCAAAATAGTATTTAAAATATATTTCTGATAGTTTTATCATCACTATTTGATTCATCAAAATTTTACTTCCTTTACAAAAATGTCAGTTTATGATAATAAACTGAAAAAAAATCAAAATATTACTTCTTTTCTCAAATATAACCTAGTTTATTGCAATAAATTTAATGAATTAAAACAACACTTATCTGATTAAAAATGACTCTTTTCCCAAGAATCGTCGCAGTATTTTATAGCAGGTTCAAATATAGTCAGCAATAAAATACATCTAGGATAATTGCTTGATGTTTTTGCCTACCACCTGTGTCATAATATATGTAACCATTGAAGAGAATAAAAGAGGGTTTGATGCATTTGCCAATAAATCATATTTGTAATTTCATGGGTTACATGAACAGCTGATATACCAATTTAATTTGCAATGCATTTTTGTAGTAAAATAATTCACAATAGATTTCCATAATAAAACCATTAGTAATACATTTACATATTGATATAATTTGCCAAAGATTTCTATAGTAGAATAATTTCCACAAATTTCTGTACGTTTTTTAGTTTTTAGTATTTGCTGTATCACTTTATTTGTCAATACACTCAATACATCCGTCCTTGTTGCTTATGGGGCTGTGTAGTCACAGACCAGTCAAAGAGCCAGCGCTGACCAATGTCTATCCTCGAAAGCATCTTTCATGGGCATTCCAGCATCAGGCCACAACTTTATGGTAATGGAACAAAATTGCCTGCTTTGATGAGTCTCATTTTTTCCTGGATAAGATGGGTACTTATGCATCATTATCTGGGGGAAGAAATGGTAATGTAAAAAAAAATAATTTGCAGAATATGAGGTTAGGAGGAAAAATAAACCTTCCTAAAAATTGTTATCCGAATATGAGCACTGGTAAGAAAACACTTCCCAAAAAGATGTATTTAAATAAATGTCTGTAAAATGTGTTTCTTAAGTTTTAAAGTATGTTTCTGAAAGATATTCAATCAAATAACTATTACTATTTTATTGGCATAAGAAACAGAAGAACATTCCACCTTTTCAATTACCAACACTTCTGCACTGATGGAGGTTTCTAGAATTTTGGAAATGTCAGTATCAACATGTGGATTGGGCTAAGTTTGCTGCTTGCTTTAAAATTGTGAATAGGATTTTAAATCATTCATTACCAAGATGTAACTTATAGGAAATTGTTTTATTTTTTTAAACAATTTCGGAATTTTTCAAAATTTCAGAAACATTAAAATTTTAGATGAGCTAAAAAATCATTAAAGAAATTTTGTATCCTGATAATCGCCAGAGTGATAAAAATCGCTATACTTCATTATCCTGGGGAAGAAATAGGATCAGGATGCATCATGGGAAAATAAACTAGTAGAAACAGTACGATGGTTTTGGCAATATTTTGTTGGGAAACACTGGATTCTAGAATTCCCTTTGTTACATACCACCTACCTTAACATCATTGAAGACCAGGTTCATCACTTCAAGGCAAAAGTCTTCAACAGTACAATGGGCCCTGCCACTCCGTTCAAGTTCTATAAGAATAGTTTCAGCGAGAAAAAATATTTCACTGTGTTGCCCTGGTCACCAAACTCCTCAGGCCTCGATTGCACTGAGCACTTACAGACTGTGTTAGAACAACAAATTTGCTCGGCAGAACCTCCACCATATAACTTACAGCAGTTGAAGGACCTGCTGTTGACATCCTGCTTCCAGATCCCAGAGGAAACCCTTACAAGTCTTGTTAAGTCCATGTCTAATCAGATAAGGGCTGTTTTGCAGGCACGTGGAGAACCAATACCATATTTGGCTGGTAGTCATAATGTTTTGGCTCAGCAGTGTATCTGTAATCATAGAAGTGAATCAAAGTTTTGACATTTCTTTAATATCATCTGACTGCTAACATAAACAGCCAGTTTATTCAATAGAAGATACTCTACTTTCGTTATGCTATATCATGTAATCCCATAAGTAATGTCTGAAATCTGATATCGATAGATTAAATGACAGTTCCCCTATTCTAAAATACCTAAATGATAACAATACATTCAAGTGATGTTTGTACACTTTTGAGTAAGTTGTGCCGTCACAGTACAGTTCAACTAACCTAGATTGTAACTATCCTCTTAAAGGTTGACGTGTCTATGTTGCACACGAGACATATAATGGTCTATGAGTATAGAATAGACAATAATGTTTCAGGAGCAACCTGAGATATTCATGATGTCGGTAATCCTTAGTTTTGAAATATGATAGCATTAAAATGCATTAAAATTGCCAAGATTTTTCACCCTTATGGAAAAAATGGATAGATTTCTTATTCAAAAAATTTTTTTAAAATTTCTAGCCAACTTTATGGCTAAAAATGTTATTCAAATTCCAAAATTCATACAAAAGATAAGGGTTTAGGGCTAGGATTTTTTGAGAACGATATCATAGATTTGTTGAATACTATCTCATAGTAAGAACATCAACGTTTTTTTGAGGCATAAACAAAATTTTTAGTGTTAAAGTTATCTAGAAATGATAACTATTATCCTCCTTGATAGCTAAAAATGGCTAGATTTTTTTTGGTAATTTTTGCATTATCCTATTTTAGGACCAAATAACCAATGATTAGTGATGGTGTTTATGGGAAATATTCTTGAAGAAAGCACCATAAATAGTTTGAAATATTTCGAAAAGGTAACCTCAGTTAAAGAGATGCACATCAAACAAGTTATCCTGTAGAGTTTAATCATTCCGTGGTCTTGTTTGAACTCAATAGAAATAGTGCTGCTATAACTCAAAAACTGAATTTAAGCCATTCAATGATTCACCCTCATCTGCAACAACTTGGAAAAGTGCTTAAACTTACTAAATAGGTTCCCCATGATTTGGCAGAAGCCAATCATTAGGTAAGAGTGGACATCTGTACTTCTCAGCACTCTCATCAATGCATTTCACCATTTTTGGGACCAAAACAATTAAAAATGGATATTGTACAAGAATATAAAGCAATACAGACAATGCTTTAATGGAGGAAAACATGCTAAAGCATTACCAAAAATAGACCTCCATTAAAGGAGAGTTTCAGTAAATGTTTTATGGGATTATGTTGGTGTCGTCCATTTTGAGCTGTAACCAGTCAATGTTATGATTACAATTGACATTTATTATCAGCAGTTAGGGTGCTTAAACACTGTTTTGATGGAGAAGAGGTTCAGTTTAATCAATTGTAAAGGTTTTGTAATCCATCACGGTGATGTATGGCCCCATACAGCAAAGATCACATTTGAAAAGATTGGAGAACTTGGTTGGGGAAAAAATGATTTATACGTGTATAATTGCTTGCATTATTTGGATAAAACAATAAATGTATAAGCAATGATCAATGTTTAACTAAACTCCTTGAAATACACAGTATGGAAAAGATTCAATGTAGCACACTCCTTGAGGATCAAATTCACTACAACAGTTATAATCTGTAAAACTAGCTTTCTAACCACTGCTCTATGGTAAGACAACACTCAGATTGTTCTATATTTTCAAAGCACAGAGGTTTCCTTTATTATTCTACCTTTAGTTCCAAATTTACCCTTGATAAAAATCATTATACTCATTAATTTGTTGACCTTAATCAAAAAAAATCAAGGAAATAAAAAAAGCACATATGCACAAACAATTACAAACAGTCACTCATAACTGCCACCAAAACTGTCAACATAGGTTTCTTCAGTTTTCAAATCAGTCTGGTTGGCTGTCTGGCTATCAGTGTATGTGTCACACATTTGTTTTCTGGTATTACATTGGCGTTGTCCATTTTGAATTGCTGCCAGTCAATGTTATGATGACGACAACAGACATTAATTATCAGCAGTTAGGATGCTTAAACACTGTTTTGATAGACAAGAGGCCCAATGGAGCTAGAGGGCTGAATATCTAAACATTTACTCCTTATTATGTTAAAAAAAATTTTTTTAAATTATCCCATAAAAAGGTTTTTTAGCAAGAGTTCAATTTGCAATGTAAATTTATGCTGAATTGGTTTCTTAGATTGTGTCTGACAGTATTCACGCTTATTTTTTTAAAATTCAGACTTTTTTGTGATCACCACCCAACAAAAGGCTAAAGAAGTAACTTATTTATTGATCACTCTCTTCACTATGGGTGTCCGCTGCAACTTCTCCAAGGAGGAGCAAAAGTATACATTACAAGGTTGGAGGGGAGTAGATAGATATATCTGGATGTGAGTCGTCAGGTGAAGGACTAGAGAGTGCTTCAGCTGTCACTGTCCATATTTATCCATTGATACCCAGTCTCTATGAGTTTCTGACTTTCAAACCCTGTGGTGAGAAAGCTAGATCCACAGGTGGGCGAATGCCCCATTTGCACCTGCCCCCCATTACCAATTTTTGGAATGATCATCCCCAACTAGGCATGCTGTCAAAAAACGTTTGTCATGTGATGGTTTCTGTTGAATGACTAGCCAGACCTGTTATTTTTTTTTGTCTCCAGTTCTTGCATTAGATTTCTTGCATGCGGAAAAGTATATTTGTAATTAATAGGGTTGTTGGACTCCTGACTGTTTCCTTTGTAAATAAATGAATATTAATTCAATAATTGGAGATATGGAATGGCATAGCAGTTACCAACAGGGTAAGCAGAAGCATGAAACAGAGGTTGAGTTGTGGCGGAGGCTGCTTATGTTCACTTTGCACTAATACCTTTGAAAAAGGCATGAATCTATATCTCCCCCCCACCCCAGCTTATGGTAAACCCTGTAAGGCAATCCATCTTGGGTGTGGCGCTAGTAACACCATTCCATATAACCTTCTTGATACTGAAACCGCAACGAGTCCTTATGTTCCACAAAGAGTCTGTGAAGAAAAAAAAAGTACAATAATTTTGTGGTGATTCGAAAGGTGAAAGGTCTTGATGGGAACAAAAAATTCAGTACTTTCATGAAATTTTATTTATAAGGAATAGAATTAGGATATAAAGGTCTGTTCTTAGCACGACCAAGAAGGGAACGACTTAGAGCAGTACTTTTGAAACTGGGGTTCATTGACCTTTGGGTGTCTGCTGCAGTGTGCTCTCTAAACCTTACTCAGTGAATCTGGTGACCTTTCCTGCTGAATTTTGGGTCTTAGATTTCGTTACCCATGAAAAGCCCGACTCCAGTCACAGAATAGACTGTTGTTTGGTCTCTGAATCATACTAGTGTAACCATGTTTCATAAACAGTGACAAGTCGTTTCAAAAGATTATCACTGGGTTGCAGAAAATGCTGCAAAATTAATTTGGGGGTGTTCATTTTGGCACCCACTAGGCTGGCGGTTTCTGCATAACCAACTGCTCATGAATCATGAACCTGGCCTAGATATCTCGAGTGTCTCAGCTATTCTTTTGGCTGAGATCCATTGATTGGCCAAAATTGAGTCACGAGCATGATCAACAATTTCAGGAATTGACACCATTGAAGGCCTCCCAGACAATGTTGCATCTTCGATCATGTTGGAAGATGGTACACCACTTCTTCAAAGCCGAACATGACAGGCTCTTATCACCCAATGTTTGTATCATATAGGAACAGGAGCTTCATGATGGCCAAGAGTACAACACTTGAAAATTCTACACTTTCTGTTCACATGGTTCAGTCAATGATCTGAAACAAATTAAGAAATAAGAACTTTCTTTCTAGCAACAGAGACAAAATAATGCTTAGATTTTATCAAGTGAGTTGGATTGAGAAATTATCAGTATCCCTTACATCGTGAACCCAGGAGTTGTTTTTGAAGTTGTTGGTTAAATTGATTTCAAAGGTTTTTTTTTCGAGATTCAACTCATGTTTTCATCTCTACAAGGGAAAAGGCAATACTTTGACCAGCATTAAGAGTTTATAAAAAAATCATGGAAAGGTATATAGTCCTATGCAACAAATCCCTGATCACAAATAATCATTTAATATATTCCATGTGTTGAAAAACCAATCATCAAACCCGTCAATGAACAGTTATCTCATTTAACTGACAAGTTTTACCACTTAACTCTCAGTTATCCTTTCAATCATCTCTCCTATGGCTATTCTAACCTGCCGTACAACAATTATCTCCCTTTATTGTCAGCTGGCTGTAATTTGGCTTGATGCTTTGAATTGATTTTTATGTATTTATTTCTTTGACTTCAAAGAATGAGAGTAGGTCAAGGGAGCGAGATCACTCATCCATTTTTGAAAGCACTTTTACAAATAGCAACAAAGGAAGTCCCATGTTTTCCATTTTTAATATTGGTTTTATTTTTATGTTCTTTTGAATGTTTTTGGTCCATCCCTACATGCCTTCAAGTTAAGTATTACTCTGTTTGCTGGAGGTAAAACTGAAAAGAGATTTCTAATCTCTTTCTTTCTTTCTTTCCATGTTTCTTTCTCCTTTCACACAAGGACACACTTAGGATAAATAAAAATTGATGGAGTGTTCCCCATTGTATCATGTTTTTTGGCCTCAGCCGTCAATTGTGAGATGAAAAGAAAAAATGACCTGTGCACTGGGAAGAAAAATAAATTTCCTTCTTTTTTTTCTTACCTTTTTATGTCATGTTATTGGTCTGTGTTGACTCGTCTGATTTATTAGTTTTTCTTTTTTTCTATTTTTTTCCTTCTGTCCATGTATTTTTAGACACTGGCAACCAAAACTGTCAACATAGGTTTCACCAGTTTTTGTGGGGGTCTGGCTGGCTGGCTGGCTATCTATGTATGCATCACCTATACAGGCTACTGTAGTGGAGCTAGAATGTCCAAAATTTAAACATTCACCACCTATTATGTCTACAAAATAGTTTTTTGTATTTTCTTAAAATTCTCCCCATAATGATTTTTTAGTGGTGGTGATGAGGGGTGGGTGATTCAATTTGCGATTTAAGTTTATGCTAAATTGGCCTCTCAGTTTGTGCCACACAGCATTCACATTTGTTCTTTGGAAATTCAGACCTTTTTAGTGATCACTGCACAGCAAGGTGAGAGAAGTATCTTATTCATTAATCATCCCTTTAACCAATCTTTTAATTGATCACTCCCAACATGGCATGCTGCCAAAAGGCATTGATTGCATGGCAGTTTTCTGTTGAACAAATAATCAGACCTGTTTTGTTTTTATATTTTTCTAGTTCAAAGTTTTATGAATAGAAATATATCCACTGTATTTCTACTAACATTATACAATAACAAATCTCACTAAATGTTGGAGGGGACCCCTCAAGAATCTAAGCCCCAGCCTGGGCCCTCAATCTGGGCTAAGTCACAGCTTTTGAAAGGCCTGTTTATTCAACAAGCTCAGGGATCCCATGCTTTTGGAAGATCTGCCTACAGATATACAATATTTCCTCTGTGAACACTCAGGTGTCCACTGCACCTCAGTTGGGAACCACTGCACTTTATGTTGGAGGGGTCACTGAAAGCGTCATTGCCCCCAACCCCGGGCCTCCAAATCTCCAGCCATGCCTCAGTTTATATTCCAATCCTCCCTTTTTTTCCTCTCCTTCTTTGTTTCTTTTTTTCTTTAATTTCTTCTTTTTTGTTTGTTTCATTTTTTTTTTTCCAATTTGAAACCATCAACCAAAACTGCCAACATAGGTTTCTTCAGTTTTTATGCTGGTCTGACTGGCTGTCTTTGTATGTATATATTTATGTATCATGCATACAAGCTGCATCAATGGAGCTAGACGGCTGAAAATTTGAACATTTACTCCTTATTACACCACGAAAAAAACTGCTCCACAAACCAGAAATGTGATGAATTATCATTTTTAGCTTGAAGAACCAGAAGATATGTACATGTATATCCCTCAGCTCATTCATTGATCACCCCTTTTTTCCAATGTTTTTAATAAATTACTCCCAGATAGCTTGCTGCCAAAAGACATTGGTTACATGATAGTTTCTATTGAGTGACTAACCAGACCTGTTTATTTTCTTCATTTGTAATTTTTTTGTTTTTATTTTTACTCTTTTCTTTTGATGCTTTGCCTTTGTTCAGCTCTTTCTTTCCATTCTTTTCTAATTCCAACATTCTTTCTTTCTTTTTTTCATTCTTTCTTTTTTCTTTCTTCCTTTATCTCTCCTTTCTCTTTCTATCCTTCTTTAATACTGAATTTCTTTCTCTCTTGATTTCTTTCTTTCTATTCATTTTTTCAATACCAACTTTATTCCTTTCTTTGTCTCTTTTCTCTTTCATTCTCTTTAATACCAACTTTCCTTTTCTTTCTTTCGTCTTTCTTTGTTTCTCTTCCTTTGTTTTTCGTCTTCCATTTTATTCTTGTTCAATACCAACTTCCTTTCTTCTTTTTTATTTATCTACCATTTTTTTCTATCCATCTTCTATTCTTCTATTCTGTCTTTCTTTCTTTCTTTCTTTCTTTCATTCTTTCTTTCATTCTTTCTTTCATTCTTTCTTCCATTCTTTTTCTATTCTCAACATGCCTCCTTAGATACAATGGTAAAAATTTGGCCTTTGGTGTCAATTACTAACTTTCTAATCTCGATAAACAAATTTCAAATGTTGAATTTTATTCTACTCCTCCTCCCCCCCAAGCACCTGGAGGTTGACACCAGAGCCTCCAAGAGGAATTTCATAAAGCTGCACAAAGATGTTTTCTTTCCCCACCCTCCATATACACTTCACTTTTAGCCATCGTATTTTCATCTTTTATCATACCATACTATATTCAACCACTGGTAAGTGATAGTCAACCTATTTTATTGATTGAAATATTGTATCTACTGAGAGGTTCCAGTAGACAGTTCTACTTAATAACCTCTCAGGCCACCTTCCTTGAACCTCTAGGCAAAGGCGTATGGGAATTATTTGGAACAGGGTTTGATTTGCTTGAAATTATACACGGTTTTTGCCGAATAACACTGATTTGCCTGAAACAGTTTTGTCCAGTTAAATTCTCCCTCCTGGCCCACATACCTATGTCTCCGGACCCTGGTACAATACACCAGCTGCACTAACCTTTCGGAGGTCCGGTTTGACACTTAATTGTAAAAAAAACCAAGAACGAACAGAAACACACACACACACACACACACACACACACACACACACACACACACACACACACACACACACACACATATTCTAAACTACAAATGAAGAAAACTCAGGTCTAAACATTCCAAAAATGAAAATGACCATAGCTTTTGCACCACCAAGTAAGAAACAATGAACCCCCCAAAATCCTGTTCTCTGATTTGTTTGTTGACTCGATAATTCTATAGATACTAATCCATGACTAGCAGTTATAACAAGTGCACAACAACAGGCTCGAATGATGGATACTATTAATGCTATAAGTGTGACAGACAGAAAGAAGGGATATAGGAGGAAAAGAGAGTAGTTTAATAAGAGGGTAGGAAAGGTGAGAGGAGGAAAGAAAGTCAGGTAGTTTAATAAGGAAGGGAGAGGGACTGATTAGTGTTGCCAATACTATAGGTGTAACAGACACAGCACTTGTGGTTATCAGACTGATCAACAAGAACTTCACTTTAACACAAGCCCCTTAACGTTTAGATATTGAGAAGAGGCACTGATAAACCCCAACCCCGAACTGTAACCATTCGTAAAAGTTTCCAAGTGATGATTTGTTCAACTCTTAGCATGTGATTACCCCCTGTCAAGGTTAGCAATGGATGAAACAAGTTTCTACCATTACAGTTTGCTCAAGTACTGGTCTCTCTCATTATAACACGGTTCCTTATAGTACATTTCGTGTTATAATGCAATTGGATGACGGTCCTCCATATATTAATTTAGTTCTAGATTTAACTCTAAAATAGCTATATTTGGCTCCAAAAGAGCTAAATCTAACTCCAACATGGCTAAATTGGCAAACTAGGTTATTGCAGCTCGGGTTATAACATGGTTATAACATCCGCATACTCAGCCACTCTCTTCTCTGTTATGGCATGTCAGAGATGAGACACTTTTTTGTCAAGAAATCTGTTGATGAGACAATGCACAATGATATGGATGTCCTAACGGCATCATTACCAAGTGAATAAAAATAGCCTCACCTGAAATTTGAACTCAGTTTGCTGATTCTGTTTTGCCTGCTGATAATGCGATTTGTAACTTGCACCTCTTAGCACAGGGGTATTCAGCCTTCTTTCCGCACTTTGACATGTTTTAGAGAGATTAAAACATGCTATTGCTCACTCAAAATCACAAACCACATGCTAGTGGGTGGTGCCGCCCACACTGAATACTTAACAAGTAATTTTGAACAAGAAACACACATTTTAATCATAGCATCATTTTGAAACTTCTGCAGCTCCATTATCATCAGCTTGTGACTTTCAACTGCGGTATTATTCTGGGTGAAATATACAGAAATGATTAGTTAGTGCAAGGTGCAATTGGTCTAATAATTAACAGTATGAAAATTGGAATTAGCGAACTAAGTTCATATTCAAGCTATGACAGTTGGCGCTCATTTCACAATAATGCACTTGGGAAAGGCATAAATCCATCTCTTCTACCCTCAGGTTTGATTAAGTAGCAGAACAGACAGGACATTTCAACCTTTGTTGGTAACCAATCTACAAAATGGACAATTCTGATTCCAACTCTAGAAAGTCCAACCCCTTGTCCAGCATCGTGAGATGCATACAGGGGATAGCGTAGGGAATATGTTCCTGAAATGTACAGTTAATAGGCCTCTGATGAAGCTTTGATGGGCCTAGCAAGTCTGAAGTGGATTATTGTAAGTTACCAAAGTAACATGAAGGAAATAATCTTTTTTAAATTCTAAATGAAATAACCTGACTACCATCTCTACCTCCTTACAACATCTCAAGTAAAAGAAGATTTGAAGAAAAATTAATATTGAGTCTTTTTTTTACACAACATATTTAAAAAAAATGAAATAATTTTATACAAACAAATGAGAAACGTAATCTTAAACTGGTTTTGGTTACTTTCTTGAACAAATTAAAAACTGCAACCAATCAGTTAACTCAGGCTTTAGAAGCAATACAGTCAGATAACCACATGGGAAAACAATTTTCATGTTTTCTTTTGAAAGAGTTCTAAATATGAAAACATTGGGCCAGTGCACAGTTGACAGTTGATAATAGGTGACTGAAATTAGTTATTACTCTCAGTAGCTTGCAAAACAAAATAATGAATATATTCTTATTTGAGTACACTGAAATACTGTAGCCTGTTGGCAAACAGACCAAAATTGCATACAGAAGTTTGATGTTTATACACCAAAGGTTCACATTGTGGGTGTGCAATATTCTTGACAGCTGAAGACAGGCCATTCATTTGTTTGAAAGCAAATATGCCAAAGCCTTCAGTGTTTAATCATTAAAAGTGTAAAATGTACGAAAAGGAAAATCACTGGTATTACCAAGAAGAAAAAACATTAATATATAGACAGGTCTGGTTAGTCACTCAATAGGAACTGTCACATGACCAATGTCTTCCGGCAGTGAGCCATGTTGGGGACGATAAACTACAATACTGGAAAAATAGGGTGATCAAGGGATGAGTTACTTCTCTCACCTTTTGTTGGGCAGTGATCGCTAAAAAGTTTGAATTCAAAAATGAATCTGAATGCTGTCGGACACAAACAAGCGATCTATGTAGCATAAGTTTACATTGAAAGTTGATCTCCCCTCTAAAAACTTATTTAGGAGAGAATTTTAGAAAAAAAAAGAAAAAAAATTTTTTTTTCTTGACAAAATAAGGAATAAACGTTGAAATTTTCAACCCATTGCTCTATGCTTTATACATATATAGCCAGCTAGACTTACTTGAAAACTCAAGAAACCTATGTTAACTATTATGGTTGATGATTCTTAAAAAATTCACTTGTATGAACAAAAAGAAAAATCACGAATTTATATATATATAGATACACATAGATATACACCAATACATAGTACCACATTCTGAGTATGCTAATCGTGCTCTCCGTGACTGCTTCAGACAAGCCATTCATTTGTGTCGAAAGCAAATAAAAAGAAATCTTTAGAAGTCAACATCCAATCATTAAAAATACAAAGGATACTATTGAGAAAATAACTGACATTAACAGAAAGAAAAGACAGACCAATATATACAAGGTCTGTCAGTAAAGTATTGAGCCAATTAATATTACTAAGAAGGGCAATGACACTTTAGTCCTCTTCAAAGTACTCTTCCTGGGACGTCACACACTTGTGTATCTTCCACTTTTCTAAAACAGTCAGCAAAGTCCTCTTGAGGGATTACCATCAGCAGCTTCATTGCATTCTCCTTAATCTCATTCATGGTCTAAAATATCATTGGATAAAGCAAGAGGTTGCTGGGAGCCAAATCTGGACTATGGGGAGACTGACAAACCAGCCATTCATTTGTTTTGTAATAAAAAACAAGAAATATGCTGAAGTCTTTGTTGTTCATTCATTAACCCTCTGATGATCTTTATCAAAAGGAATAGCTGGTGTGAACAGGGGGGGGGGGAATAGGTTTGGTTAGTCACTCAATAGAAACCGTCATGTGACCAATGACTGATACCTTCGCTTCACTTCTTTCTACTTTCTATTGCTCCCAATTGCTTCTCCTACTTCACCACGACCCAGTGACCGGCATGAAAAAAATGCATTGGATTCTCAACTCAGCCAAGACCATACATTTTCATTTGTGTGCAAATATCTTCATCAGACCATATAACAATTTTTTTCTTATTCAGATAGGTGGAAAGTTAACTCTTGCATTAAGATCGGTCTGATTTCTGATAAAATCATTTACTATTTGCTCCCTATTGACAAAACATAGACTGCTTAACAAATAAAAATTCTCAATTATTGATTGACTGGTCTACTTAGACACCCAAAAGTGTTGTTATGCTTTTTGAGTTTCCAAACTCCTTCGCTTATTTTACAGACGATTAGAAACCATCAACTAAAACTGTCAACAAAACTGTGTACATAGGTTACTTCAGTTTCCAAGTGAGTGTAGCTGGCTTGCTCTCTATGTAAGTGTGGTGCATACAGACCATATCAATTGAGTTGGAGACCAGAAAATTAAAAATTTCACCCCTTATTATCAAAAGAAAAAAATGAAAATTTGTATCAGGTTTTTCAGTAGGGGTTCAAATTATAACGAAAATTTGTGCTTAATTGGTCTCTTGATTTGTGCCCGGCAGTGCTCATGCTTGCTTTTTGAAAATTCAGACAAAACAAAAAGCGAGAGAAGTAACTAATTCATAGATCAGTCCCTTTTCCAATTCTTTTAATTGATCACCCCAAAATAGCATGCAGCTCAAAGATATTGGTTGTGAGGCAGTTTTTAATGATTGACTAACCAGACCTGATTTATATTCATTTATTAACATTTTACCTATGTGGGATACATAAACTAATAATAAATCAGAGATAATATAAGAATTCATTCCAAAATCTTCTGTACTGTTCAAAACCGCACAGTTCAAAGTCTTATCATAATTTAAATGAAAAATAATTAATCAAAACACACTAATCAAAATCTCACTATTCAAGGTATTTCTGTGTATAATTAAAGTCAGGTCTATCTTATTTATAAGATCAGTAGCGGCCAAAAGTCCTTCACCCTCCCTCTAAATTATTACCCTCTCATGAAACTTTCTTTTCTCTCATCACCCTTCCTACCCTCTTATCAAACCACCTAACTTTCTTTTCATCCCTCTTCCTCTTTACTGTGTCTGTCATGAAAAGTATCAGTAGCATCCATCAGCCAAGCCTGTTGTTGTACACTTGTGATTACTGTCTGCAAAGCGACGGGTAATGGACAAGAAAATAATCATGAACAAGATTGAGTGAGTTCAGTGAAACTAGTTTTGAAGTTGGTAGACTATTTTGTCCCTTTCAAGCGGGGCCATTACTAAGTTCTGATTGTCACTACAAGAAGAATCGTTTGAAAGAAAATGAAAATGACTTATGACTTAAAAAGGTCCAAATTATTTTAATGGCGGCGACAGGAGATAAAGAGGAGGAAAAAAAGACGAAACACCTGAAAACCAAATTAAAAAAATCAAAAAAGTAACAATGGAAAATGAAAATCAAATGGACTACAAAGTAAGTTAAATGGAAACTTTGTGTGGGATAAGAAACCATCAAGCAAAACTGTCAACATAGGTTTCTTCAGTTTTGAAGTAAGTAGGGAAGTATTTATGTATTACATCTACAGGCCACACCTGCCGAGATGGGGGGTTGAAAATTTGAACATTTATTCCTGTCTAGGAAAAAAAAGAAAATTTTTCTCCCTGTCAAAATAGGTTTTTAGCGAGGGGTTCAAATCACAATGTCAGTTTATGTTAAATTGGTCCCTTAGTTTATGCTGGCAGCATTCAGGCTTGTTTTTTGAAAATTCAGACTGTTTTACTGAATACTGTCCAAAATAGGCGAGAGATGTAATATACTCATCGATGATCCTTTTTCCAAGTTTTTAATTGATCATCCCCAAAATCGCACAATGGTTATGTAACTGTTTCTATTGAGTGACTAACCAGGCCTGTTTTTTTTAAATTTAAAAAAAAAAGTTCAAGTGAAAAACAGAACAAGAAAGGAACGTATTTGTTTAGCATTTTTTTGACAGCCATTTTTGACAGACGTGTAAGATGGATATTTTTGTGCTGGATGGTGGTGAGGGCTGAAATGATATTTTTGTGCTGGACGGTGGTGAGGGCTGAAATGGAATAGGGTTTAGGTTGTGGAACAGACTGTTGATGTTCAGATCTTTCTTGCACCTATGGCAGAGTTTAACTGGTGGCTGTGAATAATGGAACTTGTCAGTTTGAAGAACCTTTGAGCTATTTGTTTGTTAATATTGTGTTATTTTATTCTATATTTTTGTATTTGGTGTGTCTTTGAGGGGTAGCATGTTCCTTGCGCAGTATGTTGACATGAAACATAAAAGGTCTTCCATAAGAGGTAATCAATCTATTTGGAGTAGGACAAGACTGGCTGCTTCAGGGTCAAACTCTATTGTTACTTCATGAGTGCAGCCTGTTCACATGACACCTTTGCAGATGGAAAATTACAACTATTTCAGCTACAAGGCTGAATTTTGAAATGATTAAAAAAACACAAAACAAAGCCTTTTCCTATTTTTTTGAAAGGAGTGTGTGTGCAAAATTTCAAGTTTCTATTATGAAGTGTTTGGGCTGTACCAGTGACTCATACGTAAATGAAAAATGCAACTATTTCAACCACTAGGCTGAATTTTCAAAAAGTTCTCCTTATAAATCTCCTATTGGTATTGAAATGAGGTTGCAAACCAAATTTCAGCCTCCTCAGTAGCCTTGAACAGTTTTAATTTTGGTGAGGGTCATTGTTGTTACGAGGGGAAAATAAAGTCATCTCCAGTCTGGAACTGGACATGGAATGGAAACAAAAAAAACAACAAAAAAATATAATGACTTACCATCACAGTTGATAACTGAACAACCATAGCATCAAAATTTGAAGACATGTAAAAACAAAAATATCACTCAAAGAATAGATATAGTCAAAATAGATACTATCTATCACAGGCATTTCCCCTGGCAACCATCTAGAAACTAAACCTGTCAAAATAAAGCCCCAAGAAGGTCACAAAAGCTTTATTTCCTAAAATCAAAGAAAGCATTTTTAGAAGGGGTCTAGTGGAGTACTGATGCCGATTTTCATGTCTGTAAACAAAACGGTATGGCCAGGAGTGCTGGAGCACATAAACACACAAACACTTGAACACACGAACACATGAGCAGAAGGATAGAACCATTCGCCATCTTTGATGGCTACAGTGATTCAATATAAAAAAGGAATTCACTTATTCAATATAAAAAGGAATTCACTGTATTTGCCCCACCAGTACATTCAAGAAGGAACGTAGTGCAAATAAAAATAAATACCAAATAAGTAATGTTGAAATTTAACCCTTTTCGAAGGGACAACATTCCAGATACCACTGCAATAGATTAATCTAGAAATTGTTTGTTCACATAACTGGGAAAATTTATTTGTTTTATATATATATATATATATATATATATATATATATATATATATATATATATAAATAATGTGAGTGTACGTATTTATTTATTTGTCTGTATGTATCCATTAGTTGAATTGGAAATCAATCCTGAATAAATAATATTGAAATTTAACCCTTTTCGATGGGACAACATTCCAGATAACGCTGCAATAGAATTATCTAGAAATTGTTTGTTCACACAACTGGGAAAATTTATTTGTTATTTGTATATTTGTATATTTGTATGTGTATTATGTATGTGTATGTACGTATATATTTGTCTGTATGTGTCCATTAGTCAAATTGGAAATCAATCCTGGAAACATCTACCTCCTTATGAAATAGACTTAATGCATCAAAGAAGATTACTCGCAAGAACATATCTCTCTCTATCTCTCTGATCCTCTCTCTCTCTCTCTTTTATACACACGCATACACACACATACTCTTTCTCTCTATATATTAGAAACCATCAATCAAAACTGTCACCCTAACTTTAAGCTGGTCTGGCAGACTGGCAGACTGGCTGGCTGGCTATGTATGTATCATGAATACAATGTAGCCAGACAACAGAAATTTTAAACATAATGTCTACAGAAATCAGTTTTTGGGTTTTTTTTTAAAAATCTGCCCCGAGTAGGTTTTTAGAGGGAGTTCACTTTGCAATCTACGTTTATGCTAAATTTGTTCCTTAGTTTGTGTCCTGATTTTTGAAAATCAAGACTTCTTCTAGTGATCACTGTTCAAAAAGGCGAGAGAAGTAACTTGTTCACTGATCACACCTTTTTCCAGTTTTTTAAATGACAGTTTTTATTGAGTGACTAACCTGACCAATATTCTCTATTTATCTGTCTCTAAATGTATCTACATCCACACATATATAACACCTCTCTTCCTCTCTCTCAATATATATATACATATATATATATATATATATATATATATATACATGTACATGATTATGAATTGTGTTATATTATATTGAAACTCTTATTTGAAATGATCTCCCATCATTACATGGTTAATGTATCATTTGGCCTAGACAGTGTAAATAGAATAAACTATTAAAGAAAATGGGACTGCTATAGGAATCAAACCTGCGAGTGATAGCGTTGCTCTTACCATTGAGCCAAACAGCTGATGGTAATGCAAAGGCACAAATAACTGTTTTCACTCCGAATTCTCATCTCATTTATTCTCTGTCTATATCTGTTCTATTCACTTCATTCAATGCAACAATTATATATTAAGGAATCGATACATATATATATATATATGTATATATATATGGTGGAAAAGAGACAATCTGGAAACCAAGTTAAATACGAATATAAATTATTCATTTATTTGTGGTGATATTTTGCTCGAGTTGGCTTCAATGGACCGAGAATGATTAAATGATGGCTCAGAATCCAGAGAAACGGGACAGGAATGGAATTTTTATCGGTGTGGTATAGTTGGAAGACCAAGTTGTGTCAAGGTTAAGGAAAGAAAAATTTGTTGTGGGTGTTCATGTTTGAAAGGCCATAGTATCTGTGTGTGGGTGTGTCTCTGTGTGTGTGTGTGTGTGTGTGTGCATGTGTGAGATTCTGCTTGAATGCACTGGTAGTGATTCAGTGTAAGTGGGTTTGTCCATGTCCATGCGGGCATGGTGGTGCACCAATGGAGTGCGTCACGGCAATTCCATGAGTGTGTGAACATGTATATTTAGGAGTATGTGTTACTGCATGTGCTGGTGTTGTGTGTCACATGAAAAAGTGAAAACCACAAATATGAATAAATAACTAATTTCATATTCAACTCGGTTTCCAGATAGTCTTTTATTCACCATATTGTCAATTACAAAACATCCTATCCCACACCATATATATATATATATATATATATATATATATATATATATATATATATATATTATACACACATATATAATGGAGTAAGGATTTGATGCACAGACACGTTTATGTTTCTGTCCTATTTAGGCACCTGCAGGTGAATCTGAAGAAGAATTCGCTTGAAGAAGCCCCAAAAGAGTAGAAACATAAACATGTTTGTTTAGTTGGTGAAGCAAATCCTTACTCAATCATATTTTGAGCTCTGCTCCAAATCAACTCAATGTTTAAAGTTGAATGCATTGAGCACTTTATAAAATAAACCCATCACACATCAGTATTGTATTATATTATATTATATTATATCATATTGCATTTGTATTGTATATATATATATATATATATATATATATATATATATATATATATATATATATATATATATATATATATATATATATATATATATATATAATATATATATGTATACTCACACATACATAGTGTCCTTTCCTCCGTGTACAATATAACAATATATATAGATGCGTGCTTGTGTGTGTGTGTGTGTGTGTGTGTCTTTGTGTGTGTGTCTGTGTCTGTGTGTCTGTGTCTGTGTGCGCGTGGCAAGGGGTTGAAACTTAGCCAAGTCTGACAAGGGGCTAAACGGAGGTGGCTGGAGAAACATTGTGGCAGTCTTTTAGGTGAGTGAATCTGCCTGATTTTAAGATCAGCAGCAATAATCTTATGTAGGCAAAACACAATGAAAATTTCTTTTCAAATATCCAGTTAGGAAATTTCATAAATACCCCCTACCCCAAATAATCCCAAGTAATCATAAACAGGAGCATAAATGAGGGAAGAGGTTGGGCAATTTAAATTAGCCCCTGGCCCCTCAATACAGGGGGTCCAAAAGAGATTTATAATGATAATAATTCACCAACTGCATTTTTGCCAACATAATACAATAATAAATCTCACTGAGAGTTAGGAGAGGCATCCCCCTCTCAAGGAGTCCCCCCCCCTCTGCTGTCTGTCTACTCAACCAGCTCACGTACCACAGGCTTTTGATGGGTCTGACCACAGCCCCCCAGTAATACTTTTGTGGATCCTTATCCCTAAATTAGAAACTACTGCACTAAATGCTGGAGGGGAGGGGCTCCATTGGGGGCAAACCCTTTGGGCCCCTAAATCTCCTGCTATGCCACCGATCATGAATTAACCTTAAAAACTAATATTTATCATTTGATTTCCATCTAATATAAGTTATATATCTTCCATTTCATTCTTTACATATCTTATTTATTGGTTTTATGGTGAATATCTTTGATTGATTTTTTTTTTTACTTTACTCCTTTGACATTCAAAGCTACGACTCAAATGTAAGTGAAAAATACCCGATCACGTATTACTTTCTTGCTTTTGATGTTAGTAATTTGTTTTCTTTTTCCCATATTTTTTTTTACAAAAATATTTTTTTTCCATTAGGACCCCACCCTGTTCAAAATCTTGGATCCACCCTAGATTATAGAGTGTTTTTGTTGGCCCATGAATGCATGTTTTACTGGAGCATTTTTTGAATTACTGCTCTCCACAACCCATTCTCACCCATTAGCTGTACAAACTGGTTGGACTTTTGTCATAGCTGATTTATTCACCAACTCAGTGGACTGCAAATTAATAATGGATTAATTGGTGTTGTGTCCTAGTTGATACACACAGTGTTTGGTTGTCACACTTATGTAGATCTATTGATGGCAATAAAAGTAAAGTACATTCAACAAAGTGATGTTCACTTATATAGAATTACAAATAGCTGCCACTAGAACAATATGGCTTCAATAGCTATATGGCTATTGTAACAATATGGCCGTTCTCAATTGCTATAAAAGTTGTTGCTATCCCAAATCATGCTTTTGTATAAATGGCTGCCCTAATTGAAGGTGCATCAAGACATCAAGTGCATCTCAATCATCAAAGGGCTAAGAACAAACTGCTTTATATAGAGAAACCAGACATTTGGTTTTAGGCCAGCCAGTCTAGCCTTTGAGCACTATTTCTTTGGTCTAGTGCTACCTTGAACTGAACATAAATGTCCTCCTTTTTGGAAAGAATTATATCAAATATACTTGAAACAGGGAAACTAAAAGCTGTGACTATCGTTAACATATTTTTTATCAAATTTTGTTGTCATTGTCAACATTGCTGATGAGCATTGCTGTGTGAGTCATGTTGTCAACTTGGTTGAAAGGGTCAGTCTGCCCAATTCCTCATTCAATCTAGAATATCCTCCTTTCTGGTAATTTGGAAATGACCACACTCATGGAATTGCAAATGGCCATGCTAATAGAATTGCAAATGGCTGCTAGCAGAACAATATGGCTGCTATAACAATGTACTGTTCTTTATTGCTAAAAAAAAATGTTCTTTCAGATACAGTTTTGTATAAAAGCTTGCTTTTGCTTAATGTACACCGAGATATCAAATGAATCTCAAAAATCAAAGGCCCAGAATATGCTACTTTATATAAAATGTATGAAGCCTTCCTCTTGTCTACTGGAAACATTAGTTTGACAGAAATATTTGGTTCATAAATGCAATCATCTTGTTTCTGATGGAATATTCCTACAACTGATTTTCATAGGAAGATTTCAGAATTGACTCTCCTAATATTACTATCAAATGAAGAAAGATTGTTGTTTAAAGAAACTTTTTAACCATAAGAAACTGTATTTGGAAGTTTATTGAAATTGCTTGACTGATTATTGTTTGTTGATTGATTGATAGTCTGCTTATTTCAGATTGATTATTCAAAATCAATTGATTATAATGATAGATTGTTATATTGCTAATTGGATACTGATTGCTTGAATTGATTAAATGACTGGTAAGTCACTCAACAGAAACTTACACATTCCACGATGTCTTTTGGCTGCATGCCGTGTTGGGATGATCGATTAAAAAATTGGTAAAAGGATGAAGAATCAATAAGTAGTATTATTTTACGACTTATGTTGAGCAGTGATCACTAAAAACTCTAAATGTTCAAAAAAGAAGCTTGAAAACTAGGGGATCAATTTAAGAAAAATTTACATTGCAAATTGAACCCCACCACTAAAAACCTACTTTGGGGGGAATTTTTGAAAAATCCAAAAATTTTTCCTTTTAGATCTAAGGATTAAATGTCTACATGTTCAATCCTCTAGCTCCATTGATAGATGTACAAACAGAAGATGGCTAGACCAACTAAAAAACTGAAAAAACATAGATTGACAGTTTTGGTTGACGGTTTCTATTTATTGCTGATTAATTTATGTAGATATTGTTAATTTTATATTTATTACTTGAATTCAGTCGATTGATTGATGTACGCCAATGAGTCAAGACAAAGTGACCAGCTACCTTCTTAAAAAGGTGTTATGTGCCAGAAAACAGCTCTTATTCAATCAGGCATGAACTTGACAAAATCAAGCATAGTTGTTATAAGATAGTAGCTGTCATTCTTGCCACTTGTCCCTGGTCATAATGTTTTGGTTCAGCAGTGTAGTGTTAATCTGATCTTGATTGCTCACAAGTATGCTCTTCAGAGTTACTTTTATTGTTTTCAATAATCATAATTTTCACCATTGACATGATCATTATAAATGTTCTTGCTTCATGTCAAGAATCTTAAATGTTGAGAGAGTGTAGACACAGCTATGCATCATCATCATCATCATCATCATCATCATCATCATTTAAGCATCTGTTGGATATAGACCTTCCCTAAGATTTGCCAGACCTCTCTATCATGGAGCCAAAAGTGGTCTGGTTCGTCATGCCATCTTATTTTTCATTGGCTACAGTTCCACATATGATCTCTTGGGATCCACGTTGTGAGTGGTTATGTCCAGTGGTTGTCTGCCAGTCTTGCAACATGACCGGCTCATCATTTGAGTTTTCTGATGGATTCTATGATGTCTCTGACTCCTGCCTTTTCTCTAATATACTGTGCTATTTGGGATCTCTCCATATGATGTTGAGCATGATTTTCTCCTGTTAACATTGCATAGTTCTCAACCTGAGAGTCAATCTTTTGATAAGGTTTCATGTTTTGGCTCCATATGTGACCATCGTGAGGTTGCATACCACACCATAATCATTTATCAGCCAAGTCACTCTAATCCTCATTTTCATCTAACCCCTTTCCTCCAACCCAGCCTGATAGCCTTTATATTTCTCTACCTTGAAAAGGGGTGACGCCAATAATTGACTTAGCAAAATATTTTACCTGCTGCTTGTCCGCTGTAAGATAAATGAGACACCTGCCCAGGATGGGTTGGAGATGGAGCTATATTAGTTCCTTGACCCTTCTTACTGTTAAGAGTCCATCAAATATTTCTCTATAATTGTGCTTGTTAATAAGAAATAATCAACTTTCCTGAATCCTGTTAGAAATTTTAGAGAAGTTGCAACTTGTTTGATATTGAAGTTGCTATCTTTGTAATTGTTTTTATTTGTACTAACAAAAGATTATTTACTATTAACACTCTCTTCTTCAGGGTTGAGCACTCTTAGGTAGGGCAACTCGTCCATTAAAAGCTCTTCCAACTCTGGAATGGAGCACTCTGGTGGATAGGAAATTGTGTGTAAGTTAATGTATTGCTTAAATTTGAATCTTCTGACCATACAGTTGTGCGTGGGGCAGGGATAAAAGGTCAACCTCTGGGTTTGAAGCAAAGGTTTCAATCCTACCTCATGGTGCTAGATGGGATATTGGATAGTCTATTGCCACACTTATACAACAAAACAGCTGTCTATGGATGACAAAATTATTAATTATCTATACAAATATATCTACCAACTCTGAAATATTTGCGTGCTGTGGTTCAATCACAGGTTAGTGATACCGTTGAAATATTCCTGCAAAAGGGGCAACAGACTCTCAAGCATCTGCCAGAAGAAGGACATTATGGTCAACCCTATGACCAAAGGGGCCCACCTCAGTGGATCATAAAATGCAAATCCTCGGTTTAAAGGGCTGGGTTGGCCCTGGGCAAGTCGCACTCAATCTTAAACCTCAATTGCTCAGGTTGGAGAGTTATTCCAGACACAGACCCCACTTCCCATGGTCCTACTGCTGTGGAACACTCACCCAAAAACTCTTTGTTTGCAAAGCCAAGCCATCATATATAGATATACACACAAAATGTATGCACAAATATATATGCAGATATATATTGGAAAGAGCAATGCTACCTTATTGGTTGCAGGTTCAATTCCTACAGCAGCCCTATTTACTTTAGTTGTTTATTCTACTTATACTAGCAATGCCAAATGATACAGTCACCGAGTAATTACGAGAGATCATTCCAAGTAGAGTTTCAAAGTGATATAATACTTTGTAATTATTTCTGTCATATATATATATATATATATATATATATATATGAATGTGTTATATTATTTGAAATGACCCCCATTGTCATTTGTAGAATGAGTCACATGGCCTTGACAGCATAAATCGGAATAAACAATTAGGGAAGAATGAGGCTGCTGCAGGAATCAAACCTGCAACCGATAAGGTTACCACTTCTACATTGCGTTTCTCTTAACCATTAAGCAAAGCAGCCTGATTGAAAGACGAAGGTCCAATTAACCACTTCCTACCCACATTTCTCATTCCATTGATTTTTACTGTCCATGCCTGCCCTGTTTTGTTTCTAACAGAATATATATATATATGTATATATATATATATATATATATATATATATATATATATATATATATATATATATATATATATATATATATATACATATATATATATACATATATATATATATATATACATATATATATATACATATATATATATACATATATATATATACATATATATATATATATATATATATATATATATATATGCATATAATTTTCATAGATATATGTATCCATATTTCTCTCTTTCTCTCCCGGGATAAATAAATAGATAGATCATGCCTATACTTAGAAACAGTGAACAACTTAATTCATTCAATGTCAATGGACGTTGATTAACATTCAAACTACTTTTTTGCTAAGCACCCCTCCCCCCAAATGTTGGCACTAAAGGTGTTAATTCTATCTATCTATCTATCTATCTATCTATCTATCTATCTATCTATCTATCTATCTATCTATCTATTCAACCATCATATCTATCATTGGGCATTGTTTAGTCAACTAGTCTAGCAGACAATTACTACTGTATAGTGTGTTTGATGTATACCCAACTCTTGTGGCCTTTTGCCAGACTAAACTAAGCTGGGTCAATACCTATACAGACACAAATTTAGAGGCTTTGCCAGGGAGTAATGGTTATTTAGCTAGTGTGACAGTGTAGTATACCATTACAACCGTCGCGAGATCAAACCTCAATGGGTCCTTCCAACTTCTGGCATTAGACCAGATAATGTCAAGCTTAGTAACTATGTATATGTCATGTAAAATTGGTAAAATTGCCCAATTGGTAAAATTTTAACTTTTTTGCAGTTGAAAAAATGAATAAATATAGATTTAATTTGATCAAAAGTTCATTTAATCAAAATAAGGAAAAAGAACAACTATTTTTAAAAATCAAAAGTTAATGAAATTAAGCTTTTTTACCAAAAATAAGTAAATATATTGTCTTAACATTATTTTCAAAAATAAATAAGTAGATAGTTTCAATTTGATTAAAAATTTTATTTAATCAAAATAAGAAATAAAAACAACTATATTTTTTATGTTCAAAAGTTTATATAATTGAAATCAAAATTCTTTTTTCTACGAAAAATAAGTAAATTCCTGCAATTTAGAAATTTCATGGATTCAGTGTAACTTATATACCTTCTACACTCTCCAAAACTCAGGAGGAATGATGAAGGATTAAATCTTTTTGTAGTGAAGAATTCAACCATCAATTCCCACTTGATTCGAGCCTCATCAGTCTCAGTTATGTGTAATCAGTTCCACAGTCTGTTTCACAGACCAGAAACATGTTTTTAGAAACATGATAAGCTAACGTTTTTAGCTCAAAGAACCTGAGGATGTGCATATTCCCTGTGTGTGTATGTATATGTATATACACATACATGTATGAATGAACATAAATGTAAATACAGGTATCCTCATATCAGTGTGTGTGTGTCTGAGGTGTAATGGCTGGCCATATACATATTATGCCTATCTATCAATTGCAGTCTGTTCATATTTATCTATCTATCTGTCTATATATCTATCAATCAATCTATCTCAGTTAAGTATAGTCAGCTCTTTGCTATACAAACCAGAAACGTGATAAGCTAACATTTTTAGTTCAAAGAATCTGAAGATATGTATATGTATAACCCCTGTGTGTGTATGTATATATGCATACATGTAATTATAGATACTCTCATATGTATATATGCGTGGGTGGGTGTGATATATACATATTTTGCCAACCTATCAATTGCAGTCTGTTTATATCTATCTATCTATCTCTCTGTCTATCTATCTATTAATCACTGTTACCTACAACGTTGGTTTATTGGGTTTAAGTTAGGTTATGTGTTCTGATATTGATACGTATTCATCTATATATCAATGTATCTATATATTTGGACTTTGCCCAACCCTAACCATTCATAAATGAAACTTGAAATTTCACACACCTACTCCCCTTAATGAGCGAGGAAAATGTTTTTGTTTTTTGTTTCTTGAGAATACCGTGCCAAAATAAGGTTTTTATTGGGGGCTCAATTTTCAATGTAAGTTTTTCCCAAACTGGTCCCTTAGTTTGTGCCCATGTTTGTTTTTTTGAAAATTTGGACACTTTGGTGTCCATCAATTCGTTGGTTATTGATACCTAAGATTACCCACTATCTCATGCCTCTACAATTCTCTCAACCCTATGCCTGTATCTTCTCATTCTTTTCCTTATACCTTCCAATTTGGTTGGCAGTCTATGATTTTATCAAAATGTTATACAAACATCGATTAGATTGATAAGCAAAAATTTTCTCAACCCTCAGTATAATACCTAACTTTCTTCTCTTCCCTCTCCTTTTCTACCCTCCTAATGAATTTTATAAACTTCTTTTCACCCCTCTCTCTCTTCCCACTCCCTCATTAAACTTTCTTTCCTTCATTCTCTTCCTTCCCGGATATTAAACTAGCAAACTTCCCTTTCTCATCTAATCTCTCCCAAACCATTCAGTGAACTACCAAAATTTCTTTTCTCCTTTCTTTCTTTCTGAATAAAACAAGGAATATTTTAAAGGATATAAGTAATATTTTGATTAATTCATAGAAATAAGATGAGATGTTTATCATATAAAATAACTGATATTTCAACTTTTATAATCTTTATAACATCTCATTTTGGTGGATCAAAAAATGAGAAAGCAGCAAAGTACAGAATCTTTCTGGAGCATTTGTTGACTTCAAATAGGCTTTGGACTCTGTGGAAATACCCAAAGTCATCAATGCAATCATTCAACAAGGAGTAGACCCAATATATGTCAGAGTTCAGCAACTTATCCAACAAATTAGCAGTTCCTTCATCAGACTACATAAAGACTCTGAGCCCTTCCAGCTTAAAAAAAGACTAAGACAAGGTGACGCAAACTCACCCTAACTCTTTGCAGCCTGTCCCAAAATGATCTTCAGAAATTTAGGCTGCACAAATAAAGAAATCAGAATTCATCGTAAATACGTAAGTAAGCTAAGATTTGTTGACGACATTGTCATCTTTGCCTAAATCCAGAAAATGTTAGACTAAGTGAATGAAGAAAGCAAGAGATTAGATCTTCATGTGAACTCAGTAAAACCAATATCATGTGCAACAAAAATTTTGAGGAAAAAAACATATCGATCAAATGGCAAGATGATCTAGACAGTTTCAGGAGATATTGGCACCATGACATCAAAGATTGAAAACTCTAGCTGATTTGGGGGAAGGTCTGTTTTCAACAACAGTTTTTAAAAGGCTGATGATGATAATGATAATGATGATATATCATCATTTAGCTATTCCCATAAACTAAGTAATCCATTTCAGTCCAATTCTATAACTGTTGAGCAATTCCCATACAGTACAAGTTCATCATTTTCATTCCATTATGACCGTTGGAATATTTCCATGCAATAGTACCACATCATTTTAAGTTCAATGCTAGAATCATAGGGATATTCCTGTGCAGTCAGACCTCATTATTTTGATTGAGCTAGTCGCATGCAGTAAGTGAAAAACATTTTCAGTTGTAACCATCGAGTACTCAGCATGCGTAGCAGCCCTTCTATCAGGCTACATAAAGACCCGGAGCCCTTTCAGCTCCCAAAAGGGATAAGACAAGGTGATACCTGCTCACCCAAACTCTTCACAGCCTGCCAAGAGATGATCCTCAGAAGACTAAGCTGGGAGAGTAAAGGAATCAGAATAGACAGCAAGTATCTGAGCAACCTAAGATTTGCAGATGACATTGCCCTTTCCACAGAAAACCTACACGACCTCCAACTAATGATAGATGAACCCAACGAAGAGAGCAAGAAAGTTGGCCTACACATGAACTTCAGCAAAATGAGGGTCATATGCAACAACCACACTTGAGATAAAAACACTAAGATCAAAATTGAAGACACAGAGGTGAAGAAAGTAGACCACTATGTCTATCTAGGACAACAAATCTCCATGAGACCCTCAAAAGAAGAAGAAATCAAGTGAAGAATCACACTAGGATGGCAAGCCTTTGGCAGAGCAAGCTCAACCTTCAAAAACAAGAAGATCCCATTAATCCTAAAAAGAAAGGTGTACAACCAATGCATCCTCCCAATAGTCATTTATGGAGCTGAAACATGGAACCTAACCAAGAGACAGATCCGCGAATTGAGAACCATGCAACATGCACATGAAAGGATTATGCTCAACCTCACATGGAGAGACCACAAGATAGCACAATACATCTGGGAGAAGACAGGAGTCAAGAACATCATAGAATCCATTAAAAAACTCAAATGGCAATAGGTTGGCCATGTTGCAAGAATGGCTGACAACTGATGGATGTTGCGACTCATAACATGGATCCCCAGTGATCACATGCACAACTGAGGCTGGCATAGTATTAGATGAAGAGACAAGCTAGACAAATTGAGAAAGTACTGACTCCACAATGTGCACAATAGAGAAGTATGGAGAATCCTGGGGAAGGTTTATGTCTAACAATGGACGTTAAAAGACTGATGATGATGATGATGATAATAAAGAAGACCTCATCATTTCCAGTCCAATGTTATTACCGTTGAACTGTTCACATCCAGTAAAACCTTATAAAATTCAGTCAAGTGACATAACCATTGGGCCGATCTCATGAAATAAGTATGTATTTCTCAGTCTGATTTTTTTTTTTCTACTCAAAATATAATCAATTTTATCTAAAATATTTCCTATTTAGAAAAATACAGTGGAGAATAGGAATTTAGGTAGTTTGCTGATAGGATAGGAAAAGATAGGGAAAGAGGGTTGTTTAATCACAGAGTATGAAGGGAGCAGAGAGAGAAGAAAGTTAGGTAGTAATAATATTGACATTCATGAAACTAATCCATTTTTGCATAAATTTAAATAAAGAAATGGACCAGCAACAAATATTGGAAGGGACAAAGATGAAAATAAAATGATGGGTTAGAGAAAAGTAGAGACATGAGATAATGGATAATCTTAGTTGTTAACACCCACAAAGTTTCTGTTGGTCTAGCTAGTTCTTGGTAATTTCTCAAAGTCTGGAACCATGAGGAAGGATGCAACGTGCCTATGAGAGAATCATACTCAACCTCACATGGAGAGATCACAAAACAGCACAGTATATTAGGAAGAAAACGGGAATCCGACACATCATAGAATCTATTAAAAAACTTAAATGGCAATGGGCAGGCCATGTTGCAAGAATGGTAGACAACTGATGGACATCACGACTCATAACATGGATCCCCAGAGATCACATGCACAACCAAGGCCGACAGAATACAAGATGGAGAAATGAACAACACAAATCTAGAAAACACTGGCTCCACGATGCCCATGATAGAGAATTGTGGAAAATCCTGGGGAGGGTCTATGTCCAACGACCAATGACAAACGTTAAATGACTGATGATGATGAATGTCTGGAAAAATTCCTATGGCTTACAATTGCAGTACCCACAGAAAATTACGGGCCACAGTTTCAAAAATATTTAACTTGATAAAAAAAAGTAATTTGATATTTAATTCAATAAGTATAGAATTTAATATGACCATGCTTTCTCCCTTCTTTCTTTCTGAATTAAATAAGAAATGTTTAAATGAAATAAGTAATACTTCAATTCAGATAATTTAAGTGTTTTCCGTAAAAAAATTTCCAAATTTTCAAATGGAAAACATAATGCCCGATTTTAGATTTGAGTGAAATAAATATCAAGTTTGTTGAGTTTCTGGAACACTTGAATAAGACATCATCATCATCATCATCATCATCATTTCTTTTCATGATGATGATGATGATGATGATGTCATCGTTGGACATAGACCTTCCCCAGGATTCCCCACACTTCTCTATCATGGGCGTCGCGGTGCCAGTTCTTTCTGAATTAGTCTAGCTTGTCTCTCCATCTAATATTCTGCTGGCCTCAGTTCTGCAGGTCATCTCAGGGGATTCATGTCGTGAGTTGCAATATCCATTGGTTGTCCGCCATTCTTGCAACATAGCCTACCCACTGCCATTTGAGATTTTTAATAGATTCTATGATGTCCCTGACTCTTGTTTTTTCCCTGAAGTGCTGTGCTGTCTTGTGGTCTCTCCATGTGAGGCCCAGCATACTTCTTTCATGTGCACGTTGCATGGTTCTCAATTTGCAAATGAACTCCCAACTCATACAGTTTTCAAGCCAAGCAAAGCAAAGAGAGGAAGAGACAGGAAAGTTTTATTATTTATAATTATTACTAGCAATGATACCCAGTGTTGCCTGGGCATAAATAATTGCAAAAAATGTATATAAAAGTTCCCCCTCAATTTAGCCTCCCAAGGGTTTTGACCCCTTAAAAAACCACCCCATCTGGACTTTAAACCCTGAAAGTGAATAAAAAGTTTTGTCACAATGAAAGACACGTGCCTCCTTACTTTTGACACCTAACACTGAAAAAAAGTTTCCCTCTTGATTTTGATCCCTAAAAGTGAAAAAAAAAGGTTTTGCCTCTATATTGTCCCCTAGAGATAAAACAAAAGCTCCTCCTTCAATTTTCACCCCATAAAGAAAAAAAAAATTTCTCCAACCCCATTTTAACCTCAGAAGAAGAAAAAGAGTTTTCCCTTGCTTTAAGTACCTAATAGTAAAAAGTAAGATGCCCTTGATTTTGACTCCTAAAACTCCTAAAAAATTTTGACCCTTAGAAGTGAAAGAAAAAATTCTTCTTGATTTCAACCCCTTCAAAAGAGAAGAAAACCCTCTCAATTTTGACTTCTAAAAATAAAAAATGAAAGTTCCTTTTTTGATTTTGACCCTTAAAAGAGAAAAGAAATACCCCTTTATATAGACCTATGAAAAAAGAAGAAAGGTTCCTCCCATTCTGCATCTTGAAAAAAAAATAAAAGTTTTGATTTTGACCCTTGAAAGTTTTGAAAAGTTCCCTTTTGATGTTGACCCCTAAATGTTAAAAAAGATTTCTCGATTGATTTTCCCTCCAAAAGTGAAAAAGACTAGTTCTTTCTTGTTGTTGACTAACAGAATTATGCTAAGATAGCACAAAATTTAGATCCCTAAAAGTGAAAAGAAAAGCTCCTCCTCAATTTTGATTCCACAGAACCTTTCATCCCTGAATTTTGTAATTTGGAGAAATGATTTATCAATCAATGAAAGGGAAGTAATTTAAATACTTGGAAGACATAGTTTCAAATGATGGATGAAAAGTAAAATGTTGTTCAGCAGTATAGTTACATCGTAAATAGAACCCCCACCGAAAAAAATATTTCATGCTCTAGAAAATGATTAACATAAAAAAACTAACGATCATCAAAATATGAAATGATGTAAAGAATTCTTTCCAAGAATAGACGTGGTCAGAGTAAATGTTCTATTATGACATAATGATGACATCACAGTGTTTTCACTCACCAGACACAAATTAAGTCTCTAGTTCAGCATTATAATCATATAGTAAATAGCACCCCAACTAAAACCCTCAAAATGTTACAAATCACCCAGATCTTGTTGCACTCTCTAATTCTGCACATTTTAAGTCTGCCTTGGATCATTTCCAAGTCATAAATTTGTGTAATGCCCAGCTGCTTGTGTTTTAAAGATTTGGACTTCTAAGTGATCAACAAAAGGCGAAAGTAGTAAATAACTTATTCATTGATCACATCTTCTTTCAGATTTTTAATTGATCATCCCCAAAACAATAGGTTGCCGTAATGAATTGGTCATGTACCTAGACCTGATTTATTTTTAATCATGAATCTATAGCTCAATCCATACTGATAGTATTTTCATCAAGGTGATTTCATTCTTCTATCCACCACCGCTTAATTTAACAGATAAAAAGAAGTATATTGGTGGCAATGATCCATAATTTCCCTTGGAGTGCTATTCTATCAATCTATCTATCTATCTATCTATCTTAGAGCTTTCATGTCCATTGTATATTTACAAGCACGAATACAAATAAATATACCAGCATTCATATAAGTATTTATGCGTATGTTGGGGGGGGGGATGGAGATTTCAAGATGGAAGCCAAAGAATTTGAAGATCCCAATTTATAACCGCAAATATGTCTGCCAGAAATAATATCGTTACAGTGTTTTTAAAAGAGCAGCTTTGAAAGATGAGATGCTCGGCTCTACTTTCTAGTCCCCGCTGTTTGGTGCTGGGGCAGAATCTACAGGCAGAACCAAGAGACTCACAAAATACTTCACAGCTGAACGGCAAGTCCTTTTGATGTGGTCTGCCCAGGGTGAGCATTTTCCATTTTTCATTAAGATGTTTATGGATGTAATTAGCATGCAGGCAAAATTCAGCGAAACTTCTTTTGCAGCTGCACTTTCTTGTATTCATCTGCTTGCTATAATGGACAGCTGGAGGCTGAGACTTGAACCAGTCGACATAATTACGTAAGAGTTGAATATATCATGTATCTACATTTATACATATTCATTCATATCAATATATATATATATATATATGTAGAGAGAGAGAGAGAGAGAGAGAGAGAGAGAGAGAGAGAGATGCTCTTCCAACTCTGGAATAGAGCACTCTGGTGGATGGGGTATTGTGCGTAAGTAAATATATCGCTTAATTAGGTTCTACAGACCATCCAGTTCTGTTAAGGTAGGGGTAGAATGTCAGCTTCTGGGTCTGAAGCGAAAGTTTCAATTCTACCTCATGGCACTGGAAGGGATATTGGATAGTCTATAGCCACACTGAAGAGTTGTCATACAATAAAACTGCTGTCTGTGGATGACACAGTTATCAATTATTATATATATATATATATATATATATATATATATATATATATGGGTTGTGATCTGGCACAGATAAGGTATTGTTGTACAAATTGATATAACAAAGAATAAGCTGAAGATTTTTGAAAGAATTAACTGCACTAGCCAAGGTATAGCTGTGTGCGTGCATTATTAATATTCACTCCAATGTGGTTAATATTCATCCCTGAATTGTGCATCAACAAAGACAGCGATTATATTGGAGAATAAATATTTGCTGCATGAAATAAATGTTATATTCATCATAGGTTGTGAACTCTTTGATGTACTGATGTGTATATATATATATATATATATAAAATCATTTTGCCCAATTGATAAATACAATAAAGTATAAAACAGATTTGTTTTGGGAATATATCTCATTCTTTCTTTCATTCATTTGTTTATATATATATTTGCTTTAAAAGAAACAAAACCTAAATCCTCAGACCATCCAAGTAAGGTTGAAAGGCATGGTGAAGCTCCTTGACAAAGTAACAAATGGTTGAATTCTATAAACTTTGAACTGTGACTGTTGTGTGGAAAAATCACTCCTCCTTCAACTCGAAACCCTAGTCTGACGCAGATAATTACTACTTGATCTTGATTTTTTTTCAAATTATATTTTGCTATATTTTACTAAAATTCAACTCTAAATTTTATGGGTAAAGATCTCTCTGTGTCTTACTGTAATCAACTATACGGTTATTTTCTAAGTTTAGATTTGCTGGCACAAATCCACGATAGTTTGGCATCCGGTGAAGGTCAAAGTTGATTCAAACCATATACCAGGGGATTGACCCTGTAGACAAGTTTGCTAACTACCATTCTGTTGTAGGCACTATATATACATGTTTGCATGTCTGTGTGTGTGTACATGTGTGTGTGTGCACTTGTATTTTATGTGTGTATAAACTGTGAATTCTTTTTACTCTGTTTATCCTTTCTTGCTGCGTATTGCTGAGAACTTATATTACAATTAAACTTCTTATATTACAATACAATGCTTGATCAAAAAATATTCAGACTGAGTTTGTAGCTCGAAATCTGCTCAGACAATAGTGAGAATAGATACATAAAATCGTGTAGGTAGTATTTGTGAACAGAATGTGGTCGATTTCATTTGAATATCTCAATCGTATCAAATTTTATTGAGATCATTGTACTTTTATTTCTTTTCTAGCTCTTCTATTTTACAGAAGGACCAGATTGAAGAGTAGAAAGTGTGAGGGTTTGTTTCCAACTTGAAAAAAATGACAAAGGAACTTTTTATAAACATTTGAAAATGACTTTTGAAGAAGATGTTTTGAGTTGGACCATATGTTTTGAGTGGTTTAAACACTTCAAAGATGGTAGAACTGCAGCCAGAGATAATAAGAACAGGCCTTCATCTTCCAAAACCAGTGAAAATGTTTGCAAAATTAACAAAATTATTTTTTGCGAATTGGTGTCTAACTGTTAAAGAAGATGTAGGAATATCTCAGGGTTCTTGTTGCGTAGGAACATCTTGGGGTTTTGCTTTATAAAAAAAAATCTTAGGGTTCTTGTTTAACCTAGGATTTGAACATGAGACTTAGTTGCTGCAAAGACCAGACAGAAAACACTGATAATAGCAGAAGAGCTGCCTTTCAGATTCCACTGTTTCTGGCAAAAAACAAAGACACCTTCATTCCCCATCCACCATACTCAACTGATTCCAAAACTAAAAAGCTCATTAAAAGTTCTGGACGCTTTGAAGAAGTAATGAGAAATTCAGATAGACCTCAACACAATTCCTAAAAAAGACTACAAGGAGTCCCCCTAGAAGTTGAAAAGATGTTGGCAGCGATATGTAGCAACTGCAATGGACGATTCTGAAGGAAGATAATCTTAATCTAGATTAAATGTTCTTCCAATGAAACCTCAGCCTCAGGAATGAGAGTGTATGGAAACTAAGTTTATTAATCCGTAAATGTTTTCATTGATGGTCTAGACATGTTTCGGGAGGTATTCCCATCTTCAGTAGTGTGTGCTGTGAATGTGCGCACCATTTAATGGTTATAAATTAATTGTGGAAGTCCACACTCAAGAGCCTTGCTTCGTGAGCAAAAAATGGGTTCCCAACTACTAGGGTCATCCTGTTGTGTGGGACTTGGTTCAGTCTGTGATGAAGTCTATGGTGTTAGCAGCAGTAAAGAGGACATGGTGTGTCAGGGTAGAAGGGAAGTGGTTTAGTTGTGGATTGTGTGAATAGGCCAGGGATAGTATAGATGATGGAGTGATGAGGGTAAGGAACTTATATATCAAGGGATTTGAAGAGAAAGGAAATTATATATATATATATATATATATATATATATATATATATCAGTAGCATATGGTGCTTTGTATCATGGTGTGCTATGTTCAACAGATGCACAAAAACATAATGATATTTTAGTGTCTTTAGAAAGCGATGGATAGTCAAAGCCTTTTTGACACACTGTAGGTGTCAGAAAGAGAATTATTGGAAAACAGAATTTGGATTAGACACTATTGACAACAGACAACATTGTCTAATATAAACAAAACAAAAACATTGTCTAATACAAACAAAACAAAATAAATTCTTTTCTTTTTTAAACTGTAAAAATGTTAAAATTGAATTGTATCTTAATTTCCACTCATTATGCCTGTATTTCTTTGCACATGTCTTCCACGGGGCTTACTTAAACATTTTCTGATGGGTCTTCCTCTGATGAGTGTCCAAAAAACAATCATAAAACTTCTTTTTTCTCTCCTCCTTTTCAATTTTTTTTACTGTGCATCCCTAATTACAGGAATAAGAATTTTTTTTTTACCACCATAAGACTTTTCATTAATTCTCTTATTTCTTTTTCTTTGTTTACCACTTGAAACATCGATTGAGCGTAAGTGTGAAACTTTATAATTTACAATCGGACCACCTTACCTACATTATACCAAAAAACTTTTACTGTTCTTTGCTTTTTACAGTCACTAAAATATTTTTGTGTTTTTGTGCATCCATAGCACACAGCACACCCGAGATACATAAACATTTCATCACGCTTCATTTGAAAACTCCATTGCACAGGTGGGAGGGTTATTTTGTGTACATGGCTCCACAGTTTAAGGATTCCATAATATTGGAAAACCCTTACAAAACTTTCATCCACAAAGCCAAGCCATTTATTCATCATGGACTGTTTACTATTTGGCCTCTTGAAGAAGCCTGAAAGGGCAGAAACATAAACTTGTGAAGTGAAGTGAACCTATTATTTCACCATACGTATATATATATATATATATATATATATGTTTGTATTGTGGATGTAAAGTGATCCAACAAAATGATATATATATGTATATGATTTAGTTACTTTACCGTTCATTCTCTCTCCCTTTTCTCGTACTTTTTCAGCTCAAACTCTCTCTTTTCCTTTTTCTCCTCCCTCATTCTTTTTTCTCTCTTTCCTTATTTTTCTCTTCATGTCACTCTTCATGTCACTCTTCATTCTCCTTCCTCTTCTCTCTTTCTTTTTTTTCTCCTTTTTCTATCTCCGAAATTTCAGCGACTCTTGTTCTTCTGTCTCTCTCTCTCTCTCTCTTCATTTTTGCTTTGCCTTTTCTCTTCATCCCCCTCCCTCCCCCTCAATCCCTGGATCACACACTCTGTCTCCGCATCTGCCTCTGGGCCCGCTTCACCGTTTAATGAAATAAATGACCTTAACAACATCTGTTCAAGCAGATCGAAGAATTTGAGTTATTTACTGATTCTTTGATCTGAGATCAAAATGACAGATGTGAATCACCTTCAACAAATGATCTACCACTGAAAGCATTGCTCTGTATAGGTTTCAGTCAATACATAGGCATGCATTTTTTTACACAGGCATGTATAGATACATCGATATATATATGACTCAGTTACGTGTATGTGTGTGTGTCTTCTATGTTTATGGGTGGATAAATATACTTATCTATACTTATGAACCGATGGATTTTTTAAAACTCAATCTTATTGCAATTCTCAGGTGATGTGACCATTAAGTATGTAGCATGACAAGGAATCAACAAATGAGACTCACAGTACAACAGGCTAACTAGGATAAAGAGATATGATTTCAAATTTTGTTGGAGGCTTATTTTGATCCATGCTGCTTACTTAACAGGTCATAGAATATATCACCTTGTGATAAAAAGCAACAGAAATAAATACTGGTATCCCCTGTTATAACATGGACATTGGAGTCCAAGAAAGCCAATCATGTTACGATCTGGCTGCAACCAATTTAGCTGAATTTGGAGCTACATCTAGCAACTCTGTTGCCATATCTAGCTATTTTCTGCTAGATACCACTATTTTTTAATCTAGATTAGTATTTTGGGGTACACATTCCAACCACATTATAATGCAAAACTGGAGCTGAATCTAGCTACTTTATTGCCAGATCTAGCTATTTCGAGCCAGATCTAGCTATTTTGGAGTTTGATTAATATTTTGTGGTTCACTATTTATCTGCATTATAACGCAAACCTGAATCTGAATCTAGCTATTTTGTTGCCATATCTAGCTATTTCAAGCAAGATTCAGTTATTTTTTAACTAGATTAATATTTGGTGGTCCACTATCCACCTGCATCATAACACAAACCTGAATCTGAATCAAGCTATTTTGTTGCCATATCTAGCTATTTCATGCGAGATCCTGTTATTTTTTTAGTAGATTAATATTTGGTGGTCCGCTATCCACCTGCATTATAACACAAACCATGTTATAATGAACACATTACAATGGAGGAAGCCTTTACTAGTCAAAAGTGAATTACTTTGCTGTTGCTTCATCTAAAGAAATTCAGACAACTCGTTTATTACTTCCAAGCTGCTTTTTTTTTCACGATCCACGTTGCTTACTCAATGGTCGTGAAATAACGACCTGAGAGTTTTGATGATAAGCAACAAGAATGAGATGAAAGAAATACTTGTCAATTATGATAATGATATCCGTGATTCGCGTAAATGAATCACAGTTGCCTGTGCATATGTATGTACCAGTCCTAATTATTAACAAAATTATCTGAAATTATCTAAAAAATACTGCCACAAGATTTGAGCATTGTGGGTCCAAAATGACCATAGAGACTAAAAAAAAGCATGTTTTTGAAAAAAAAAAACCCCAAAATCATTGCTTAGTTGAATACTCATTTTCAAGGTAACCCCAAAAATGTTACCAGGAGCAACCAGAGACACCCAAAGACACACACACGTATAGACACAGACGAGCAAAGAGGGTTGGAAAGGCAGGCAATTTGTGGGGCTATGGTGATTCCATTATTGTAAATGCTTCATCTAAGAATTTCAAAGACCATTCTCTAACAACTTTTGTTTATTAATCAAATTTGGCTTGTATGTCTTGCACTAAAATGTACATAAATCACATACATCCTCCCCGTGTGTAGCAGAGATCTTTGTTTCACTAACTATGATAAAAGATTATCAAAAGTATAGAGTGAAAAAATAGCAATTCTTATTCAGCTATTACAAACCAAATAATTTACGTGTAGGTAGTACCCTGGTCGATGAAATAATTGTTTTCTTCTGAACTCATTGATTTGGCTTTCAAGATGGTGTCTTGCTTCGCCAGCTCATCTGCATTGAAAATACATTTTTAGATAAGTCAGTCAATGATATGTTGAGGTTAGTGTTTAAATATGGCCGCCAATATGGCCTCCAGTGTGGCCAATGATAAATATGATTGGTTGTCTGATATTGTAAAGTGACAAGAAAGAAAAGGGAGTTCTCTTTGTTGTGCCTCTTGATTTCTTTCTTGATAGATATTGCCACAGTAATAACTATGTCTTGGAGTGAAAATTGCTTGGTGGTTAATATAATTGTAATAAGTCTTTCATATCTTTCGATATATAGTGCCTGTCATAAGTATTTGAATAAATAGAAATTCAGCATAAGGCATGCATATTCTGAATTAAATATTTCAGGAAAATTTCCTTCAATTTGAATCAAATTGTTAAATGAATTAGATTGAGTGTTGTTTTTCTATCCTTTTCGAATAAAAAATTTTGTTCTGAATCAATGAAGGAGATTGAAAAGGCTAAATAATATCATTTTAAAGAGTTGCTAAATTAGTTAGTTTTCTTCCTGCAGAACTCTGGTTTTCGGACCAGCAGACCCCTAAAATGATGCTGATGATATGTTTGGCTGAGTTGTCAGGGGTCAGGTTGACCGGAGGTACATGAGATTATATGTAGGAGAGAAAAGAAGAAAGTTCAGGGTGCAAAAAAGAAAGGAAGAAAAATGAAGGTGGAAATGGTGAGAAGAATAAAAAAGAAAGAAAAGGTTAGTCACTCAATAGAAATAGTCACATAACCAATATTTTTTGGCAGCATGCTCTTTTAGGGGGAATCAATTAGAAAAAATTATAAAAAATGGTGATGAGTAAATGAATTACTTCTCTAACCTTTTATTGGACAGTGATCACTAAAAAAAGTCTGAATTTTCAAAAAAACAAGCATGAATGCTGCTAGAAACAAACAAAGGGACCAAACCAAATAACACAGAAATATCCCCATTTCTTTTCCTAAACCCCAAACAGCAAAATTCTCCCTGTACTGCAGCAAGTTTTTCTCTGAAAAAGATGGTTAACACCTGTTGAAATGCATCAGAACATGTCCATGTGTTGATGAATTTGTTGATAGATATAACACTTCCTTTTTCTCAAATTTTTCTCTCCACCTTTCAACTGTCACATTCATCAGTATTCTATTGGATCACTTCACATCCACAATGCAAACACAAAGTAAGGAGTAAATGTTCAAATTTTCAGTTCCTTAGCTCTCGTAGTGTGACCTGTTGACAGTTTTGGTTGATAGGTTCTAAAAAGCAGAAAAAGGAAAAAAAGAAAGGAGAAAATGATAAAAAGAGAATTTGGCATTTAGAGAAAATTCTGGAAAAGCTGAATAAATGCATCTGAATAGAATCAGTTTATAGATCGCTCTCAGAGGAGTATCAAATGATGGAGGATTTCAGTTAAATTTTATACATTTACGATGTTATATAAATACATACATAAATCATATATATTCAAGATGTTATATTCGTAAATACATACTTATACATATATATATATATGTATATATATATATATATATATACATATATTCATGAAAATAAGAATTAGAAGGATAAAGACCAGGTGAATGTCAACGTTACTGGACAAATTCAGGAAATACTGGCTCCACAACGCCCATGATAAAGAATTATGGTGAATCCTGGGGAGGGTCTATGTCCAATGACGGACGTTGAAAGACTGATAATGATGATGAAAATCAACATTTCATGTGTAACGCATTCTTCAGCAACTGGCAATATGTTTTGTTTTTGTAATTATGAAAACAAGAAGCCAATTTCTAATCAGACTTATAAATTTTTTTTTTGGAAAACTCTTTTTCAATTATTCACTGATAGTATGAGATTTAAAATAAGCAAAAATAAACTGAAGATAAACATAAAGTGATAAAAAAGACAATGGAATTAGGGAAAAGACTGCATATATTCTTTAAATTTTCAGAGAAGAATGAGAGAATTCTGAAGAGTCGTCCTCATGCATACAAAGTAATTGTTGATTAGAATCTTTGGGTTTCCAAAAACAATAAAACCTGATTGGATAATACAAAAATACGTCATTCAAATGAAAATAGACTATTGTTTCCATAATTACAAGAACAAAATGTATTGCCAGTTGCTAAAGAGTGCATCAGGAAATGTTGACATTCACCAGTATAATATCCTTGGAGTTCTTCTTTTCATATATCACTAACTCTATATCACTAGCTCTGTTTACTTCGATAAGTATTGAGTTTTGTGGTTAAAAATCCTCAACAACTGATAAAATCAATTTTCTATTTCTTTTTTTTTGTAAATACATTACAAACAACACACGCACACATATATATATATTTAAAGCCTATTTACCAAATAGGATAACTTTATGCTAAAACTCCAGAACAAATAAGTGATAAAAATTAAACATTTACTTATATTGAACTTACCAGATTTAAATGGGTATCGTAGATTTTCATTGGCTCAATTGGAAAAAAATCAGCTAGATCTAGCCAAAGGATGGCTAAATTGGCAACCCTGAAAGAAATTTGCCAACAGAAAGAGTATGGGGTTGGGGACCCCTGCACTCCCCATTCAGCATGCCTCTGATTGCTTTATCAGAACCAAAATTATACGAAGCAAGCGAGAATTGAAGGCATTTGATAAACACTGAAGCAGAAAAAGGTCAATAGATTAATCAATAGAGTTGGGGAGATGCCAAGTCCAGATTTAAACTGTTCGCTGCCATGGATGAGATAACTTGTCTTAGAAAGTCGTCATTCCAGCGCCACGGATGAGATAACTTGCACCAAGGTCAAGATAACTCGTCTTAAGATAGTGTGTTATTCTTCTTTTGTTTCTTGCATAAATTCAGTAACGGAAATGAGGGTGAAAATACCCAGGAAAAACTCCCAGCTTTTTAGTATGTTCAATGTCTACTAGTGGAGACAGCACCATAAACCCATTTCGCAAAACCCATTTGTATCTTTTCGTATATCTATATATATTACATTTATTAGATATTCTGTTATACATATCAGTTAATTTGAATGAAAAGAAAACCATTTTAAACATGCTATGAAGACTTTTTATTTCCAACAAATTTTTTAAAGAGAAAAATCCAACTCAATGAGTCAAAATATAAAAAAATATACTATGCAACAAAAAGGTTAAACCACTGAATGTTCTAAGATCAGCTTTTGGATATAATCTGGAACAAAACTGTCGGAAGTGGCTTGTAAGGAAACCAGAAGTAAAATGAGATATTGATTCCAAATATCAGGTAATAATATTTTGACAGCAGCCATTGATTTCATTGAAAAGCGATAACATCGGCTTCTACGATCCATTCAATTCACACTCTTTTCCCATCATGCTCTCTACCTAGCAGCGAGTCAGTGAGCTTTTAGTTTCAATGTTTTATGATGACAGAGGTAAATTCAGTGATGCAGGTGAGAAAAGATGGCAGCAAGCTCAGGCTTGTGATTAGTTTTTCATGACAAGTCTGGATAAAGATGGTTGGCAATGCTCCATCTGATAAAAATTGATAAAGATAATATTGTTGCAACCAATACTATTGTAAAAACAATAAGAAATATCAGAGGGGTGGAAGAATGGAGGACTTGTTTAAAGGTTCAGATTTGATCTTCTCCCACGCATTGCGCTTAAGGGGGAAGGTATTCCCTTATGCTTGCAGGGTGCTTACAGGCAAAATTTTAAAGATCCAAGTACACTGGTTCTAAACCTTAGCTACCTCAGTTGAAATTTGAACTCAGTCCCTTGATGCTGTTTTCTGTACTAATAATGATTATACTAATGACTCACAGATGAAGATGAAGTTCATATTTTTGAACATCGGCTCATATGTCATTCAAGAAGTATCTTATGAATAACAATAGAAATAGCAGGTTTTCTTTCTTCTAGATCAGTGGTTCTCAGTCTTTTTTGCCCATGGCACCCTTTTTATCATATTTCAGATTGTCATACCCTGCATCCAAAATTATCTGTTTGAAAAGGTGCATTCCAGAATTGTCGTTTTTTCAAAAGATGAATATTACAATTTTGACTTGGCAATTTGTAATCCTAAAATTCACCCCAGGGAGGGGACTTCCCCCTGGTTGAGAACCTCTTTCCTAGAATAAAACAACTTATCATATTCTATATTGTGTGAGTATACGAATGAATATAATGACAAGTTTTATTGCCCCTTGTCACTCATAAAACTAAGTCACTCTCAGTTATACACACTGATATATCAGGTTTAATGGGTAGATGTTTTTCTAGCTCTTGTTAAATGGTTATAAATTTTTTTTTACATTTGACAAACAAAAGGTTTGTTATTACAGGCGCCGACAGTATTGAATGGGACCTAGGCTAGTATTTTATTCTTTAGTCACTGACACAAAAATTTGGGGTTTTATTCCAAGATAGTCCAAGATATGGTAATATAATCACTGATTAGGTACTGATTAGACAAAATATTTTTTGCTATCAAATTACTTCATTTTTTTTTTTTTCATCTTCGAAATGTTCATGGTTGTGTGTATGTACAGTAGATCAAGTTGTAGGAAAGAGAGAGGAAAAAGATGCACACACTACCTCTATAATGACTTGCTGCAATACAATCACTGAACGCTATTATAGCTTTTTACTCTTTTTCATAGAAGTGGAAAAGTTGTGTAAAGTGAACTTTACTAAAATTTTGGGTTTTACTGATTACAGAAAATGCTTTTGCTAATATATATATATATATATATATATATATATATATATATATATATATATATATATATATATATATATATATATATACTTATAGTTAGCATTAACAGTTAAATGGTAAACAACTGATGATCCTCACAAGAGACAATTTATACATTGCACCATAATAGCAAGGTATATGTGAAACAGGGAAAAAAACTTGAGAAAATTATATAAATTGCATTGAAAGATACTAGGAAATAAGTGACTAAAGTGACGCAATAAATCTTTTTCAATGCTTAGTGTTTAAAGCTTTAAAGCTTTTTAGACAATATATATATATATATATATATATATATATATATATATATCCATGGGTTTTTCTCCTTAAAGTCAGCACAATGTTATTTAACATAAATTACTTTGATAATAAAGAATTATGTTCCAAGAATGGGACAGTCACCCTCTTGCTATTGATCGGATTGTTTACTGCTTACCCTTTATAAGCCTGCTGAAACTGATCTTTTATCCCATATGCTGCAGTCATAAATCCGATAAATGCTTGAATCGACTCAAAATACAAAATCACGATCCCTGTTTGTGACCCAATTAGTGTTGACCTTGAGCGACTACACTTCACAATGCTTAGCCAACATTTTTACGCAACATTTATCATGCTACACTTGTTGTTATGTTCACTTTGACTCATAACATTCTTGGCTGATCACTGAAATGGTCCAGTGATTTGCACTTTTACCGTTCGTTGGTCTGTCCTTGAGGTCTCCGCAGGAGGCAGAGGAAGAAAATATACTTCTGCCTCTTTCTGTATCACTTTAACTATTAATGTTTCCTGTTTCAGAGGAAACAAGTAATCAAATAAACTATGTGCGTTTGTTGTGTACAGGATGAAAACAAGTGGAGCCACCTAGGTCTCTCCCAGCATCCACAAGTAGACAGGAAAGAGGAACTATTCAATTAATACAAACCAGCTGGACCTGTGGAATTCCATGGGTGTTGATTACTAAGATATTGTCACATGGGCGTCTGCTTGCAGGTGGACAAAATGGTGCATTGGTTTCCTCCCTCAACCACCCGCCCTCCGTAAGAAGCCTTTTAACCTAGGGCGATTGAAAGATTTGAAAGTTGGTACCTTGTACCCAATAGTGCATTGCTATTGTTTTATATTACCCAAATTTATTGTACCCGCCTAAAAAGATGGTACTTTTATTTGCTGCTAAGATATTTTCTTAATATATTCTCATGCTTACACTCACCTTCATATATGTCCACCCTGTTGCATTTTGGGGGCTACAACTATGAATATATGCAAGAGTACACTATTAAACACAGTCAAAAAACTCTATGGTCATTTTAGACCAACAATGGCCAAATCCTGAGCTGGTATTTTTCTTATAGCTAATTTTAGATAAAAGATCTATTTTTTTAGATAATTTTGAATGTAATTAGTTCTGGTACACATGCATGCTAAGATGATTCATTCATGCAAAGTCCATGTGTATAACAGTCAGAAAGTGTTTCGGTTGTACATCACAGTTCATAATTGAACAACTGTAATATCAAAAGTCAGGTTAAAAAATTTCATCGAAGAATAAATACGGCCAGAATAAATTCTATTTATGACATCATCAAAATACATCTGAAATAAACTGAAAAAACATCTAGAAACATCTAGATTCTTCAGAATGTTATGAATACACCCATCAAAATAAGACTCCAAGAATTACAAAAAACTTTTCTTCATAATGAAAAAAAATCTCTTTCAGAAGGGGTGTAGTGGAGTACTGATGTCAATTTTCAAGTTTGTAGACAAGACAGTATTGCCAGGAGCACTGGAACATACAAACATACTAACACACGCACATATAAAAAATGATAAAACCTTTTGCCACCTCTGGAGGCTACGGTTGTTCAGTTGTGAATCAGTCTCACAATGAAAGTTTGCTAAAAATGTTGTAAAATTGAATTCATTTTTAGCTGTTAGTTTCAAAATAACGTTGCTTTTGAAGTAAGGTAGAAAGTACATTTCTAATAGATACTGAATGAGAATTTATTCCGACTTTTTTTTCCCTATTTCCAAAAAGCAACACAAATGTCTCAAGCAATGGTATCAAATTTAAAAATGAGACATCTTTATTTCTATCATTAATCGGACCATCCTCATCTTGGTTGTTTTTCATACAACGTTTCGGCCATTGTACTCCACGGCCTTCATCAGGCATCATCTGGTAGGTGTGGGGAAGTAACGAACTGAACCCTTCATTTAACCGACGGGGGTATATTGACCGCACTCCCCTCTTAGCATTAGTAATATTATTATTGTCTCACACTGGGATTGTATGAAAAACAACCAAGATGAGGATAGTCCAAATAATGATAGAAATAATAAGAATACCTCATCTCAAAAATTCCGAGATATACTGAGACATCTTTATCTAAAAACATTGTTGTTTTTCAATTTAGATTTATTGTTATATATATGCAATGAAGAGCAGCAGTGCAATAGTATGTTGGGATTGCCTATCCTTATCAGATACTTTCAAGTGTGCCAGTAACTTTGATTGTTATTGGCCATTAATTGATGTCAATGGTGCAGACTGTTTACTTCTCTTGGTTTTTTTCTTTTCATTCGTAACCCTGACCTGAAAAATAAAAGAGAAAAACAGCAAGAAACATTTTAAATTACAGTTGTTGAAGAAGCAGTAGTCATACTAATGGCAGCAGTATTAGTACTGATTTTAGCAGCGGTAGTAGTATGAGTAGAAGTGTAACTAGTATCAGCTGTGACCAAAAATGCTTTTGCTCAGTTTGGCACAAGGCTTTAAAACAGAGTTTCTTAAGCAGGACGGAATTTAATTCCTGAGGAGAATTTTAGGGTTTCAGGAGTGGATTCACAGATTGGAAGATTCAAACTGTTGGAATATAGATCTTTTTACAAAGTAAAATCTGGGGATCCAACTTTTGAATCAAACAGACTTGGTGAGGGGGAAATGACTGGCGCTACTTTTTATTCTAGCCATCCTGGCCAAAAAGCTATCCCAGTCAGAAATTGAAGCTATTTATCTAGAAATGATTTCTTCTTGATTGAGCGGAAGAAAAGGAGAGAGAGAGAGAGAGAGAGAGAGATGGTTGAGTGAAAGAGAGGGAGAGAGAAAGAGGTGGGGAGAATGTTTATTTCTCCTTGCTTGAATTTCTAGATGGCTGGCTTATTGGCCTGGGATGGCTTGAATGAGAAGCAATGCCAATGTTGAGCATTGTACTATGATGTGTGAGTTCTACACTAAATAAATGGCCTTGTATCACTTACAGTCAGAATGACATGTTGTTTAAATATCATTTTTTTGCACAAATGAATATTTGTTTTTTGCGTTTCCAGAAGATGCAAAGTCTGACACAAGATCATTTATTCGCCTAAGGATTAAAATAAAAAATGACCAAGAAATAGACATCAAGGAATGGCTTTACCTTTCCCTTTGTACTATGGTAAATGGATCTCTGTGGCCCAGACTTTTGATATATGCCTGGTAGAAAGACATACATAGATCCAGTTGTCGATGGCATGGGGTTTTGGCTCCCTCCTCGACTTGATCAAAGTAAGACTCAAAATTTGCTTCTAAAAATCTAGATAAAGAAATTTCATAAAAAAACAAAACAAATAATCTCAAGTAATCATGAGTTAACCTTAAAAATAATATTTTTCATTTTGTTTTTCATCTTATATAAATTAGATGTCTCCCATTTTATTTTGAATCACTGTAGCCCTATAAATGGCTTGCCAAGTTGATTATGGATTCTTCTCTTATTGAGTGTCCATGTGCGTGTGTCTCTGGTCACATCTTTGGAACTGCAATCTTTTGCATGAGTACACCATGAGGCACCATCTAAAAACACTTTTTTGTTTTTTCAAAAAAGTGCTTTTGGGGGACTATATGGTCATTTTGGACCAACAATGCCCAAATTTTGTTCTGGTATTTTTTTACATTATTTCAGATAGAACATCTATTTTTCAAAGATAATTTTTGATAATTCTCCAGATAATTCTAATACACATGCAGGCTACTGTGATTCATTTATGGAAGGTATGGATATTCTATATGAATTTTTTATCCATAGGTTCTGTGGTAAATTTCTGAGATCAATTTTTCATTTACTCTTTTGTCAATTCAAATGCTAAAAATCTTCGACCCAAGCATAAGAGAAAAACACCAGATCACATATTACTTTCTTGTTTTTGATGTTTGAGATTCGTTTTCTTTTTCACACATTTATTTGTATAAACTTCTTTTTCTATTAAGTCACCATCTGGTTCAAAATCTCAGATCCACTTCTGAAAGATGCAGAATTTATAGTAGCCCTGGTCAGAATCAAACTAATCAACATTGTTTTATGAGGCAAACTTGTTAACTATTACATAGGACTAAGATAGTTTCATTTATAGACATTCACTTATAACAGTGCAATACAACTTTATAGATTGGGTAAGGCCAAAGATCTTTCATCTAGTCTTTTGAATCTCACTTCATTTGAAATCTCCTCCATGTCCAAATCTGATCTGGAAATCATTGATTGGACTGGCTACTACCACTGAAGCTGGTATGGTAAATTTTTACTCATGCTTCCATGGGGGCAAAATGTGACACAAGGTCTAGTTTAATGTGGGAAGAAGCAACCCATGAAAAGTAGCTTCAGCTGACACAAGCGAGGTCATGAAAGTGTCAGGATTTGCCTGAATCTGTCCCTGTTAGTGCAATGGGACAGTGCCATTGCGGGGTGAAGTGCTTCCCTGCAGCTTGACCGATTAATAATAGGAGAACCCCAAAGGTTCCTAATGCGCTTAGCAAATCGCAGCCTCAGTGTCTTCTCATTGGCTAGCGCATTGCGGTTTTGAGATATCAGTCACCTCAGTCTCCAGACGATTCAGCTCACAAGCCTCTGTACTGGCACCTAAGGCAACACCGTGGAACAGATATTACGCTTTGATCTATGCTGAAAAGTCTAGCAAAATGACATCTGCTGGCCTCCCTTTATATAAGAATTTAGTCCAAGCATTGAGAACTTTCAAGTTTGTGACGCATGACCTCCTTGATAAACACTTGATATTGAATTTACTGGTCGAGTGATCCAGGGTTGTATAACAATTATTGGCGAAATATAAAGAAGCAGGTTTGAATTTGGACTGAAAATGTTCATGTTCACTTTACATTGATGCTCTTAGGAAAGGCATGAATCCACTTCTCATTGAAATAAGGATACATTTGTACATACATGAATTGCAAAATGATAATTTAAATTTTAAGGTTGTTTTTCTCCCATAAAGTCATAGTGCATGTCTCTTCATTGTGAATTTCTTTTTTTCATCGAATCCCAGTGAACGCTGGAGAGAGACCCTCAGAGACCCCCCACCCCAGGGTTCTTTAATCTCTAGCTACGTACATCCCTGCCCTGCATACTTTTGTTTTTCTTCCCGCTTTTGGAGTCTTGTTTTTGTATTTCCTGGTTCTCTAATCTTCCCGATGTTGGTTTTATTACAGGTTTATTTTCTTCTATTAGTAACTGTCAACCAAAACTGTCACCTAAGATTGTCGACATTAGGTTTCTGTTCAATTTTCAAGTTGGTTCAGCTGGCTATCTAAAACGTTCAACATTTACTCCTTATTGTTTACAAAAAAAAGTTTTTCTATTCTTTTGAAATAAGGTTTGGGGGTTTCAATTTATAGTGTAACTTCAAGTTGAATTGATCCCCAGTTTGTGCCAACATTCATACTTTCGTAGTGATCACTTCCCAACAAAAGGTCCGACATGTAACTTAATCATTGATCACCTCTTTTTCAAATCTTTTCAATTGATCACCCCTATCATGGCATGCTGCCATTTCCATTTCCTTCTGACAGCCTTTGTGGTCCGTTATTGGGCTAGCTCTAAATAAGGGTGACTTGGCGATGCGGTTGTGTGTGGTAGACCTTATCCAGCCATGCTCAAAAACTAGACGATCCCAATAATCCTAAGAAAATTAGGATGAAACCAACACATCCTCCCAATAGTCACTTATGGAGCTGAAACATGGAACCTAACCAAGAGACAGACCCACAAACTGAGAAGCATGCAATGCGCACATGAGAGAATAATGCTCAACCTCACATGGAGAAATCACAAGACAGCACAGTATATCAAGAAGAAAACAGGAGTCCAAGACATCACAGAATCTATTATAAAACTTAAATGGCTATGGACAGGCCATGTTGCAAGAATGGCTGACAACCGATGGACATCACGACTCACAGCATGGATCCCCAGAGATCACATGCGAAACCGAGGCCGACAGAATACAAGATGGAGAGATGAACTAGACATATTTTGAAAATACTGGCTCTGCGACGCCCATGATAAAGAAGTGTGGCAGATCCTAGGGAAGATCTATGTCCAACGATGGACGTTAAAAGACTGGTGATGATGATGATGAACGCAAACTGTCCCAGCCGGAGTTTTGAACCCGTCTCGCCGATACCGTTTTCTCGTATGGTTAACCACTTAGTCACTTCACACCTGCTGTAATTAATCTTCTCTCTCATTGTCTTTCGTAATCTTTCTTCTCTAGTTTCTTGATTGCTGAGTCCAACGCAATCCTAGGTGCTAACGAATACCCCCCCCCACTTCCTTGTTAATTTATTACTATCATTATTAGCGAGATCAATAGTATCACTTCTAAGTTTCTTTTTTAGTATTAGTAAGAATAGTACTTGTTTTGTAGTGCGGACGCTTATATAAACAGTTGAATGTGTGTCAGATACGTTGTTATTGTTTAATACGACTCGGCAGTGTTGACTTCCTTTTCTCGTCCAACACACTTCCCTTGCCCATCTCTAACCTTTCAACTACTCACCCTTTCAGCGGTCCCCTCTAACTCATGCCAAACGTGTACACAACTCAATTACATCCATGCACACATGTACTTACACACCAACAGTGATGCGCACTTACACCTGATTCTCGACTCCTCTCTTCTCAGTCAGGGTTGCCAAATTAGCCATTTTCTGCCAAGATCTAGCGGATTTTTTCCTAAATTTAGACGATGAAAATCTGCGGTAGTCGAAAATCTGGCTATCTGAAAAAAATAATTTTGGCAAGTTTAATATAAGTGAATGTACTTAATCTTCAGTATTTGTTCTTGAGTCTTAGTGTATAGTCATTTTTTTTATTTCATAAGTGGTTATAAAGTGAACTTGGAGTGTATATTACATTTTTAGCCATAGATTTAGCTGGAAATGAACAAATCTAGCCGATTTTAGCCGTTTTGAAAGACAGTTTTAGCTATAAATAACTGAGCACGCTTGACAACATTGCTTATAGTACACATTAGACTGTTTATTGAAAACAAAATGTGTCGCTAAAAGATGGAGAAAATGTGACAGAGAGAGAGAGAGATAGAGAGAGAGAGAGATAGAGAGAGAGAGAGAGAGAGACAGGACAGGAGAGAAAAGACGGGACAGAGGAAGATAGACAGGGCAATTATAATGAAAGAAAAGGAGGGAGAGGAGATATAGAAACTAGAATAATTCGAGAAAAATCGAGAGTGAGAGAATGAGGAGATAAGAAAAGACTGTGAAACAAGGCGGAGAAAAGGTGGCAAAATATATAATTAGAGAGAGAGAGAGAGAGAGAGAGAGAGAGAGAGAGAGAGAGAGAGAGAGAGAGAGAGAGAGAGAGAGAGAGAGAGAGAGAGAGGTTTCGTTATCAATGTTAGTGTCCAACCTCGCCTTGGTATTCACGACGTTACACACTCGGACGATCGATCGTATTTAGCAAACACACGCGCACGCGTGCGCACGCACACACACACATACACACACACACGAAGATTTAGGATGCCTTGCGGCACAAGAATGCTGATTTTGTAGAACCTCGGTGAGTTCGTGCCTCACTGTGTGCACCATACTTGTGTACTTACTGTACGTGACAGCTTACCGAGAGAATCACACAACACAACCCCATGAAATTTTCTGGGTGCACTAATACGACCCTGGGAAAAGTTTTTAGTTGTTTTTTTTTAAGTCACTCCCAGCCGAAACATGTTTTAGTGGGGGTTTGATTTACGATGTGAATGCATGCTTAAACGGAAACATATTTTGTGCTTGCTTTTTCGGCTGAATCCTTGGGTGCTGATGAAAAACTGCTTAATCGCTAATCAAGTAGGGATTTCGTATCGTTCATAGAGACGAGGGAGAGTAAGAGTGAGATATGGGGGATGGGCTAATTGAAAATGTTTTATCTCGGTAAGAGTGGGTGCTTCGGTTATCTTTCAAAGAGAGAGATTGAGAGAAAGATGAAGAATAATTATTTCTGTGAAGTGGTGTACATTCAAAATTTTTCTGAGATCGTAAAAAAAAAACTCTAATCGTCACTACTTAAAAACAAATTAAATTAAACACTACCTGTTTTCCATCTATCTGTTTTATAAATTATGTTTTTGACAGCAATTTATTTCGCCCGTTAGTAATGTAGTATGTAATACGCATACATGGGGGAAGATATAAACAATTTGATATATATATATATATATATATATATATATATATATATATATATATATATATATGCTTCTGAAAGCAGTTTGCAGAGTCCTCTTTCAGGGTTGCCATCATCTGCCTCATCGTGTTCTCAATCTTGTGTATAGTCTGAAATCCTTCGATGGTGAGTTTAGCTTAAGTTAAGAAAAGTCAGAAGTTGCATGGAGTCAAATTTGGCCGGCAGACCAAGATAATGCGATGTTTTGCCAAAAGAACCTGCAAGAGACATGATGAATTGGTTTAGTACAAGAGCTCATTCAATGGTGTCTCATAGCCGACTGAGTAACCCCACGGGACATTGTCTGTTCCCTGTAAATAGTTGCCAGGTTATATCAAGACCACACAACCGATTCTCGAGATATTCAAAATGGTACACTTTTCTGTTTTTGTTTTTTTTTAAATCTATTTTTCATTTATTCCCCATGGATAATTGCTCCCTGGCAATAGCATAGCAACTGTGAAGACAAATTTGAAGTTAGTGGAAATGTATGAATAATCACAACCACGTGGAAATTGTCCAGGAGGCAATTGTCAGGAGTTATTTATCTAAGTGGGAGGCAGTTATCCAGGGATCAGTTGTCCTATTTGGGCCAATGTTCCGGAGGTGGTTGTCTTGATACCATGTCAAACCGTCGAGTTATTTATTACTTCGAGTGCTATGATCATAAATTAAAAGTTTAAATGAAACAGTTTCATGAAGCATGATGGTTTGACTTGTCGGATATTTTTCAATTATTTGCTTGTATAATTTTGTGGAACGTGACTATAAAAGAAAAAGCTTGTAGTGTAATATCTTTCTTGGAGTTTGGGTGTTGTGGTTTTGTAGCTACTTCAACCTCGAAATATTTGTGGTTTACGAAAAATGTAAAACTAGGAAGGAAGTACAGAGGAGGCCGCTTATTGTGATCAGTTTGGGTCAGTTATTATAACTATAACCGGCTGATAACTATGTAAAAGTAAAAAAAAAAAAATGAATCGTCCGTCTCTCGAGAGACAACTCCCATTGGAGCATGACCGATCGGTAATGAAGTCCTGGTTTCCATTGCATGCATTAGCTTAGTTTGCAAGTCCTGTGTGTGGTTGAGACCAGGACTTTATTCTTGCAATAATTTTGTGACCACCCCTTTAGCTGCTGAGTGCGCAGGGAAATTTATCCTAATGAAAAGTTTTCCATGCTCTTCGCTCGTATCGGGGTTCGAACCCGGAACCTTCCGCCAACCATTACACTATCCGAACAGATTAATAATTACCTAAAGAATACAATGGTCACTCAATAGAAACTGTTACGTGACCAACGTCTTTTGGTAGCATGCCGTGTTGACGGGTGATCAATTAAACCTGTCAATGGATGACTTATTGATGAAATGTATCATGAGCTGTTTCAGGACATAGAAATTTCTCGAGAGAGAGACCAATTGGATTGTGCGGGTTTCGGTACGGTCACGGTATTGCTGTATGAATTAATGTTACTAAGCATAAGCTTAAAAAAACACATTTAATCATACAATACCTTAAACAGCATGGTTTTGAACAGCACAGCAACATTATGGAACGAATTAACTACATTAATCAAGGTGTACCAATATTTCATCGGTCAGTTTCGAGTGGTTAACAAATCCGTCTCATAATCATGGATTGTGAATTAGTCCCTTATCAGTTGCTCTAAGAATATGCTTGAGTTGAGACAGTATCAGAAATATAAGGCGTGCACAAAAAATGTTCAGCGCTCTTTTTTGAAAACCTGAGTTAGAATACTCATGCGTCCACACATTTCTATAAGACACTTTTCGGTCGGTTGACCGGCCAGTTCCGTTTATGAAAGCAACAGAAAGAGGGACGAGGAGAATGTATGGAGTCATTAAAAGAACATCTATTTTGATCAATAAATAAAATAAAGGTACTTGTTTTTTGCAGTATTGCCAAGTATCGTTTGTTACTAATAGCTAAAACTGTCTTGAAATCGGCTAAACTTTTCAATATACAGTTAACTTTACAGCTAAAAATCTTGTATATACTTATTTAAGCCCACTTATAAAAATGATCATATACCAAGACTCCAGGACAAATTGATATATTGACATAAATTGTGCACTTACTTTAATTTAAAGTTTTATTTATTTATTTATTTATTTTTGATATCCAGATTTCCGGCTGAACCATCCTCATTTTTCTCCTACCGCTATTGGTACTGTGACAACTAGTAATTCAACTATTACTTTGTTTGAAATCCCTGTGAAATCGGAAATCACAGATATGGACGTAAGGATGGTGGACGCATTGTGGAACTTATGATGTTTTTTTTTAACGCTGGAAACATTTGCACACGTCCAACATCTATTTACTTCGGCGGATGAGGCACTCTTCAGATAAAACCAAACCTCGATTACCATAAATTTCATAGTTTTAGCTCAGTGTTCAGACACTGTTTGTTTTGGCCTATTGGACGACCCCATTTTGTCGTCTTATCCGCCGAAATATACAGTAATGTCGGCGATTATTTGCTCCGTTGCATGCATGCGTCTTATGGCCAGTCAAACAGCTGGACCCTTTTCTCTCAACATATCTACTCCCCCCTTTTCTTCAACTACATATGTCTATCCCTCCTCCCTTCCTTCATCTTGGTGTTTCTTTTCTGCTGCATCTAATTTCTCTCTCTCTCTCTCTCTCTCTCTCTCTCTCTCTCTCTCTCTCTCTCTCTCTCTCTCTCTCTTCTCTTTCTAGTATTTAGTAAGCCATAAACGACCAAAGCGACGTCGAGCCTGGGTGGCCGTTTGGGAATACCAGGTGCCGTATGTCACCTGAGTGCCATTACGCTGGCCATGGCAACAGCTGTCCATGCCTGGGCTTAACCTTTTCACAAATTTCCCCTCGTCTCGGAGTTCTTCGAGGATTTGGTGACGGAGGTGACAAGCATCCGAGATGGCGCCATTCACTTCACAGGTAGAAACAAAATTATTCAGAGGCTATATCAGCCCATACTCTGCCACCAATTTACAGAATAGCTTACCACCAAGCTAGAACCGGACTGCGCATCAGTCCTTTCTCGGGTACACGCTCCTCTATGATACATGTGTCGTAGTAAGCTTCCTAAAGTGATGTATGGGACACATATATCCCAACAGATATAGAAACCTCCGGATATATATATATATATATATATATATATATATATATATATATATATATATATATATTGTCAGTAAGGCTGAATTTAAGTGATATATTCGTTTACACAGAAATCCCTCATCGACCAGAGTGCTCTATTCCTACGGAAGAGCATTGCATAAGCTTACAGTGGATGAGTTACCTCACTTAAAGAGTGCTCAACCCTGAATAGAGGAGCATCTATTATTGTGTCATACACAGACAGCTTTTTCGATGTATTACATCTCTTCAGTGTGGCGATAGACTTTCCATTATCCCATCCAGTACACACACACACACATATATATATATATGTGTGTGAGTGTGTTTCTATATCTGTTGGGATATATATGTCCCATAGATCACTTTAGGAAGACTACGACACACAAACAGTATATCATTTATGAGCACTTTTCAAGTGAGGTAACTCATCCATTGTAAGCTTAAGCAATGCTCTTCCATAGGAATAGAGTACACTGGTGGATGAGGAATTTCTGTGTAAATAAATATATCGCTTAAATTCAGTCTTACTGACCATCCAGTCCTGCATTCCAGGGGTAGGATATCGGCCTCCGGGTCTGAAGCGAAGGTTTCAATCCTGCCTCGCGGTACTGTATGGGATAATGGAAAGTCTATCGCCACACTGAAAAGATGTAATACATCGAAACAGTATATGTATATGCGTACAAAGAGTCTCGAACGAGATTTCGAAATTCTGGCCTTTACCTAGACTGGCACACTAAAGAAGGAAATCAAAAATGAATAGGAAATAGTAATTGGGCCTATTTCTTCTCTTTTCATTCATTTTTTATTATCTCTCTCTTTTTCTCACACCCACTATTGTTTCCACTTTCCCCCTTCCTCTTCCTTCTTTTCTTCCACCACAGCTTTTTCCTTTCCTCTTCCTATTTTCGTTTCCTCTCCCCCTCCTCACTTCAACCTTCGGGGCTTCTATGAATACATGATTCATCCATGCTTGCTACAAATGATCTTCTGCTGTACTGTTATTTTTGGTACCAGATAGTTTAATGAAGAGAGAGGGTAGCATTGGAAGCAGTGGTGTCGAGGATAGCGTGCGGAAAGTGTGGCGGTAAGGGGATTCACAAACTCTTGCCCTCTGTTTCCTCTGGGTTCCGAGTTAGCACTTGTATCCCTACACTCTAAAGATTTTGTCAGGCAGGGAGGTTTAACCTCTCAGCATTACGCATTGAACTGAGAAAACATTGGGGTCTTTGCCAAGAGATGAAATCTTATCATCTCCAACATTGCTTCGTATTTGCAGGGCATGGAAACATTTTTTTTCATGACGACTTGATTGTTTCAGTATGCAAGTTCTGTCCAGAAAGTATCCAGCCATCTAATATTAGCCTACCTAGGACAATGGCATTTTAGCCCTTCTTCAGAGTACTCTCCTTGGTATCTCAGACACTTATTCCAGCATTTCAGAAAAAAAAATTTGGGAAACGCAAACAGCTGTCTGGTCTCTTTTTCTCCAAACCAATGCCTGGAATCTTTGGGGGAAAAACAGCAGTTCCTGGATAGCCCAAACTGGATTGTAGGGATGCTGACATTTAAAAAAAATTATACTAATATAATGCTGTCTTGTTGAGTGATGCCTTTTAACTGGATGCATTTCTAACTTGCAGTTGTCCAAACAACACTGTTGTCCTTTTGACTGATACTGTTTGTCTTGGTGACTTTTAACCGGTTGGGTCACTGCTGTGCTGTCCAACCTGGTTGATGTGATGTTTTGCCAAAATATCCGGTGCAAAACTTGAAGAATGATTCACTTGGTCATTGTAAATGCAACTGCCACACAGTGCACAAACTAACTGAACGGCATCTCTCTGCTGACTGAGTAACCCCACAGGGGATCGCCTGTTTATACATGCACAGTGAGGTCCTCTTTGCTCAGTTGCCAAGTTTCATTTGGGCCACACGACTGGTTCTCAAGATATTAAAAATGGCTTGGTGATTTCTGGACAGATATCGAAATTACAACTATCAATACATTGACTGAATATAAAGGTGTATAGATTTCAAATATCTCGTAGTGTTGTGTGTGTAACTACAGTAGTAATAAAGTGTGGTAAGTAAGTTCATTTAGCAAGTAAATTTGAGCCTCAGTGGATACCCAATTCCAGTGGCTTTGCGCCAAACTAGGCTCAGCAAATACCTAACCAAGCTGCAATCAATTTAGCTATTTTGAAGCTAAATCCAACTATTCTGAAGCTAAATCTAGCAATTTTGATGCTGGTTAAGTAATTTGAGGTCCACCATTCACCTTGTAATGTGATAATGGTAATGTTTTTGAGGTCCACAATCCACCATATAATGTGAACCATGCTATAAAGAAGCCCATTATTATTCAAACTGCACTATAACAAACCATGTTATAATGGGGGTAGGGGCTTGTACTTATTCAAGGTGGCTGCTATAGAGTAATAGTTAACAAGCTAGGTGCACAGGGCATTGTTTGTGAATCCTCAATGTGGAGCTCCATTGCAGTTGCCTTGTACCATACTAGGTTGAACTCAGTAAATATTTATTTATAGTGCCTGCTGAAGGGTAATAGTTAGCAGACAACAAAGCATCCTAAGTTGGTTTGGTCTTTGTTGAGTGCCCTACTACAGTGGCCTTGTGCCATATTAGGTTGAGCTTAGTGAATATCTGTCTTGAGTGCTTGCTTTTGAGCGATATTTGAGATTGCCAGACTCTTACATGTGGCCTGTCACACTCTTACACGTGGTGCGCCACACTCTTACATGTGGCCCACGACATATTTGCTGCTTCAGTCACATTTTGTGCTTTAAAATGCATTATTTGAAAAATAGAAAGTTCAAGGTAAAAGAAAAAAAAGAAGAAAAATTATTATGAATTTTTTTTTAAATTCTAAAAAATTGAAAATTTTACATGAAATGAATGAAATATTTCTCACTATCACAGGAATCGGTGGCCATGATGTTAGTAAAACTACCAATTGTTATGGAAAAATAAGTACAAATTGAAGGAATTTAATATTCTAATCATATTAAGAACATCTTTTAATCATTTTTTGAATGAGTAGGTGATAACATAGGTAAGAATGTTAGGGTCCACCATCCACCAATGCTATAACTGACTCTACTATAGGGGAGGGGGGTTGTAATTATATTATCTGACCCTCTTACTGTGTACTCACATTATATATTTGGCCCACCTAAGTAAATGAGTTTGAAACCTTTGTATTAGGGTGTTCAGAAAGTAATTATGTATTTTCAAAAAGGAGATGAAAACAAATATTGGTGAAGTTTAATTAAATACTATTCATCAATAATGTAATCACCATCATTATCAATGACAGCAGTCCAATGGGAAGGCAAATTTTAGATTCCTTGTTGAGAAAATTCTGTGATTTTTTTTTCTAACAATGTTTTCAGAGACCCCCCCCCCGGTTTCTTTGTTTCTGAACGTTATGCCACTTATGAAATGCTCTACTGATCGAAACAAGTGATAATCTCTGGGTTATAAATCCAGCGGATATGGGGGACATAGAAGAACTTCCTATCCAAACAATCTTATCTTTTCCTGGGTTTGTTTTGTATAATTACCTTCTGAACACATAAATATTTTGAACGGCTGTAGTCAAGGCCTCTGAGAGTGCATTGCCCCAGATTTCAGAGGACAAAAGGGGGGCCCAAGAGAATGAAAGGGGGCCCCAGAGTTGAACCTCCAAGTTGATATGGTATATCCATTGTTAAATAGGTTGACTCTATCTTTTACCGATGGGTTAATATAGTATAACACTCTAAAAAGTTATATCTGATGAAAACAGAAAGGCCAAAGGATGTGGGTATTTGTATAGTGTGCACGGGGATGGGGAGGCGAAAATAGCTTCACACTACCTCATAAGATTTCACTCAGAGGTCCTGTCTGCCATAAAGTGATTAGTAAGTTAGTCTCACAAGCCATTACTAGTAAGCTCAGGCCTCAAGTATGGAACTACTGTGGCATAGTATCTATTGATTTTGAGCTGGCAATATGTCTAAGTTGTCAATAGTAGAGTTATGGTTAGCAAGCTAGTCCCTCGCACCACCAATAGTGAGCTTGATCCTCACAGAGAACTCTACAGTTTAAAACATTTATATTCATGATATTGATTACTTATCCAAGTGTTAAAGTATTACGACATTTTGGAAAATTTATTTCACGTGTTATACCACTAACGGCTTCATCAGAATTAATGTTGTAAAATTAAAGTTTCAAAAGCCAGTGTTCAATTCATGTTCTGTATTCATGTCATCATTGGACCAGGCAGATATATTTAGGTTCTGCAATCTTACATATTTTGCTGTGTCTGTTACAATACAATATCTTGCATAAATCATTAAAACAAAGTATTCCTGTTCAGTTTTTTTTGTCTCTTTTTCAATGTCTACAGTATTTCTATCATTTGGATATAGAAATCTGATGATTTATGACATTTAGGAAGATTTATCTTACATGTTACACCATTACGGCTTCTTCATTATCCAAATGTCTAGATGGTTGGATGAAGGAAAGCGTTGCCAGTTTGATATTGAACTGCAGAGTTATTACTACCACTACTTTCTAATAAGATAGAGGTACTAAAACTTATATTGTTTAGTACTGTACATGCTGGACTATGATGTATGGTTCAAAAGGTTATTAGGAGGACTACCACTCCCTGCAACGCATCCTAGCCCCATAACTGTCCATATTGATCTTAGGCAGACCCCTAGACCAGCACTGTGGACATAGTGAAATATTCGCATAGTTTTCAAAAATAAATCTCTATCTTGTACACCAGCATACTATTTTGTTCCTTGTAAAAGTATAAGAATATATAGATATCCGTACCTAGCATAAATGAATTACCGTAGCCAATATGTGTACCAAAACCAATTATCTAAAATTATCTAAAAAAAATAGATCTTTTATCTGAAATTATCTAAAATAAAATACTAGCACAAGACTTCAGCAGTGTTAGTCCAAAATGACAATGGGGACCCCAAAAAGCACTTTTTTTGATTTAGGTGATCTAGTGAAAACTGATGCTTTCTGAGTGACTCGAATATAATCCCTATTGTGCCTAAGTAGGTACCCTCATGTCTTAGTCTACCAAAACTTCACAGTAGCAGGGTACTCAGTGAGAATCAAAATCACTACACTAGTGAATTAGACTCTGAGATAACCTTGCTCTCTATTGTACTATGACAAGAATCCTTTACAGGTATTTACTAAACTCGACTTAGTTTGGTGCAAGGTGATAGTGGTGGGGGCGCCCAGTAAGGATCAAAGTCATCACACAAGTGATTTGGTCTATAAGGCAAACATGTGAGCTATTGCGCTGTGGTAAGCTTTTGTATAAAGATTTAAATAATGATCTATTTAGATGTAATAGAACAGGTATTTTATTGCCTATTCTAGATCAGTAGTTTGCAAATTCTAACTATCAGGGCAACCCTTTCAATGATTAAATTATCTAGGGAACCACTTCAAAGAAACAACTTTCCCTTCTACTTATAAATATATCCATAATTATATGTAACTATTGCATTTTGACCTTGTTTATGGAATTATCCGATTGTGTATAAACCCAAATAGAAAGTACACACTCAAATGGAAAAGTAAGAACAAAGCTGACTGAGGGAAAATAGACGTGTGTACAACTACTGACTGAACAGCATGTGTGTCACGTAAATAACCAAGATGTTTTTAATTAAACATGTAAAATGTAGTAGAGGCATGTAAAAGCCGTGAAGGAATCATTAATGTAATGAAGAATTACTAAGATTTTGCAAAAATGTCACTTCGTCCTGTGGAACCTTTGGAAAGTTTGCATGGAACAAGGTTTAAATACTTTTGTTCTGGATCTTTACTAAGTTTACTTCAGGATACACGGATGAGGATTCATTTGCATCTGACTTCCAAGTGGGAAGGGCCTCCATGCTTTAATTTGACATTGTGGCTTTTATTTGGGATTGAGCATTGACCATTGGTTCCAGCACAGAAAATGTACAATATTTAATGAGCTTATTCCAGTCCAGCATAGGACTAAATGAGGAAGATTATATAGAGCCAATTTTCTAAGTGGTGTTCATCAGTATTGGCTTCCCACAATCTCTGAATGAAAACATTCCAATGAAAATATTTCATAAACTGAACTGGTGTAAAGTGAAGAAGCAGTTAGCATTGATCAATATGGGAAAATATTTTGAGCATTCAAAGGCCCCCAAAATGGTTATGATAGTATGTTGAGCTGAGTCATTGAAGGTTGAGATGATGGGGAGTACAGAGGACAAGGGGTGTAGGAGAGACAGAAAGAGGGTACATGCTGCCTTGATAATGGTTTGTTGCAAATCGACCACTATTTTAGTTTTTCACCTTTCATTCTATCGTAGTATAAACAGCTGGTGACTAAATCACAGTTTTTTTTGCATGTATCAGCTTAGTGATCCTTGCAAGTCGTAAGTTTGGTCAAGACCAGAACTTTATTCCTACTAGATTTTATGACCATCCCCTTGGCAGGATACATGAAGGGATTCTTTCACCCTCATACTGCTTGAGTGTACTCAATGAGCTGCTGAATGCTCAGAGAATTTTGTACTAATGAAGTTTTCCACACTCTCTGCTCATACCTAGACCTTCTGCATGTGACGCAGACATACTAACCATTACACTATCCAAACACACTAAATACAGTGCAGGTTTTTCTGTTTCAGCACTGTATAGAATCTTGGGGGAAAAACTGCAGGGGTCACTATATACAAGGAGACTACTTTAAAAGTGACGGCAAAAACTAGGTATTGAGGTGGGTAATTTTTTTTCCATGGTTGAATTCCCCGAACATTTGGGTAGCACTTTGCAATAGTGAAGCTGAAGAAAAAGTAATTTTCATTTATTGATTTTTTGAATTGCTTGATGAAATTTCCGAACAATTAGTGATTATTAAAAATAATTCCCACTGCAGGAATTTTTACATGCGTCCACATATCTCTATGAGACATTTTTCAGTTGGTTTGTCTGTCTGTCTGTCAGTCCTAATACTACCCCCTGGCAGAAATTATGGAATCACCATACTCAGAGGATGTTCGCCAAGAGTTTTTACATTGTAAAAAATAAACAAATCACAGATATGACATAAAAGTCTTTTTGTTAAATAGCTAAAAATTTTGGCTTGATTAAATAATTCAAATTAACACCATATTTTTTTTCCTAATCAATCGGAGGAAAGTACCATGTAATTTACTAAGGAGAAAATATATTCTCTATCAATCTGGTTCAAACATTTTTAGATCAGATTTGCAGGATGGAGCCATGTTGCGGACCATTTAAAAAAAAATTTCCTCTATAAATTTTTAATTGGATAGAGATCTGGACTATTTCCTGGCCATGTCATTGAGTTGACAGTTCTTTCATGAAGAAAAAGCTTTAACACTCTTCACTTTGTGACAAGACGCATCATCATTCTGAAAAATGACTTCATTACCACCAGAACTATTTTCGATCGATGGAAAGGGGAAAGTGTCTCAAATTTCAATGTACACATGAGCATCGAATGTGGAGGTAATGATTGTCATCTCTTTAAATGACACGCAATCCCGTATCATAAATGAGCGAGGAAATTTGCTTGTTCTCTTCAGGCAGTCATCTTTATATATTTCATTGGACAAATGTTCCAGCATCATCTCATTGGCCAATTCAGATTGGTGATTCTTCACTGAATATGAATTTCATCCAATCATTCAAACTCTATGATTGTTTCTCTTTAGCCCACTGAGATCTAGTTTTCTTCACTTTAGGTGCCTTAATCTGGTTTCCACTTGGCTTTCCTTCAAGTAAATCGTATTTTGTTCAGCTGATTTCCGACAGTTGTATCACGAACATTGACTCCTCTTTTCACTCATTTGTTATTCATTTGTTGTGTATCTTTTATTTTCAAAGAATGTTGCTTTGAGTTTTCTCTCCTGATGCTTTGATTTCTTCCATGGTCTACCCGTATGTTTCTCCCTATAACCTTCTCATTTTGTTTCTACACACTTGAACGGAATTTTAGATGTAACCAAGTAGGAACAATCAACATTTTTGCCACACTCTGTTGGATTCCCTTCTTAAAGGAGTGTTAAAATCCTTTCCATTGTTTCAATTGACAGTTCTCGGGAGCTAAATTTCCTTTTAATTAGCCAAGTCTAATAGATTGCAAAGGCCTGCAAGCATTTCTGTTCAACTGCAGACAAATTAGAATGTTTAGATTTGAGCTAGCGTTTGTTTCAGAAGTGCAAATTACAAGATGACTCCATCATTTTCTCCCTCAATATTGAGTGATTCCATTTTTTAAAATTCTACTTCTCCTCTGGAAAAAGAAATATGACATCAATTTAAATAATTCAATCTAATTTATCTGAGGTATATTTCATAAAAGAAAAATATTCAGTTCTTAAACAAAAATTATTTCGTATCATATCTATGACTTGTTTGCTGCGAAGTAATTTTTGCTAGGATTAGTATGTTATATATCAATTTTCTCAGTCACATTATGTTGGATTGAACTTGGTTCAGACCTTTGGATGAACCATTTTCATCTACCTCTTCCTCCTCTTTTCCCTCCTCCTGCTACTACTACAGTAATGCTATAAGAAAATGTTTACATGTGCATTTGTTTATTCTTAATTACTTTTATTTTTGTTCTTTGTTTATATTTTTATTTATAGAAACAAAAATCACTGACTGTTATTATTGAGTACCACTAAGAAATACCTAGCTAAAATGTTTGTCATTAATTGCAGGTCGCAAGTAATTGAGCCAACCACGTGGACAGATATGGATGAAAAGGTGGTGGATGCATAGTTGAACTTATGGTTCTTGTTTTATTCAAAATTAGGAAGGTCAACTTGTGTAGGAATTAAATTTCATCTATGCGCAGACACAGAATGTATAGATATGGTAATAAAACGAAGTAAGAGGTATATATAAGGTCAGCTGGGGAAGTATCAAGCCATTTCAAATGTCTCAAGAACTGGTTGCGTGGCCTTGATGTAACTTGGTAACCAAACAGAAAGTGCATCACTGTGCATACATGTACAGACACTCTCACATGGGGTAACTCAGTTGGTAATGAGATACCACTGAATATCAGCATACTATGCAACCATTGCATTTACAATGACTGAGCCTGCCCATTCTTCATGTTTTGTGCAGGGGTCACATCACCCAGGTCTGTCAGCTCCCTTAAGGTCCAGATTTGGTTTCCTGTTACTTTTGGCTTTTCCAAAAGAGACATCTGACCGTAGAAAAGATTAAAGCTAATGTGATGAGGTAGTTGATGGTGATGTAGAAAGAGGACTTTGAAGATTGTTTTGAAAAGTTGAAGGGATGCTGGGATGTGTGAGGTCCCAAGAGGAATACTTTGCAGCGGACTAAGGCACTGTTACCCTAAGTAGGCCATTTTTTTTTTTTTTTTTATTGATAATGAATGATAGAATACTTTCCAGACAGACCTCATCGGCTGGTGGTGAGGACATTCAAATGAGCCAGGTTCTCATTGTTTGACATACCTGAAAGGACTTTTTATCATCTCACTCATGTTTGCCTTTGTATACAGATCTGTAGTGGATATCTTTAGTTTTCAAGCTAATTCTAGTTCAAGCACAAATTGTGTACAAAGAGGAGAAACAGCTCTCAAGATAATTGGAATTTAAACATTCATTTCTTCAAACCAGGGCTGTATCAAGATGTTGTGAGGCCAGTTAGATATGTTATAAAGGGACCCTAAATCAAGAAAATATTCATAAATATTAAAATACGTACACCTCTCTAATTGCAAAGTAATTAAATTTTTCAATTTGCTCTACAGCCAGACAGATATGTCTGACGTTTCAGTAATAGTTGAACAACCTTAGCAATCAAAGATAGCATGTGCTTGTTTGTTTATGTATTTATGTGTTTATTTGTCCTAGTACTCCTGGCCATACCATTTTGTCTATAGATTTGAAAATTGGCATCAGTACTCCCCTAACTCCCTTTTAAAAAATGTGTTTTCAGTTTGTGGGAAAAAATGCTTTTTTGACCTTTTTTGATCCTTTTACTGACAGGTTTATTTGTTTGCATGTCCCAATGCTCCTTGCCATACTGTTTTGTCTATAGACTTGAAAATTGACATCAGTACTCCATTAGATCCCTTCAAAAAAATCTTTCAGGAAAAAAGATCTTTTTGACCTTCTTGGGGCCTTATTCTGATGGGTTTACAAAAAAAACAACTAGATTCTTTTACTTTTTTTCATATGTCTTCCTGTGGAAAACGCCAGAGATGTCATAAACAGAATTCATTCTGACCATATTTATTCTTTGATGGAATCTTTTTTACTCCATTTCAAATTTTAACACCACGGTTATTCAATTATTACTTCCAAGAATTACTTTGTTTTCATTAAGATCTTTGTGCAGCGGCTATGACTTGAGTTACCAAACACTTAATCACTTATATAAAAGGTGTGGATAGATTGTACTATAGTTATATAGCAAGTTCAGAATCACTGAATTGGAATTGATAGCTTGCAAACATTTAGTGCGGGGCACTTGGAATTGCAGGGCCTGTAACATATGCTACTTTTGCTACACAGTTTATCCGGCACTAAACAATGCGAAAGAAATACGACTATCCAATCAACAGACGGCATATCAAACTCCTCTTCTGAAAAGCAAGCCCCAAGTGCATAAAAAACTCAAATTCTGCAGGAACCATCAGTGAGTTGTTTGTCTCCATACAAGATGGCACAGCATGTATTTAACTTGCTCATCTTTCGTGCTGTTCGTCTTATGAATGCTTTCGGTATAAACTCTTTTTGAACATTTCTTCCAAAACAGAATCAAATAAACAAAATTAATTCATTATGAAAAATCAAAGTGAGAAATAATCATGAAAAAAAAAAGGAAATGTTTTGATTCTATTGCCCCACCCTGGTTATTAATCTAATTTTATAAAACTAATTTCCTGGATTAACTTTATTTTATGCTGGCTTAGTTCAAGTTGTTGTTGTTGGTCATGATGATGATGATGATGATGATATAATTATTATTATTATTATTATTATTATTATTATTACTACTATCATCATCATCATCATCATCAAAAACTGTCAACATCAACTTAGGTTTCTTCAACTTTTGAAGTGGGTCTAGCTGGCTGGCTATTTCATATATCTGTTGCGCATACTCTTTATGTCTAGAAAAACTTTTTTGTGTTGATGATGGTGCTCATATAATTATCATCATTATTATGGATTATCATTATTCATTATTAATTATAATTATCAATTATTAATTATCATTGTTTATCATCATCATTACTGTCAGTTATCAATTACTATTGATTATTAGTTATTATCATTGTTATTAATTATTAGTTATAATTGTTATCATTATTATTAATTATCATTATTCATTATTAATTATGATTATCAATTATTAATTATCATCATTGTTCATCATCATCATTATTGTTAATTATCAATTATTATTCATTATTAGTTATTATCATTAATTATTATTATTAGTTATTATTTATTATCATCATTATTATTAATTATCAATTATCATTATTATTATTGTTATTTCCTGTTACTTCCCGAGGGAGGTCTAAATGGAGCCTACCAATATTTAATCAGGAAATAAGAAATGATTTACTCAAACAGTTGAATTCAAATTTTTGTTTTGGTCTTTTGAAATTCATTTTCTTTTCCATGTATTGCAACTCCATTCAGCTTCTTTAGGAAAAAAAATTCTCACCTGGGGGGGGATGTTTATGCTACCTTACTGCCACTACTTCTACTACTGTTACATTGATTAAAGATATGATGAAAAACATTGAAAATTTTTATGAAAAATTATTTTATTATAATAATAAATCTTCAGGCTATTTGTGATAAGAATAATCAGAGATTCTGACATGAAAATCATTTGTTTCCCATGTTTAGAACCAGAGATTGGTAAGTTTCTGGTCAATGATAAAAAGAAAATGAAATTCAAATTTTTTTTCCCCGTCTAGGCTTTGATACTTTGAAAATTTGACATTAGTTTTTGGCAAGACCCCAAGAATCCCTTTTTTGCTTCTAGATTCAAGAAACTCTTAGGAAATCTAGTCCTTGGGGTACAATGCAATTTTCAGCGATAAAAAATTGCTTCAAGGAAAATTTTTATTACTATAAAAGATTATTATTACAATCATTATCAATAATGATAATGTTAAATGATTATATATCAAAGACCTGCATTTACAAATAGCTTTGGTATAAAAAAAATACTTGGTACAAGTCAAGTAATGCAGTTCTTGAAAAGAACTGAGATCTCTCCCAAAGAGCCAGAATTATTACTTTATTTTTGCATCTCATTTCGTACCCCAAACTCTACTCCTAATCCTAATGTGGTACAACAGGAATGTTGGTAATGTTGAAGTATGAGATTCGAAGATAAACGATACTAGTTCTATAGGAGAAACCGTACTTCTTTCTAGGGACTGCAATACTAAACTCTTACTGCAGGATTAGATAACATCTGTCACTCATTTTAAATAAATGATAAACTTCAGTAATTTTTTTCTCTCACTGTTACTTTAGTGTCAGTGTTTGAATATGCATCAGCTCAGGTTCCTTCTTTCTTTAATTAGTTAAAATAGATAAATTTAAAGACTGCTGTTTTATCTTGAGCACAACTTAACGATGGTGGCCCCGATGAGAATTCAACAGACGGCACACAGATATGTGATCTGTCTTTTTTTTTAATATGTAATTCTTTTCATGAATGATAAGTATTTACAAAGTGAAGGGAAAACAATTGAATTTATTCAAATTCAAAATGAAATCAATATGTTTCATGTATTTACGTACAGTTCTTTATTTCGAAGTTAGTGAGAGGTATATGTATTCAGTCATGCCTGACAGAATGTCTTTCCACTCAATATACCCAATAGTTCTCAAATTTCAATAAATAATTGTGGAAGGGTGTGCAATGGAGTAAGGATGAAGAAATGAAATTTGGGGGCGGATCCATGCACAACTACCTCCCCTAAAAATCGTGTTGGTAGAGGTATGTTCTTTGTGAGATTGCTTTTTTAATTTACAGTTGTGTTACACATTTATATTCCAAAGAAGAAATGTTATGTGCATTAATTTCAGAGTGCTGATTTACAATCTAAACCATTTTTACGACATATCTCCAGTGCTTGGAACTGATTCACCTCTACACTCGGAGTTCAACAGACATCTCACAGATATTGATATGTCTTATAAAAAAAAAATTCTTTATGCAAAAGACAAACATTCAAGAACTCAGACAAAAAAATTGAATTCACTTGAATTCAAAACAATATCAAAATTAAATTAATAAACATACTTGGAATCTTTTTTTACTATTAATGCATACAGAGAGATAGATAGAGAGAGAGAGAGAGAGAGAGAGAGAGAGAGAGAGAGAGAGAGAGAGAGAGAGAGAGAGGGGGATGCAAGATATAAAGGCTGGTGAGAAGACTTTTTTTTCGTACAGGCCTGAAATTTGTTGTCTGAAAAGCTACAAAAATAGTAAGAAAGGGCGTGTAAGTTGATGGCAAAAAAAGAAAATGAGAATCAATATAAATCCGTGCATAACTTTAATTCGTTTGTGAACAAAACAGTTTGTTTTATTTCGTCTGCATCTGCAGAAAAAAACCCCGCATATTTTCTAAAAAAAAAATCAACTTAAGAATAGATCTTCTATTCCCTGTTTTGCCTAAAAAAAGTAAAATTGGAATTAAATCAAAATGTGAATCAGCCGTAATTGTGTTTAATTAAGAACAGTATCACCCTTTTCTCTTTCTATTAAATTATCCCGTTTTTCTATTTGTGGGGAAATTGCAAAAAGAAAAAAGAATAGGTAATGAAATATCATTCAAGCAATTATGTCAATTCCATTCATCCGTATTCATCACAAGCAATTCAAAATTAACAGTAACTACCTCACTTTGTGTCGGGGGAGACTAAGATTACGTAACATTTAACATCAAAGCTGACGTTTGAACTCTGTTTTACCGGTCAATAGGCACCTCCGGTAAATAAATGTATTTTCCATTATATTTCCAGAAAAAAAGGAGCGATCTTGTTTTTATTTGCGAAAATTATTGCAATTATAACCAAATTTGAAACTTCAAAGAAGATATTTAAATTTTGCAACGTCTTAAATGAGTGCTAAAAAGTGCGTGGCAGTTGCTAAACACGTATAGTTTTTTTTCTTGGCCTCTTGTATGTAACTTAATGAATGTTCGTTATTTTTGATTTTCTGTTACATAGTGACAAATTATTCAGCACAAACTGTCGGATGCAATAAAAATACCTGGATTAAAAGTTCACGCCTAGATTGAAGCACTCCCAGAGTCGCCAATTTGATGCTTTTCGCGCTAGCTTCATCGCGTTTCTTGTTTCGGCGGTGCGACATGCAGGTAAATTAGCGTAGGCATGCTTATACCACTTGGCCATTTTTGGCGTGGTTTTCATCATTCATTGTATATTTTTGGTGTGTTTTGGCCTTAGTTGTTACCTTTAAAAATGTTTTGAACGTTTTTTTTTAGCAATACCGTTCACTTCTACCCGCAGACCCCACCCCCGACGATGGACCTCCACCCCCCCTACTACCCGCCGTACCCTGGCGACGGGCCTGGTTTTACTCTACTTTCATCTTTTATCAAAACAAAACTTTTACGTGATTTGTATCTGAACACTTTATCGATACCACACGCACCGAATTAACCGCCTACATTGCGTTGGCAAAGTCACACTTCTACCTACGCAATACATTTCATCTGTCTGGCGTCTTAGACCTGGGCTTAGAAGTCGGCACCGGGGTTGCCAGATAATTGAAGTCGTTCTTAGCCAAAAAATCGCCAAAAATAAATAAATAAATAAATAACCAGATGCAAAAATTGTTTATAAAAACAATAAATTTATCAATTATCTTTATTAAATGAAGTATTATAGATGATTATTATTCATTTTTATTGCAACTTTACGATGGCGACTTGATAAAGTGGCGATTAAAACAATTGAAAAATTAAGATGAAGGTAGTACAAAAAAATAAATGAAAATAAACATGGTAATACTGTTGTAGACACCAAATATAAGAATTTGATAAAAATACTTCTGCAGAAGTAAAATGGCCAAAATTTTTTAAAAAGTTTAAGGCCAAAATGCTATTAAAATCGGCCATATATGTCAAATTTGGCGATTAAATGGCCAAAAACGGCAACCCTAGTCACACTCTTCTTCCTACGCAATACATTTCATCTGACGTCTTAGCACTGGGCTTGAAAATCATCACTACGAGAAAAACCGATGCTAACAGGAAATATCTCTTCCCCGATTTCGGTACTCTTCCCTACCCATCATTAGAACCGCACCTTCACGCTCACCTTTGAACGGTCATTCTTTCTCACTTGTGTGTGTACTTACTTTGATTGCGTCATGGCTGGAGAAGAAAGAAAAAAAAATAATAAAGGTTACCTAACATAACATCTTTTTTTGGTAGCGTCCCCTCCCCCTCGTTTCAGTACTTTTCCTCTAGAGCTAACAGAAGAGCAGACACGTGACTAGTTCGCTTACTCATTCATTCATTCATTCATTCATTCAATCAGCTCCTCTTTCGTAAGATTTATTCACTTGTCTTGTCCAGGGTTGCCAAATCAGCCATTTTCCGGCTGATTTTTTTTTCCAATTTCAACAATAAAAATCTACGATAGCACCAAATCTGACCATTTAAAAAAAAAACATAGAAGATTTTATTAGATAAATGGGCACACATCACATTTTTTAGCTGTAACATTAGTTGGAAATGTGAAAAAATTTTGCTGATTTTAACCCTTTTCAAAGACGGTTTTAGCTATAAATACCAGACCATACCTGCAATATTGGCCTACTCCTTCGTATCAGTTCACAGCAGTCTTGTAATGATCGATCCAAAAATCTTCCTTTTTTTTTCCTTCTTTCATTTTCCTCTTATAAGTTGTATACTTTCAAGTGTCCTGTAATTCTCCATATTAAATTCTCTTAAAACGCTTTTTTTTCTAGCTAAAATGTCTAACTTAAGCTCGCTACAAATAATGTAGTATAGTCCTTAAAAAGAAGGGTGATCCCTTCTACAGAGCTAGCACACCTCTATTATCGAATCTCGTACTCCAATGACTGTGGTCTGGAATAACCTACTCATACCACTAACTAGGGCTAGTTTCAAGCAAATTGGATGAATGGTACTGAACTGGACCCTGCACTAAGGCAGAGTCAAACCAATGAGCGACAGCTGGGGTAGCCCACCCTGGGTGACACCACCAGAGAGCGTGACACCAAGAAGATGGAGTAAAAAAAGTTTGAAATACTTTTTTGGTAATTCTTTTTTCTAATGAAACATCTATCTACCCACCTGATATCACCAACATTTCTCAATGAATTCCAATTAAAATTTGTGGAAGGTTGGACAATGGGGGTAAGAAAAAGTTGGTTGAATTTGGGGATGGATCGAGGAATATTTGTTTGATATTCCCACTTTTTCCCATACATCTTTGTATTTGTTCATAACTGTCCACATTACACTTCCAAAAGTTCTCGATGAATTACTATGAAAATTCGTTGAAGAATGAACAAGAGGCTACGAAATAAGTGATTGAATTTAGAATAAAAATGTTTTCCTGATACCAGTACTTATTTCCTTCATATTATTTCACAAAGTCAAAAGTGAAAAATTGAAAAACCAAAGATGAACAATTAAATGATCACCAAAATTCTAGATATCCTGGGAAGAGAGCAAGATTTGGAAGTGGGGTTGATACCATGAGCTACCACCCTGCATGACACTAACCATTGGCCTGTTACTGCGCTCGTTTGATCTAATCTGTCAAATACCTAACACACATTGAAGAATTGTTAAAATGAAGGTTAGAGTTTGTTTATACTGCTTTGATTTTGAATTATTTTTTTTCTCACTGCACTTGAATTTAATAATGCTAATGCTCAAAACCCACTCTACGAAGGGGGTTGCTCTGCTAGTTACTGTGGAGGGCCTAATGGGGCCTTTGACTCTAATAAAAGATCAAAACTGTTTTTTTAAGGGTACCTGAATTCTATACCTTTAGCTGCAAAGCATCATTTCAGCTACTCGGAGGTCACACAAACAGAATCAGACTTTTTTTTATACAGATAGAAGTAATATCATAATTATCAGGAGAGTGCAGATGAAGAAGTTTAATTATCATATTTCTTGAATATTCAAAATACTAATGCTCCAATGTCCCATAAATAACAACAGAAAATTTGGTGGCCGTATCTCTGGTCGTTTTTGAGTTTTGCGATGATTGACAGATGGACATTTGGTGAATTATAGTAAGATAGTAAATCTTTAGGTAAGTGTAAATGCAATCGGACACAAGATAATGGACCAATTTAGCATAGATTTGCAATGTAAAACAAATCCCCGACTAAAAAGTAATTTTGTGGGTGAAAGGAATTTTTCAAAAACCAACTTGCTAAAAACCTGCTCCAGGGTCCCATCAGTAACCATAGAAAATTTGATGTCTATATCTCTGGCCATTCTTGAGTTATGCGATGACTGATGGACAGACGTTTTGTGAATTTGGTAAGATGGTAATAAATCGCAGAAAAGCATAAGCAGTTATTTCTATGAAATTTTCAAGTACACATTTTGATTGTTTTCTATTTGACCATTGGGGTATGTTGTCTATCATAAATTTTATTTATATCTCTAAGATTCTACAGACCAGAGCTGTGAACCTGAGGCTCCCAGAAATGTTTCCAACTGGTCCTCACAGCTCCTAAAGCCTGGCCTTACCACAAACTCTTGTCTACATCTATTCCAATACATCAGAAATGTCTGTGATGTTGGAGTATGAAGCAAGTAAGTAAAGTAGTGCTATTATGCTTACTATGGTATCAGCTGTTCCGGTTCAAGCTATTACAAGTTTCTCTGTCATGGCCAGCTCTTCCAGGTTTGCGATATGTGAAGTGAAAAGTACCTGAAGTGGCGTCACTCACTTCACCTTACGCTATTCTACCCATACCTGGTGAGAGAGGAGATGTTTGTATACCTTCCTTAAGAAAAAGGGATCGCTCCCACTGAGTTTTTGGGTGAGTTTTTTTTCATCTTATACTAGGCTCAGCAAACAATTACTTATGAGCACATAGCTGTGGTATAGTGGATTAATAAGTTAGTCCTGCAGATCATTATTACTGGAGCTTGTGCAATCCTCTCTGGGTGTTCCGAACTTGTGTCTATGTGTCAGATCAAGTTATGGTCATTATTTGATGGCAGAATCATCTGTTGATTTGTTTTGATCCTGTTTTGCTGAGCATTTTGAGTATAAGTTGAGTAATGTAGTGCTCAAGAAGTACTTTGCTCCTACTGAATTAGTATATATATTGCTTTTTTTTTGCATTTCATACTCCAACGAATAGAAGTGTGGGTTGCCGATTGGATGGCAGCGCCAAAAATTGACGGCGGCCCAAGCTCAAACTCCGACTGAGATTGGCTACAAGGCCACAAATACTAGGCAATCAGTGAGAATTGAACTCGCTATAGTAATAATGATCTTTGAAATTAGCTTTCTAACCACTCGCACCATAGTTAGGCAGCCCAACAGACAGAGAGATAGATGAACAATAAACAAACAGGTCGGGTTAGTCACTCAAGAGAAACATGACCAATGCCTTTTGGTAGCATGTTATGTTGATCAATTTACAAAATTTGAAGTAGGGGTGATCAATGAATAAATCACTTCTTTTGCCTTTGGGGCAGTGATCTGAATTTTTAGTAAGCTCAAACTAAGAGATCATTTTACAACGCAAATGGAACCCCCTCTCCCGCTAAAATCCTATTTAGGGGAGGAATTTTTAAAAAGCAAAAAAACATTTTTTTTGTAGACATAATAAGCAGTGAATATTCAGATTTTCAACCCTCTAGCTACATTGGTATGTCTTGTTTGTGTAATACATACATAGCCAGCTGGACAAACTTACTGATAGAAACCAATGATGACAGTCTTGGTTGATGGTTTCTGATAGGAAGGAAGAAGATACTACTATATTAAGTTTATTCTGGCACAAGGACAAAAGTCTGGGGTACCCAATGAGGATCAAACTCACAAAAAGTAATAGACTGTGGGAGTAGCCCTATAACCACTACTCCATAGTGTGGTATTTTCCCCAACATATAGAAATATAGGGTCTGTCTGGAAAGTATCCAGCCATTTGATATTAATAAAAAAAGTAGCTCAGTAAGGCAATGGTGCCTTAGTCCCCTTTAAATTACACCCCTTGGAACTCAAGTACTCATTCCAGTTTTCATTCTATTTTTCAAAACAGTTAGCAAAATTTTCTTCTGGGGTAGCCATCATCTACAGTTAGATTTTCCTTGATCTTATCCACAGTCAGAAGTTGCAGGGTGCTTAATCTGGATTGTAAAGGTGATGACAGTCATGGTTGATGTAATGTTTTACCAAAATATCCTGTGTGAAACAAGAAGAATCATTCAATTGCGTTGCATTGCCAGCTGAGTAATCCCATGGGAGAGTGACATTATAGAGTATGAATGTTTAAATTTTCAGCTCTCCAGTTCTATTGGTGCTGGCCTGTATGAATAATACGTAGCATCCTAGCCTGCCAGCCAGACTCACATAAAAATTAGAGAAACCTATGTTGACAGTTTTGGTTGATGGTTTCTATAAAAAAAACAAAAATCCCAACGTCTGCTTTCCATTCTTTTTCATTCTTTCCAACATGGTTCCATGTCAAATTTATAGATTTTTTAATTCTTTTTCTAAACCATTTTTGTAGTTGTTTTTCCGTCAATATTCCTCTCCTCTTACAAAAAAAGTTTGTTTTATCTTCTTTCTTTCTTTTCATCTTCTTACTAAGCCAATGTTAACAAGTTTTAACTAACAATAGTTAACAGAAAGAAAGAAGTTAGAAAAATAAACAGATTGGTGAGGGAGACACCTGTTCATTTTATGTACTTAATCTTTCTTAACAGCCCCCGCCCTCACCGCCAAATTCCTGGATTATGAATTTCCTATGAAATTTTCAGTAGATTATATTTTTGTAAAATGCAAATAGTAATAGCCATACCTCACATGAATGAATCACCATAGCCTGCTCACAAACCAAGCCTAATCATCTAAAATTATCTAAAAAGGAGATCTTTTATTAAAAATTAACTAAAAAAAATCTTTTATCCAAATTATCTTAAAAAAATAGATCTTTTATCTGGAATAATCATTAAAAAATAGATCTTTTATCTAAAATCAACCAAAAAAAAAAAAGATCTATCTGAAATTGTCTAGAAAATACTGGCTTAAGATTTTGGCATTGTTGGTCCTAAATGACCTTGGAAACGCCTAAAAGAACTCTTCTGAAAAAACAAATAAAAAACGACTATGGATGGTGACTAGTGGTGATTTTTGATGCAGATTTTCAAGGTTGTAGCCCCTGGAATGTGACCAGAAGCACTCATTGACACACACACACTGACACACAGACAAGCAGAGAGAGAAGAATCTGTAGCCCACTTGGTTGGTTGGTCAGGCCATTTGTGGGGCTACAGTGATTGGATCTCTATAAAGAGTTAAATTGTTCAGGAGGGGGGGGGCTTCTCCTTATTGAATTTAAACCCAACTGGAACTTTGATCCATCCTAGTGGGTGGGTATGGAGTTAAAATTAATTAAAGTAAAATGATAATTCATTCAGGAAGACTGGAGTCACTCCCCAGGGATTTTAACCTAACTGGAAACTTCATCCTGGAGGTTGGGTGAGGTTGGGAGGTTGGGTGAGATCTAAAATAAATTGCCATGTGCCAAATGAATCCAAGTGTTACTCTGTATCATATCAAATTTTTTCCTTACTAATTTCACTAATATTTCACTAATCTTACTAATCAATTAAAAGTAATTCTTGAATTAGAAACTGTTAACCAAAATTATCACCAAAACTATGAACATAAGTTTCTTCGATTTTTAAGTAGGTCTGGCATGCTGAAAATTTTAACATTTACCCCTGATTATATCTAGAAAAAATGCTTCCAAAAGACATTGGTCACATGATGGTTCCTATTGAGTGATTAACTAGCTTTGTTTTTATGGATTTTTTAAAAATGTTGTAATATCATATATTGAGATACCCAGGGAGGCACTACATGTAAATAAATAGATAAACAGAGTTAACTCTGGGAGGCATCTTGGATTAAATTTCATCTCCCTTTTGAAGTATTTGTATCTGAGAGGTGGTCCTTTTTTTAATACCACCTTTTTATCTTTATATATCTAGGAGCACAAAGGTTCTTAATCTGTCCAAGCATTTTATTTAGTACCTAGGTTGATCTACAGATGATGGAGTAGTTCAAAGTGCAAGAAAAAGCAATGTGCCTTAAAGAGTTAATAGATAACAGAAAAACAATGGGCCTCCAAAGTGACTGTGATAATACTCTTTGAAGCAGTGTGGATAGAATTTCATCCCACTTTTGAAATGTTGGTATCTGTGTGGCGGGTCATTATTAATACCACCTTTTTATCTTTGCATATCTAGGACAGAGCTTTTCAAACTGTGTGCCGTGACACTGTAGTGTGTTGCTGATAATCTCTAGGTGTGTCTCAAAATTAAGTAAGATTTGATTAATTTCTACAAATATTAATCACTAGACACAACATTCTGAATTGGTTTTGTTAACAGAACTTGTGTAATGTAAGGCGAAAAATTTTATTTTTATTATGTGTGTTGCCAATGCAGAATATTTGGAAAGATTTAATATAGGAGGAGAGAATTTTATAATCTTTCCCTCTATTTCCTTTAGTAATCTAAAATCAAAAGTCGGTGGGAATAGTTCAAAGTGGAAGAGTTAAGATTGCAAATAATATTGATTAATATTAATATCAGCTTTTGATTTTAGAAGAATTTGTGTTTCTATTATGGTATCCCTCATCATATTACATTGGAGAGTTCCTGCTATAAAGCTATACTCGCATGCCATTATAAGTTGTGTGAGATACCATATTCAATGACTTATAAAATCCACGAGACTATAAAACCCGCGAGACTATAAAACCCCATCATTCAAGCAGGGAATATTAACAAATCATTTTTTAGAGTATCTATGGGTAAGCATTTAATGTTATTGAAATATGCACGGTATAGAAAGAAAAACAAAAACTTGATTAAAACATGCAACTTGGACAACAGAAAACATTTTATAGTAACAAGCTTTTTTCATAATAATACTGCTGTAATTTACAATAGAAAACAAAAGCAACTTATTCAGACTCCCTGACTTTGTATATAAGACGATATATTTAGAGCTATTTTTTTCAAAAAGTGGGTCTTGTATGCCATTAAATATGGTAGACTCTCATAAGTACTTCAATACTGTGATAGGGCCAGACTAAGTTGTTTAGTAAATATCTACAAAGGATGACAGAGGAGAGTAAAAATAATCATTTTAAAGATATTCTTGAATGATCAGAAATGACCTGGAATTTTTTAATTTTGGGTATTCATTTAAACCTCCTGCAAAACAAAGTGAATGTTGTTATTTTAGTTGGTTAAACATCATTCTAATAATGTCTGTGGTTTGGCTTTCATTGGTGGATGTAAATATGGCTGCCAAGTCCATTTCTTGAGGTGCACAGTCAAGGACAATGGAAGCTCTGGTGTGCTGTGGGTACTGAAGAACCCTTTAGGCACTCTCTAGAACTGGTGATCTACTCCTTTTGGCTCTTTTCAAAGGATCTAGAAGGCACATGTATTATGCTGTACCATTAAGCTCAGTCCTTGATATTAGATCACTACTCATTTACAGAGTGCATTAGCCTGTTCTTGATCCATGTGATCAACATAATCTCTGATCCCCAAATTTTGTGTTTTAGAAAAATGTACCTTAACTGTAGATCAAAACATACATGAATGAGAACCCCTCTACTCAAGGTATCCAGGTAAGTGTGGTATGAGATATGTTTAAAAATGATTTTGTTTCTTTCTGAAAAAAGATTGAGTAAAGAAAAAAAAGAATAGGAAATACTCTTTTATTACATCATCAAAAAGTATTTTTACCATTGATGAATAATCATATCAATAGACCGCCCCACCCGTTTGATTTGAAACCCCTAAAATCATATTTCAGGTGATGGTTTTCAAAAACTAATTTACTAAAAACACTTCCCAGGGATTAAGTTATTGGTTCAAGAAATTCGTCTCACTACATGACAGACTCATCCACCTACTCAAAAGTTACCTAAATGAAGGCAAGATGCCAGAATGGATGACCTGTGGCAGAACCAACCTTATCCAAAAAGACCCTGAAAAGGGGAATGTGGTAAGCAATTATAGACCAGTCACGTGCTTACCACTTGTGTAGAAAATCCTGACCGGACAAATAGCAGAGAGAATTTACATATCCATTGAAAGAAGGGGACTATTACCAGAAGAACTGAGAGGATGCAGGAGAGGAGCCAAGGGGGTGAGTGACTTGCTCTATGTCAACCAGATGATCTTAAAAGAAGTAAGAAGAAGGAATTATTGTTTGTTCTACTATGATACTGCTCAATAGAATCCTGAAAAATTGCAAAGGATACCATTTCTCCAAAACTAAAGGAAAAGTCAACCACCTAATGTACATAGACGATACTAAACTATTTGCAAAAAACAGGGGAGAGCTTGAGACACTGTTCAACAAAGTGAAAGAATACAGTGATGACATTGGGATGGAGTTTGGGATAGAAAAATGTGCAATAATGGTAATACACAAAGGAAAGCTCGCAATGGCAGAAGGAATCGAATTCCTGGATGACAGGAAGATTAGAGCATTGACCGCACAAGACCGATACAAATACCTAAGAGTTCTTGAATGTGACAGGATTAAACGGGAAGAAATGAAGGAGAAAATAAAGAGAGAATACCTTAGAAGGACAAGGAAAATATTAGAGACCAAATTAAACAGCAGGAATCTCATAAAAGGAATGAACACCTAGGCCATATTGGTGGTAAGATACACAGGACCATTCCTTGAATGGACAAAGGAAGAACTCCAGTCAATGGACCGGTGAACAAGGAAGCTTATGACAGTACATAAAGCCTTACACCCCAGAGATGACATGGATAGACTATATGTCAAGAGAAAAGATGCTGACAGAGGGCTTATCAGCATAGAGGACTGTGTCCAAAGAGCCAATGCAGATCTTGAAAAGTATGTGCAAACAAACAGTGAAGACATCATAAAGAGTGCCCAAAGTAGTGCAACGAACAACCAAAAAGAAGAAAACAATGGAACAACACAGCAAACAAGGAAAGAAAGATGGGAAGTGAAAAAATTATACAGAGAATTTGAAAGACAGATACAGGATGTGGCAAATGAGAGATCATGGACATGGCTATGAAAAGGAAACCTGAAGAGAGAAACAGAATTGCTCATCATGGCAGCTCAAAACAAATGTATCAGGACAAACTATATCAAAACAAAAGTCAACAGAACACAGACAAACAGCAAGTGCCGCCTATGTGGTGAAAGAGATGAGACTGCAAACCACATAACTAGTGAATGTAGTCAACTAGCTCAGAATGAGTATAAACACAGACACAATAGAGTAGCAACAGTGATACACTGGGAACTAAGCAAACAAATGGGATTTAACCATACAGATAAGTGGTACCAGCGCAAACCAGAGACAGCCCTGGAGAATGGAAACCACAAAATACTTTGAGACTTTGACATTCAAACTTACAACCCCATCCAAGCGAGAAGACCAAACTTAGTCATTGTGGACAAGAAGAGGAGAACCTACAAAATAATAGGCATGGCCGTGCCTGCAGACCACAGAGTATATAGAAAAGAGAGTGAAAAACTGGAAAAATACCAGAATATAGAAGTCAGGGTAGTAGCAGTTATAGTAGGTGCATTCAGAACCGTACTGAAGACACTGAGAGCATGATTGGAAGAACTAGGGATAAAAGGAAGGATTGAGACAATACAGACCACAGCACTGCTGGAGACTGTACAAATACTGAGGAGAGTGCTAGAAATATGAGATCTACGATCCCAGCTGTTAGCAGTAGCCTAACAAAGAGAAGCGGAGTGGAAAAAACCCAAACACCACAAATGGTGGTGGATGTATAAAGTGAGGGAGATATGAGAGGAGAGCTGAAGACCTGAGGAGACTTACTGTCACTCAGCCTTCAGCGATAACTACTGGACAACTGGTATGAAACTGTAAACCACAGCACTACTATGGACTGTGAGAGTGTGAAGAGGAGGGCTGGAGATCTTAAGAGATGTGTTGGTGTGTAAACGAATAATGATAATGATAATAATTGTTATAAGAGCCCTTGGGATCATAAAAAAGGGCGTTGATAAATATCTTTTGAAAATACCAGGAAACCCAGGCATCTATGGGATACAGAAAATAGTCTTCACAGGCACCGCCAATATCCTTTGCAAAGCACCATCTATGAAAATATTTTGTTTTTTATCCAACCATGTACTGTTTTTTTTTGTATTGATAAAAAAAACAAAAACTCAAAACTGCCAATGCCTGCTAAGTCATATTATCATTTCTTTGCCCTCAGTTTCTAGCTGAAGAAAAAGTGCGCAATGAATAATACTGGACATCAAAAGAAAAACATAATAAGAATGATGATGATGATAATAGTAATAATGATGATGATGAGAAGAAGAAGAATATGAAGAAGAATAATAATAAGAAGAATATGAAGAAGAAAAAGGAGAAGATGAAGAAGAAGATGAAGAAGAAGAATATGAAGAAGAAGATGAAGAAGAAGAAGAAGAAGATGAAGAAGAAGATGAAGAAGAAGATGAAGAAGAAGAAGAAGAGGAAGAAGAAGAAGAAGAAGAAGAAGAAGATGAAGAAGAAGATGAAGAAGAAGAAGAAGAAGAAGAAGAAGAAGAAGAAGAAGAAGAAGAAGAAGAAGAAGAAATACAATAAATAATAATTAAGTGAAGGAATGTTCAAAGACAATGAATAAGGCAAGAAGCAAATTGGAAGAACAAAAGACTGGAAGCCAAAAGATGAACGAATCAGGATTAAAAGTGCACTGTTCCAGAATCCATTCTTAATGGAGCAGAAGAACGAGATATGACCCCAAAAATGGTTCAAAATTCCAAGGCTGTATCTTGTTTTCCCTTTTTTTCTCTCTTCCAAGTTGCTCTACATTTAGGTTAGAAATGTGCTCCCCAACCCTGCCCTCAGCCTCCCTTCTCCCCCTTGCCTTCCCTCCCCCCTCATCCACTCAATTATTGAACGCCTCTGAATCTACTCCACCCAAAGCATAAAAAATAAATATTAGAAAGAAAAAAAAAAGGAACAATTTTGAAAAGTTACTAAAAAAACAAACAAACAAAAACAAATCTGGTTAGTCGCTCAGTAGAAACCGTCACATAACCAACTTTTGCTGGTAGCATGCTGTGTTAGGGGTGATCAATTGAAAAATTGGAAAACGGGAGGGTCAATGAATAAGTTACTTCTATCACCTTTTGTTTGATGACCACAAAAAACTTTGAATTTCCAGAAAAAACAGGTGTGAACCCTGCAAGCTTCAAACTAAAAGATGAATCTAGCGTAGAATTACATTGTAAATTGAAACCCCAACCGAAAACCATTCTCTGGGAAGAATTAAAATAAACCAAAAATTATTTCTCTTCTAGACATAACATGGAGAAAATGTTAAAATTTTCAATCCTTTAGCACCACCTGTGCATGCAGTGCATTCATAATCAGCCAGAACCACTTAAAAAAGGGAGAGACTCGTGTTGATCTTGAGTTTGTTGATGCTGACAGTTTGTGTTGATGGTTATTGCAGTTATTGTAGCATTTTGGGTGATGGGTGGAAGAATCTGTCACAGGTCAGGTTCCCTTTAATTTAGTGAATAAAAAAATGAAGACATTACAGTTACAGAAATTGATAGTCATTAAAAAATCTATAAAGATCTGATCCAGTTTACAGGAAAAAATCAGCTCTTTAAATGAAAATAAATAAATAGATAAGACTCTATTTCTTATCTATGTGTAATGCAAAAAGTTTTTCATCAGAATCATTAGTCGAAATGAGAGGTTGCATTGTATCAGGTCGATACACTTACATGGGCGTCCGCTGGGTTGGGGGTTTTATCAACGGGGCATTTGCCCTCCTCTGGATCAGGCATTCTAACCAAGGGCAAGGGTGTTTGAAAGTTGAAACTTTTTAGAGGCCAGGAATCGATGGGTCACTATGAACAGTGACAGCTTAGAACGAGTCACAGCGTTAGAATTCTCTAGTCTCATACCTGACAACCAACATCTGGATATATTATTTGTCCCCCCCCCCCACCTAACATGGTGGGGAATATAACCGTTTGGCCCTTCCCAGGAAAGTGGCAGCAGACGCCCATTTAAACATATATCATTTTTTTACATAATCCAATCTGATTACAATTGAAGAGATCTGTCTACATACGTGTTTGTGTTTACATGAGCCGCTATTACTCATGACTGGCTATTGTACAAAATATGAAAGGTGGATCTGATCTACATTTATATACATTAATAAAAACATAGCATTATATGTTTTGTGTTTTACAAAGCAAAGGACAATGTCATCTATAAATTTAGAAACATCAAATTTGGATTCACTCTGACGATTACATATAAAGTGACATTGCAAATATTAAAACCATGTAAAGAAATTGATCAGATGCTATTTTACAATGGAAATGCTTCACAAATCCTATTATAATTCACCAAAGGTCTGTCTGTCTGTCTGTACTTGCCTACTGCAGAAATCACTTAACATGAACCCTGTGAAATTTTCAGTTGGTACAGATGTGAGCCTGGGTAAGGTTTTTAGTAAATAAGTTTTTGAAAAACATCTTCTAAAATATGTTTTTAGTGGTGGGGGTGATTTACACTGCTGATCGATGCTAACATTTTTTGTTCCCATTCAAAGTGATATAATGTGATGTGAAAATTCTCAAAATAAAAAAGAAAGTGTTTTTTTATTCTCTTAAGAGTATTCAATCATTCATGTATTTTGACCAATTAGAAAATTAGTCATGTTCTATTTTCCAAAGTTATTGATTAAATGAATAGTGAGCGCAAAGAGGCACTTTGCATAAACTTTTAAAGGTTTTTTGGGCTTGATTTTTTACGTTCTTTAAGAAGAGAGAGAGAGAGGGGTTGAAAAGAAAGTGAAGCAAAAATTCTTTTACAGTAGATTTCATAAGTCAATTTCGAGCAACTTAGAAAATTCAGTTGATTTTCTAATTACCAGAAAATCATTATAACTTTTTACTTTTTCATCAAGTTTTTTGCCTTTTAACTTTGATATTTAAAAAAAATTTTAATTCATTTTTACAAATTCATATATCAAAATGTTGACTGCTGAATATAAGTTGATTATTTTTCTAAATTAATTGATAAGTGACATGTTTTTTAATAAGTTATTGCATCTAAACTCTCATGTTATTTTGAAATAATTTTTTTAAAAAATTACATCAAAATAACATGAATATAAAGATGTTATTAACATACATACTTCTTTTTTTATAGCCAGAAAACTTATCAGAAAATTATCATAAATCATTTCTGAAAAATTGCCAATCAAGTATTTTTTTATCAAAAAAATTATGAATTTTATTTATTGCAGTCAATGAAAATCATTAAAAAATTCCGAAAGATATCATTAAAAAAAAATTCTCAAAGACTCTGTGGAAAGTGCAGAATCAATAAAATGAAAAATTTTGTTTAAAAATATCCAGCAATATTAATTTTTTTTTCCATTCTTATATTTTATATCATCTCATTATATAAGAGTTGCATTTTACATAACATTAATTTCTGAACATTTTCGAATTCACATCATTTTAATGTTCACCAAGGAACAACTTTTCATCTAGTTAATTTTATGAAAACTCTCTGATTCTTCAGATTTTTCTTACATAGGTTATATCAGATTTTTCTCCAATCTTTGAGGCATTTTTATCTCAGGTGTTGAGTTCCCAGTGGAAGTTTTTGGCCATAGATTAAATAGAAATTGAAAATTATATTAAATATGAAAAAAAATTTTAATTATCAAAATATTCACATTTTCTCTTTAAAAAAAAAAACAAACATTCAAAATGGTTTGCAGTTAAATTAAACATTTTGAATTTTGTTTGTTACACTTTAGTATTTAATCTAGTTATACTGATACCTAAATGTATTGCTAATGGTTTTACTATGAAAACGTATTCCAAATTGTTGTTGAATTTCAGTTCAAGTTGGAGTTGACAACCCCCATCTAACCCTTCCGTAAAACAAGAACTATCCTCACCAAAGTTAGGGGAGTAAACTTTTCTGTTTATCTATCACGTCACATTAAACCAAAGGTATACATAAACTTGACATATCCCTACTATGATTTGAAATTATAACCATTTGATTTGAAGGACGGCTGTCTTCCCAACTGATCTGAACTGACAGGTCTTATACACTTGTGAATTTATTTATCATACGTGCAGTACAAAAATTGCTGTAATCATCTTCAGTCAGAAGAGATATAGGAGTGGAGCAGACCCAAGAGCAACCGAGCTTGTTTTACCATAAAAATGCATCGCAAATTGTTTCACTAAAGTAATGCAAATAATGTAGATGCAAGCTGTTTATACTAACCTTGAAATTATTGGTATGATCCATGAAACTGACACGTCAAAACTTTGATTCACTCTCATAATTTCATATAAAGTGATGCAATAAATTCAAGTATTTAGGAGAAAAAGAAACAAAAGAAAGAAAAAATAACAATTGTATTTAAGCTTTTACTGTGTTTGAACCCAGTGCACATATGCAAAATTTCAGTTGTTCTTTTCACAGTCTACTGACTTTACCACTACTCTATGACTTTTATGCTTTCTGCATTAACAGACCAATTATTTGGTGGCAGGAAAATGTGGAAGAAATGGATTTTCAGTTGTCAAGAGTAAATACCAACATTACTGACAGAATAGAGCTATCATTTGTAGGAATCAAAAGCATTCCTAATGATTTTACTATAGAAATGCATTAAAAATCTTCAAGAAAGGGATTGTCAGTGGCCAAGAATTAATTTAAGCATTACTGACACAAAATGGCTAATATATGAATAATGTAAAATGCATTGCAAATCATGTTGCAATAGAAATGCCATGAAAATAAAAAAAAAGTAACTGTCAATGGTCAGGAATTAATGCAAATGTTATTGATAGAGCTGAGCTATAATATGTATAATGCAAATACATTACTTATGATTTTACTATGGATTGCATTGTTAAAAACTTGACTACTAAAATGCATTGGAAATTAGTCAGTGGTCAGAAATTACAGCAAGCAAAACTGACTGAATAGTGTAAATTAATGTCATTAATTGTCAACCAAAAACTGTCAACATTATCACATATGTTTTTGAGTTGGTCTGTATGTACCATGTGTAGAGGCCGCACCAATGGAGCTTGAGATCTGAAAATTCAAATATGTACTCCTTATCAAGAATCTTACAGAAGAACGCAGGAATATCAAACTACTGACAAGAACAAGAGAAAAGTTTGATGCAACTGAACTAAATAAAACTATCCAAAAGAAATGAAGTGAAGATAAAAGAAGATACACAACAGCAGTCATCAAAGCAATTCTCAAAAAGGGTAGGACTTCAAAGTTATTAACAAAACTCTCAATGTGGGAAGAAAGCAAATAACTAGAGTGCTTGAAGATAATGGAGATCTAACAACAGATAGGGACTGGATTCTTGAGCGTACCCAGGAATTCTACAAAAACCTCTATTCCCCCAAACAAATAATGCAGAAAAAATTAACAAAATATGCTAATCATGAGCAACCAGTCTGAAAATTTCCCAGAAGTTGCTCAGTGGGAAGTAAAGCAAGCCATCAAACAAGCAAAAAAAGGAAAGGCCTGTAGACTACATGATATCAGCATCAACCTACTAAAAAAAGCTGGGAAAGTCATTACTAGGAAGCTATTGGAACACTGCAATCATAATGCTTTTATATAAAAAAGGAAACTCAAGAGATCTCAACAGCTACCGGTCAATAAGCCAGCTCAACTGTGTTTACAAACAAAGTGATCACCAACTGAGTCATTAAAACACTAGATGAAGAACAACCAAGGGAACAAGCTGGCTTTAGAAGAAGCTAATCAACCATTGACCACCTTCATTTAGTGAATCAACAAATAGACGAAGCAGCAGAATGTAAAATACAACACGCTATAGCATTTGTAGACTTCAAGAAGGCCTTTGACTCAGTGGAAATCCCCAAAGTTATTGATGCTATCATTCAAAATTGTGTAGACCCAGCTCAACCTTCAAGAACAAGAAAATTCTGTTAGAGCTGAAAAGAATGGTATACGACTAATGCATTCTCCTGATAATTACATATGGAGCTGTAAAATGGAACCTATCCAAAAGATCGACTCTCAAACTGAGAACTATGCAACGTGCACAAGAGAGAATCATACTCAACCTCATATGGAGAGATCACAAAACAGCACAGTGTATTTGAAGGAAGACAGGAGTCCAAGATATCATAGAATCCATAAGAAAACCTAAATGGCAATGAATGAGCTAGTTATGTTGTGAGAATGGCAGACAACCGCTGGACATTACAACTCACTATATGAATCCCCAGAGATCACATGTGAAACTGGGGCCAACGAGATATAAGATGGCATGATGAACTAAATAAGTTCAGGAAGTACTGGCTACATGACACCCTTAATAGAGAGGTCTGGTGAATATTTGGGAAGGTCTATGTCCAACAACAGACGCTAAAAGGCTGATGATGATGATGTCCAGTAGGAATGATTTTTTTTGTTTTTTTCAAATTTCCCCCCAGTATAGGTTTCTAGTAAGGGTTCAATTTATCTATGCTAAATTGCTCTATTGGTTTGATTTTTGAAAATCTGAACTCTCTAGTGATGTAACGAAAGGCGAGAGAAGTAACTAATTTATTGATCACCCCTTTTTGCAAATTTTTTTTGTTGATTTCACCAACAGAGTGTGCTGCCAAAGCTCATTGGTCACTTGAGGGTTTCTATCAAGTAACTAACCTGATTAGCGTAAGTTGAATTTATGAAAATACTTTTCTCATTTTGAGTTATTCTTCTGTTATATGATGAGTTTTTTTATGTGAAAAGCTTGCCCTATTTTCTTGGGAACATGTTTTTCAAGGAATTTCTTCAAAGAGAAAAAATATTATAGAACTGAATGTCATTTATTCAAAACAAAATGGAGATTTTTTTTCATGTTTACAGTATAACTTTATATAAAAGCTGAGTCAGAAGTTGAAAATGCAAGATCGAGGAAAAATTCTGGTCTAAATATTTCTCGGATGTACTATATTTCCCGCTCAAGCCTCAAGGACACACCCAAATTTTGAGTAGCAAAACTTTTAAAAACACTTTGGCCTGTAGGACACAGGGTGAATTTTAGAGAGTTATTTCAGGAAAAAAAATTCGATAATTCAGGAAGAATTGCAAGAAAACAGACACTTGCCATAGAATCAATCCTATTTAAAATGTTATGATAATGGCATTTTCAAAAACTCATCTCTGAAGCAGTGGCGGGCCTATGGTTGATGTCACCCAGGACAGTAACTCATGGTGTCACCCTTCCACTCCTCCTAAAACTAGCTATCTTCCCAAGATATCTAGAATTTTGGTGATCTTTTGAACTAATACTATTCATTATTCATCATTATCCTCCTATATTATTGAATGTGATGGCATAAGCCTAAAAAAAGCATTCTGGAGATATCATGTAGACATTCATGAGTGTATACTCAAATATATAGAAAAAAATGGGAAAATATCTTACCATTGAAAGATATTCCTGGATCTGCCTCCAAGTTTAACCAACTATTCTTTACCAACTGCTCACTCTTCCATAAAATTTCATTGAAATTCATAGAATATTTTGGTGATATTGAAGGGACAGACAGATGGTTTATTAGAAAAAAAAGGATTACCTAGAAACTATGAGGAAATTTTTTAGGCATTCATCTTGGTTTCTCACTCTCTGATGGTGTCACATGGGGCGGGCTACCCCCTCCACCTTGCACTTGGTCTGCCACTGTTTGAAAGACCAAATGGAAGAGGAACGATAAATTGAAATTTTCTCTTTTCAACGTTACTTTATACATGAAACGAGCCATGTTCTGTCAGTAATGTTTACCTTAATTCTAAATGTTCACTCACCATCACCTTTCTATCATAAAATGATCAACTTTCAAGGCATTTCTGCGGTGAAATAATTTATAATTCATTTCCATAGTACAATCATTAGTAAAACATTTACGTTATACATATAATAGCTCTCCTGACCACCGACAATCCCTTTCTTCCTTATCTCCAATGCACAACATGAACATTGGGTTCTGAGACTCGCTGAAACAAATTTTGGGAAAAATTTCCACAACTTGATGCTCAATAATCCAATATTTAGTTTGTCTATGTAGAAGATGACTAAAGCTGAGTGGAGTAGATGTATAGTAATGGTCAAGTTAGAAGACAGTGTTAAGGCATGCTAAAACTTAGCCTACGTATACTGAATTTAAATTCAACTGGCACCAAGATACAATGATTCTTGATGGATCCTCCTGAAGAGATGTCTTAGACATCCAAATACTGCATAGAGATCTAGACGGCAAGTATCTGAGCAACCTCAGATTTGCAGACGACATTGGCCTTTACACAGAGAACCTGCACGACCTCCAACTAATGATAGATGAACTAAATGAAGAGAGCAAGAAAGTTGGCCAACACATGAATTATAGCAAGACAAAGATCATTTGCAACAACCACATCGGAGATAAAAACACTGAGATCAAAATCAAAGACACAGAATTGGAGAAAGTAGATCACTATATCTACCTGGGACAACGAATCTCCATGAGATCCTCAAAAGAAGAAGAAATAAAGCGAAGAATTACACTAGGATGGAAAACCTTTGGCAGAGCAAGCTCAACCTTCAAAAATAAGAAGATCCCATTAATCCTAAAGAGAAGGGTGTATAACCAATGTATCCTCCCAATAGTCACTTATGGAGCTGAAACATGGAACCTAACCAAGAGACAGATCCACAAATTGAGAACTATGCAACACGCACATGAAAGAATTATGCTGGGCCTCACATGGAGAGACCACAAGACAGCACAGTACATCCGAGAAAAGACAAGAGTCAGAGACATCATAGAATCCATTAAAAATCTCAAATGGCCATGTTGCAAGAATGGTGAACAACTGATGGACATCGCAACTCACAACATGGATCCCCAAGATCACATGCACAACCAAGGCCGGCAGAATATTAGCTGGAGAGACGAGCTAGACAAATTCAGAAAGTACTGACGCCCATGATAGAGAAGTGAGGCATATCCTGGAGAAAGTCTATGTCTAACGACGGACTTTAAAAGACTGATGATGATGATGATAAGGATGATTATATTTGCTCTTACAAAATCTTTACATCTATATACTGATAATTAAAACAAGTAAGTCTTAGATCTGGGGAGTGTGTCTCTCTGGTAAATGGATGTATAGTTTTTTAGTAGTTATAATTTTGTCAAAATCATCAGTAAAAAGTAATAAAAACAAAGTTTTAGGATAAGTCTCGTCATAGTAAATATAATAGAAAAACAAAATGAAAATTCCGAAAAAGATCTCTATTCAATATTTCAATGTCCAAAACATCTTATCAGGAGAATCCATTCTCCTGAAGAGATCTTAGACATTGAATTACTGTATAGAAATCTTTTTCCGAAGTTTTTTGCTTTTAAATATATATATATATATATATATATATATATAAATATATATGCACACACATATATATATATATATATATATATATATATATATATATATATATATATATATATATATATATATATATATATATATATATATATATATATATATGTCATTAAGAAATGAATATATGGTCTGACAGAAATGACCATAAATTGCATTATATTATATTTGAATTCTATATGAGATGATCCCTTGTTATTACATGTTAAAAACATCATTTGGACTAGGCAACATAAATAGAGTAAATATTAAAAGAGAATGGGGCTGCTGCAGGAATTGAACCTGCGACCAATAGGGTCGCTGCCTCAACAAAGCGTTATGCAAAGGCCCAAATAACTACTTTAACTTCAAATCCTTATTTTGTTTATGAGATATATATATATATATATATATATATATATATATATATATATATATATATATATATATATATATATATATATATATATATATATATTGTTTATGAGATATATATATATATATATATATATATATATATATATATATATATATATATATATATATTGTTTATGAGATATATATATATATATATATATATATATATATATATATATATATATATATATATATCTCATAAACAAAATATATATGTATATATATATATATATATATATATATATATACATACATATATATATACATATATATATATGTATATATATATATATATATATATATATATATATATATACATACATATATATATACATATATATATATATGTATATATATGTATATATATATATATATATATGTATGTATATATATATATATATATATATATATATATATATATATATATATATATATATATATATATATATATATATATATATCCCTTTTCTGTCAGTAATGCTTACCTTGATTCCTGATGACTGTGTATTATAACCCTGTTCTATCAGTAATGCTTATCTTAATTCCTGATGACTGCATTGCTATATATATATGTGTGTGTACATATATAACTTGAGTGAATGGAAGTTTTGATGTAATCATTTAATAAATTCTTCCAGCGATATCATGGGTTACATAAATAGCTAGTTTTAGTAAACAACATTTGAATTGGTTTAACCTTGAGTCTTTTATTGCTCCAAAGATTTCAAATTGTTTGTTTTCACCCGGTGTGCAATATGTGACGTAATGGAGAAAAAATGCTATAGTCCTTCCATTTCAAACAACAACAACAAAATGATACAAAAAAAAAAAAAGGTAATATTTTTACATACCTCCTAAAAGTGCTAATGAATTTATGTATATTATTATGTATTATTCCCAACCATATAATTCACATGACACGGTTATCTACAGTAGGGGGAAAATTAGTATTTGGACACTAGCAAAACATTCATTTAATGTACCTGCATTTCATGTTTGAAAATATGTATTTTCCTATAAGTAATTGTTAATTTTGTGTAAAAATACACCACTTATGTAAATTTGAACTAAATGTAAGAATTGGAAGGATATTAGATGGATATTTATAATTTTGCGAGTGTCCAAATACTTATTTCCCCCCATTGTAAGTGTTATTCTAGTTAGCAGGATATGAGTCATCTCAATTCACTCTTCTACCCTGAACCATGACCTTCAAATTCAAATCTACAGAGTGAATTTTAAACAAAATTTCATGGTGATTGAGTGCATTATACCATGGAAACAATGGGCTGTGGGTACGAATCACTTCAACCAACTGGCAGTGTTCCTTCTAATTTTTAGTAATGAGCGCGTGTGAAAATCTCATGTTGTGCAAAATTCTTCCATTTGACAAAAGTACTTGCACTTTTTTGAATTCTTCATAATGAGTCAATTCTTTCCCAATGAAAACTCAAGGACAATGCCCACTGGCTCACACTTAACCATAACCTCTGTCGGTAGGCCAGTCTGCCTGCTGGTCTGCCTTGACAATCAGCATTCAAAATCCTAACTTTTACATGTCCACTGACAGTGGGAAATGCACAGCTATCTTACACACTAAACATATCTAGATATTTACCACATTTAGCTTGGACTGGTACATCCAAATAGGCAGGAGACCTCTACGTTGGCCTTGAAAATCAGCATTTTAAATCCTAACTTCTACTTGGGCTCGAACACTAACTATTGGTGCTGGTGGAAAGAACAAAATCATCTAACCCACCACCCAGGCCAGGTTAATTCCTAATTGGATTATCTCTGGCCTAAGCATTCATCATACGTTTTCTTTCAGAATGTTTCAATTTTTGGACCCAACAAAAAAATATTTGAGCATCCTGTTACTACTTAGAGCAAGAAAGCGTCAATCCTGAACTCCTAATCATTATCATCATCATCAGTCTTTTAACATCCGTCGTTGGATATAAACCTTTCTCAGGATTCACCACAATTCTCTACCATGAGCGTCGCGGAGCCAGTATTTTCTGAATTTGTCTAGTTCGTCTCTCCATCTTGTATTCTGTCGGCCTTGGTTTTGCATGTGATCTCTGGGGATCCATGTTGTGAGTCGTGTTGTTCATCGGTTGTCTGTCATTCTTGCAACATGGCCTGCCCATTTCCATCTAAGTTTTCTGATAGATTCTATGATGTCTCGGACTCCCATTTTCTTCCCAATATATTGTGCTGTCTTGTGATCTCTCCATGTAAGGTTGAGCATGTATGCTGGTCCCAATAATTTTCCAAAGTCAGTGAAAACAATCAATGTTACAATTTTAGCTATTTCTGAGCTACTTTTTTTTGAACTGGAAAGAATTCTTCTCAACTTGCTAGTTAGGATTTTAACTAAATAAATAAATACATATTGGTAACATAGATGTTTTATACAACAGCATTCAAGCTTTAGACATGAGACCCAGCAAATTATGAATGCTTGCCCTGGATACTGGGTATTTTTCATTTGTTGTATTTGTTTATAACAGAAGAATGATTAAAAGGGAAAAAAAAATCATATTTTCATGTTTCTTTTGTTACATATTCCTAATTCATAAAACGAAAAATATGTTCCAAAAAAGAAAAAAATGGATGGATCTTGTAAAGGGTTAATGATTTTCTTGAATGTCTTCTCATCTCTGACTATATTGGGTAACATTAATAGCATCCAAGATCATATTAATGAAAAAAAAAACAACAAAATAACCCCAAATAAGCCCTAGAACAGTTTTCTATATAAACAGTGCCAGAATTAGAACCACAGTCTGAGTGAGTTCACTTAAACAATTGAATGAAGGAACGCTACTTGATTCTTAGTTGTGAATGGCAAAGATTCTTAATATAAAAATAGGAAAATTCCTTCATTTTAAGTGCTCCTCCTTCTGTTAATAAACCATAAAAACAATTGATGTTTCAAATCATACAAATACTTCCCTTTGCTTTAATATATAAGGTCTGTCCAGGAAGTGTCCAGATATTCTTAATACTTCAAATACTGACTACGCAACCTTGATGTAACTTGGTAACATATCACTATGAACAGACACTCTCCTGTGGGTTTACTCAGTTGGCAGTGAGACACCATTGAGTGAGTTTGTGTACTGTGCGACCTTCACATTAACAGTGACTGAGCAAAACATTGCATCCCTCCAGGTCTGTCAGTCCCTTAGCCTATATTTGCTGTTCATGTCTGGGAACACGTTTTAGAGACACCTATTTTTGCAACAGGAGAAGTGTCTCCTTATGATTGTTACCCCATTTGAAAGGAGATTTCACAGAAACTTGTTGCTCTTCAAGATGATTCATTTTTTCAACTTGGAGAAAAAAAGAGCCAAGCACACTAAACACACGTTCACGCTGACATAAAAATAAAAAATTAACAAACGTAACTTGATGTAATTTCTTCTATACAAATGGTGTAGCTCACTATTACATAACATTCCAGTCATGAGCATTCTGAAAACTATTGTTTGCGAGTTTTGAAAGTTTGGTTTCTTTATGGATAGACCTCGTTTATGTTGGGTAGTCATCTATGATGAATGAATCAATTCAAGCAAAGCAAAAGCAGTCGTACTCACAGTTTGTCCATTTATAGGAGAAGGTGTTCCAGTGTAGGACCACTGTATGTAGCCATTACTTCGTTGATACAAATAACAAAATTATAAATATATTACACTTGTGTATAATGCTAACCCTGTATTTTGGTTTTTGATTCTGATACAAAATTTCTCACGATATATGAATAAGTCTAGTTACATAAATTGACAGTGATATAAATATTATAGTGACAGTTTTGGATAAGATTACAATAAAAGAATATTTTCCTACAAATCTGATATTTCCACAGTCAAAGACAAGGGAAATGGGTTTGTGTGAGAAACTACCTCAGCGTCGCAGAAAGTAAGACATTGAAGGAATCAATGTTGGATTTTTTTGTTTTTTATAAAAATGGTGGAATCTGGGTGTGTATAGCGAGAGTCTGCCAGAGAGCAGAAGTCAAAGATATAGAGAAACGGTAACAAGATAATGGTATTCCTAATGCAATTTGATAACCAACCGATAAATTTCCCTAGTAAACCATAGTTAACCTTTATACTGACATTTATTTTGTCAATAACAAAAACAGATACATTAACGTTGTGCTGGCTGCATTCACCAGCAAATCCGATATTGAAATTCCTATATATTATTCTGCTTGTTTGTATGTATGATCATTAATAATGCTTTTTGATCTTGATTAATTTCTTCTCAGAAAATCTTTTCACACAAACAAACTTTTTGAATTTATTGATTTCATCATATACTTGTGTTTTATTACTCCTTTCCCCTTTTGATGTTATGCTGCTCACTAAGTGGATAAAGATAGTGAGTGGTCAATTGCTTGTCCACAGGAATTAAAGCTTAGTATCTTACAGCCAGCTCAGAGTGATTCTTTGCTTGATTTCTTCTTTGAGGGTCTCATGGAGATTTGTTGTCCTAGGTAGACGTAGTGGTTTACTCTCTCCAGTTTTGCATCTTCGATTTTGATCTTTGTGTTCTTATTTTTGGCATGATTTTTGCACTTGATCTTTGTCTTGCTGAAGTTCATATTTAGGCCAACTTTCTTGTTTTCTGCATTGCAAACCTTTGGCTGAGCAAGCTCAACCTTCAAAAACAAGAAGATCCCATTAATCCTAAAAAGAAGGGTATACAACAAATGTATCCTCCCAATAGTCACTTATGAAGCTGAAACATCACGACTCACAACATGGATCCCCAGAGATCACATGCGCAACTGAGGCCGGCAGAATACTAATTGGAGAGATGAACTACACAAATTCAGAAAGTACTGGCTCAGCAACACCTTTGATAAAGAAGTGTGGTGAATCCTGGGGGAGGTCTGTGTCCTATGATGGATGTAAAAAGACTTATGATGATGATGATGATGATCTTATAGCAGTAAAATTTAAATTCCCCTTATATCTTACATTCTTTCTCTTTTCCCTTCGCATCCACCCTTACAATGTAATGAACAAGGATAAGAATGGAAAAGGATGTTTATGCTTGAATGAGAGCAAAAGGGACTCAACCCTCACTGTAACTGTTATTCATTTCTCTTCTCTTACAAGACTAAAACCTAAAAATTAAGTTTTTTCTCAAGTGTGCTTATGCATCTCAATAAGATACTTTTTTGGTCAGTCCCGATTATGCTGAATATCAATTTTCTCTGCTGTATCATGTTGGATTGACAAGAGACTTGGTCCAAATCTTCGGGTGAACCATCAATTATCTTCCTGTTTCTCTTCCTGATGCTACTACAACCACAACTACTAATGCTACTACTTTATTTGATATCTCTTTGAAATATGGATGTAAGGACGGTAGATGCATCATTGAACTTATAGTTCTTATTTTAAAGCAATTGATTCAAAGTATAATGAACTCATGTAATTGAATTCATTTTTGGTATCTATAAACCTGCTCAGAAATGGGGGGAAGGAGTGCGTGGGCGTATATGTGTATACCTGGGAGGCCAGAGACACCACGTTGGGAGCTGTGAACTCTCAGGGCCTGCACATCTCTAGTAAGGTTGCCAGCTTTTGAAAGAAAAAAATAGGATGAGGAAGGAAGTTCATGAGGCACCTTGGTCATTTTAGGAGATCCAGATAATGGCTTAAAAAATGCTTTAAATTTTGCCCTTTTTTTTTTTTTTTTTTTTATTCAAGAGTGATGTGAACATATCTGAAAAATTGCCATTTTTAAACATAAAGCTTTGTTGATTGGAGTATCTTGTGACACAAAAAAATTTGAAAAATAATATGTTGGTAGGCTGCAGTGTAACTAATATTACTCAGCAAGCAATATGTTTGTAATTTTGTTTGGTGAGCGGTGCAAGCAAGAATTTTTGGACATCAATTCAATAAAATGCTATTGAAAAATAAACTTCTGTTTTTATTTGAATAAATACTTTTTTTTTCAATTTCACATTTAGTAAAAGTTTTTTGTTTTCTCTAATTTTTTCTACAGGGCAGGACAGTGTCATGTTCAAGGTGACCAGTAGCTGAGCTTCTATGAGCTCTATGGAACGCCTGTTTGTAACTTCAGTCCACTTTAATATCATTTTGGAGAAATGCAGAAGATGGGGGTATACTCAGAACATAATACACAAATTTCAATATCCTTTCAAGGCCATTGTCCTACTGAACAGAAAATAATTTACACTATTTTTGTCAATAGCACTTGTATGCTAAATTGGACCACTTTTTAATTCTTTTACAATTACTTTTGTTTCATTGTATAATGCATCCATATCCAAATTTTGTATTGACAGTTTCCAGGTTTGTATTGTTGAACATGTCAGCATTTTCAAGTGATAGACAATTAAGATTAAGAAAATTGAACCATTGTTCCAGGCATACAGTGGCCCTTTTCATGGTATGTATAATGTTTATTCTGAGGGAATCTTGACATTTTTACAAGTTAATATAAAATATAGGACTTCATTGAAGTATAGGACTGTCCTATTAAATATAGGATTATTGGGAATATTAACCACCAGGTTGGGAAACCTAGTTCTTGAAACTCATATCCATCATAGAACCTGAGCAGAGCTGAGTACTTCTGCTAATACTATGATAATTTTGATTCCTACATAAATTTTAGACTTCCCAAAATTGTATCCATGTAATCTTATTAGCTTTTTTTATGCCTTTTGATAACATTATCCACTGAACTTGATGACAATAACCTTTTGATAACATTATCCATGTTTACAATAAAAGGCTTCTCTGTATTTTCCAAAATGCCACTCATTTTGTCACTGGGATGAGCTGATGACAAAATATAACTTTTGGAATGTTGTTTGCAAACCAACAAATAATTGCCCTGATGAACCAAATTCACCCTTTTCACAAAAGAGCTCTAATTCTAAAATAGCTATGAAGGGAGTTGTCAAGAGACTGATTAAAAACACATCAATCAAGAATGGTTGTGCAAAGTTGGGTCGGTAAAGTGCCTGAGTGTCTTGTGGATTGGTGAATGATGCGAGAGAGATATCACAATATTCAAAAGTGGTTGTTTACACAGCAGTATAAAAAGCCAAAAAAAAAAAATGTCAGGCATGAATATAACTATACATTTAAAAAAAAAAAAATCCGTCTTCTATGTGAATTTGCGGGTTGATTGACATGATAATACTGAAACTGTAATGGCTGTATATTATTAAACTCTCAGTATAAGTTCTAGGAGATGTGCATGCTGTGAGATTTTATACATCGAATGAATTTAATCTCTTCAAATTGACAGTCTTGAAGTATGGAGAAGCATAATTGTTACCAGCACGGTATGTATATATATATATTATTGTGTCATCCACAGACAGCTGTATTACATCTCTTCAGTGTAGCTATAGACTTTCCATTATCCCATCCAGTACCGCAAGGCAAAATTGAAGCCTTCACTTCAGACACGGAGGCCGATATCCTACCTCTGGACTACGGAACTAAACAGTCAATAAAGCAGAATTTAAGAGATATATCTATTTATACAGAAATTCCTCATCCATCAAAGTGCTCTATTCCTATGGAAGAGATATATATATGAATATGAACAGTAGGTAATGAGACAAACTTAGGAGTAAGATTACAGGGAGATTTTATTTGTAAATTAATTAATTCATAAATGCATTAATCAGTTTGCTACATATGTTTTGGGAGGGGTTCCCATCTTCAGTAGCATGTGTGTACCTTTTAGTAGTTAAAAAGTTTCTGCAGAAAACAAATTTAGCATCAGATGTTTTGCTTTGACAGCAAAAATGGAGATCTAGAATGAGGATTCCTAGGAGGTCATGGTAGTGAGTCTGGACTGTTATATATATGTGAAAAAGGAAAAATAGTTTCAGGAACTAAATTTTGCTTGGATCGAACTTTATATGGTAGTGAGCAAAACAGCAGCAATGATAGGAAATTAAAGAAATAATCCACTAGTGGGATTCAAACCCACACCCATTACCATGGGAGTGCCAATGTAGCCAAGGTCTGCGCCAACTGACTAAGCAATCATGACGATGACTATATATCCCTCCACCAAAATAAGTCTTGAAAATTTACCCTGCATGCTATGGGCCAAAGTTAATTTTTCTTTCACTGGCCTATCCTAACCTCTGTGGAAGGTATTCTATGCTAGACAGTAATCTGAAATGCTGCATATGCCTTCCTGATGAAGAGTATAAATTATAGTTAGTATGAAATAATGAATAAACGAAATATTATAATGTAATTACAAAAATGCATTCCTATATTGGTACAGAAGACAAGCCAAAGTTCGAGTGTAAACTTACTGTATCTCTGCATTGCTACAGAAAAGGAAAAACTACACACAATAAGTGGTCAAAAGGATCTACATGCTCCCAAGTCATCCACAAAACATGTTTGCAAGGTGGCTTAAAGTCAGGGGCATAGTTGGAGATTTGAGGTCCCAGACGACTTGACTCCTTGAGAGGCATCCTCCAACATTTGAGTGAGATTTGTTATTGTACAATATTGGGAGGAATACAGTTAGTGAACTGCTATTCATGAGGCTTATAGGAGGCGCCTTGTTTTGGGGGCCCAGGGGGTGATTTAAAATCACGCCCCTCCTCAGCTATGCCCCTGCAGGAAATGCTTATATTTCAATGTTAGAAACCATCACAAAAACTGTCAGCATAGGTTACTTCAGTTTCCAAGTCCTGCTGGCTGGCTATGCTTGCCACACTAATGGAGCTAGAGGGCTGAAGATTTGAACATTCATTTAAGTCTAGATAGAAAACAGGTTTCTTTTTGAAAATTCCTTCCTAAATAGGTTTTTAGGGGGGTTTCAGTTTGCAATGTAATTTTATGTGCACATGAGAAAGTTATGCTAGGCCTCACATGGAGAGACCACAAGACAGCACAGTACATCTGGGAAAAGACAGGAATCAGGGACATCATAGAATCCATTAAAAAGCTTAAATGGCAGTGGGCTGGCCATGTTGCACAGGTGGCGGACAACCGATGGACATTGTGACTCATGACATGGATCCCCAAGATCACATGCGGAACTGAGGCCGGCAGAATATTTGATAGAGAGACGAGCTAGACAAATTCAGAAAGTACTGGCTCCGCGACGCCAATGATAGAGAAGTGTGGCGAATCCTGGGGAAGGTCCATGTCCAACGATGGATGTTGAAAGACTGATGATGATTATTTCTATTATTATTCGGACTATCCTTATCTTGGGTTGTTTTTCATACAACGTTTCTGCCGTTGTACTCTACGGTCTTCATCAGATATCATCTGGTAGAGATATACTGATGATGATGATGATGATGATGATGATGATGATGATGATGATGATTTATTGAGAATTCAGACTTTTTGGTGATCACTGCCCATCAAAAGACAAGAAACCTAACTTATTCATTGAGTGCCACCTTTTCCAATTATTTATTTGATCGCCTCCAACACAGTGTGCTGCCAAAAGACATGCAATGGTTTCTATTGAGTGACTAACCATATCTGTTATGTTTATTCTTTCTGTTCACAATTGAGGTATGTCTTTGAGGTTGATGCATCCTCAGTACTGAGAAATGAGTTTATTAATGGATGCATCGAATAATTTTTCTCTTCTTCCAGAAAGATTTTACCATTTTTGAATGATTTGTTTTTCTTGAATTTTTTTTTTCAACATTAGGTGTCCCTGTTATAGCACAGGTATAGAGTACAAGAAAGCCAACCAATTATAACTGAGCTGTGATAACCAGTTGCCAATTTAGCTATTTTTAAAATCTGGCTCAAGCTATATTATTACCATTTTGGAGCTAGATTGATATTTTGATGTCCACCATCCACTGCACATTATATCATGAAGTGCGCTAAAGCAAACCTTGTTGTAACAGGAGACGCTTGCGTTGTTGAAACACTTTTCTTGAAACTTTTGAAATGAACAATAAAGGGTTAAATAACAAAACTTTCTATCAAATCTGCTGGCTCAGAGAGTACTTTAGCATTGACATTCTTTGAAGTGCTCATCTGAGAAATACACAGAAATACACAAATTGCATATAAACAATGATACAGATAATAATGGACATAACTGTAAGAAATATAAATGTCAAAAAAAAATTGGACAAGAAATAAGATATACCAACAAACAGATGCAAAAAACTTCACAAATTATATGAAAGAAAAATGAAGAAGAAGCAAACATTGAAGAATCAAAAATATCTTTCATATATCTTATATACATATATATGATAATAAATTATGTTACATCATATTGAAACTCTTATTTGAAATGATTTTCCTTTATTACTTGGAGAATGTATCACTAGGCCAAGACTAGGGTAGCCGCTTCAATGTAGTTTTGCTCTTGCCATTGAGCTAAATAGACGCTGCTCATGCAAAGGACCAAATAAATGTTTTCACACCAAATTCTGATTTTGTTTATTCTTGGTCTATATCTGCTCTATTTGTTTCTTTCAATGCAACAATTATGTTATTAAAAAATTGATGAATGATCTGACAGAATGATATTGTTTATTCTATTTTTGCTGTCTAGGCCACGTGATACATTCTCCGTGTGATAATCGAAGGTCATTTCAAATAAGAGTTTCAATGCAATACAATGGAATTCATATTCATTCTGTTGGATCATATATCCCTTTCTTAGTAACATATATATATATATATATATGAATGATCATTGTATCGATGAGCATTAAAGACAGCTACTTGAATACTCACTCATTTCTGTGGAAGTTAGCTTGCACTAACAAAACATGTCAAATTGAATAAAAAAATTTCCATCATCATCTTCGGCTTCCAGAATTGTTTTTTCTCATAATATATATATATATATATATATATATATATATATATATATGTGTGTGTGAGAATATCTTCTTTAGATATCGCAGCATTCCAAAGTATTTTAAGTTGGAATGTTTTCAAGTATTACAAAAGTTTTGTCTTTTTATGTTACTTTCTTCTTTCTTTCCTTTCCGTAAATTGATTGACATATCAATCCAAATCCTGGATCCTTGTCTATGGATCCTGGTTCACAGATCTTGGATCCTATTGGTCCTTCAACTTCCTGACAATCAACTTGTGGGTTTTTCCAGAGAGGGTTTGCAAGCCTCATCACTGACATTTTTGCTATTTTAACACACAGCTGCACAAAGGAGTGGATTCCATTCTTGGTTTTGAATCAAGAGTTATCCTCTTCCTAGATAGGTTGCCAACCGAGGCTAGAGAGCTCAGTCTGCACTATTATTATCATTATTTTACCTGTAGCTGTAGATTTCTTTGTTCATCATTGAGTATATATATATATATATATATATTATTGTGTCATCCACAAACAGCTGTTTTAATGTATTACATCTCTTCAGTGTGGCTATAGACTTTAACCCATCCAGTACCGCGAGGCAGAATTGAAATCCTCACATCGGACCTGGATATCCTACCTCTGGACTATGGTACTAGGTGGTCAGTAAGGCTGAATTTAAGCAATATATTCATTTTTACGCAGAAGCTCCTCATCCATCAGAGTGCTCTATTCCTATGTGTAAAATTCAAATATTTCGTGTTTGTCTACTGAAATGTACATCAACTTGTTTAATTAGCACTTGAAAATTTGGGATTAATATCTAATACTATAAAGACAACAAATTTTTGTTTGTTTGCTCACTTGATACAATGTTTTTCCATAGCATAGATAAACAACTGCACTCTATGGGCTATAAATTTGTTGTTGGGCAAGAAACCTGTTCTTCAAGGTCCCTACAGGTCAATTTAGACCCAAAGTTACTATTTTTTAATAAGACAAATGAAAGGGAGACAGCTCATGAGGATGTGACCAAGTTGGCTCCCTTCTGTCTGGGTGTGTTTGTGGGTCAATATACCCCATATATATATATGAGGATGGATCAGTATTTGTACACACACACATATATATATATATATATATATATATTTTTTTTTTAAAGAAATGAATACATAATTTGACAGAATATTAGGAAGTTGTTCTATCATTTGAAACCCTGTTTTGAATGACCTACTGTTGTTATATAGGGTATGAGTCACTCGGCCAAGGCTGCTATTTGTTGTGCTGCCCTCAACCATTGAGCTAAACAGTCAACGGAAAGGTGAAGTCCCAGATAACCACTTTATCCCCCCTCTTCTTATCTTGTTCATCCACTGTCCATGTCTGCACTTGTTCTTTCTATTGTGGACAATTTTATTATTAAGAAACAGATATACACACCACTGTATTTATGATCGCTTTGTACTGTTTGAAACGCTTTCAAATAGAGTTTATGTATATATATTTAGATACATATATGTATTCATGATAGTATATAGGGAAATCAGTCAATCCACTGCTCTAATGATGAAAAAGGCATTTATTTAACACAACAAATATTTTTCAACATAATCTCCTTTCATTTGTACATTGCCATGGAGTAGCAGTTAGCAAACTAGTCTCACAGACTATCCATACTCGTAGCCTTGTACCTGATAGATATATGTAAATATAGAAATATTAGCAACTATCCTTGTATATGCACATATGTATGTTATTATGTATGCATGCATGTGTATGAAATAGGGAAAGAGAGAAACCAAATAAACATGGCTTATTGAAAAGCATGCATTCATTCCAGCTGGTGGACATGTGTTAATGCTACTCGAATCATTTGTCCCTCTTTTGATATTCTTGTATCACTGAGTGCAAGATAACAACAGCTTAGGACACAAGTAAGACGTAGATAGATTCCAAACAACTCCCATCTATTATAATTAATACATGACCTTTGAGCTCGGATTTCAAACCTTTAACCAAACAGGATTTACCTCCCTTGACTAAATGACAGCATTTCTCTATATCTGCAAGAATTAATGAGTGTACTTGATGTATTATGGAACTGTTTACCTCACGTGTAACTGAAGCTCTTGAGCTTATATATATATATATATATATATATATATATATATATATATATATATATATATACATATATTCATATTCATATGTATAGGGAGTACCCGAGTTATGAGCGTACAACTTATAAACAATTTATGAACAAACTCGCTCAAGGAATTTTTTTTCCAAATCGACTTGTAGACACCGGTTTGTAATCAAAACATTATGCATCTTTAGGGGTGAAATTCACTAATCTGTGTGTATTTGAGCTGAAATTTTCTCATGCAAATTTTTACAGTACCGAGTTCACATTATTTACACAAATTGTTTTCATAGCGGAATATATTATTTGACAGTTCGAGTTGAAGTGATAAAAAAAACTAAAAATTTAGATAAAGGTAATAACTAGACAAAATTACTGCATCATTAATTTTGAGTGTTTTCATTCATAGGGAGGTAAATATATACTATATACTGTGACAAACATTTTACTGACTGACGCTTGGTATGCACCTGACATAATTGTCCCGACTAACAAACAGATCCAACTTATGAACAGATCTAGGAGTGGAACGCGTTTGTAACTTGGGGACTCCATTTACATATATATATACATATATACATACATATATATATATATATATATATATATATATATATATATATATATATATATATATATATATATATATATATATATATATATGTATGAAAGGTGGATTATTGTGAGAATCAGTGGTAGAAAAACAGAAGCCGTCTCTGTGTACCATGTTCAAATACAGTTGGCATTTAAATTCATGATTATTCTTCCATTTCCTCACATTTTCTTCAACTACCAGAATTTGCCATGTCGCTATATATATGCAAACAAAAGTTTCGATATACTTGTTCAATAAATATTACCCATGATAAAGCAGACAACACAAACAGCTATGAAGAAAAATTGTTTACATTTCAAATTCTTATTTGTATTATAGGAATTACACATGACTTAACGGCACATGGATATTTTAAAGCTGTCCACCACATTCAGGTGTCTATATCAATTTTTTCTCCCCAATAAATTCTACCTGTGATATTACAAGGTACATATACAATAACTGAAAGATTGTTTACAATCCTGATGTTTTAAATTCTCATTTGTACAATAGGAATCACATGTGACTTGACAGGCACATGAACAGTTAAGGTAGTCCATAACATTCATTGGTATGAGTCAGAGACTAAGGAATTCATATTAATTTTTCTCTGTAACTTGTCAACAGCAGGCCGTCACAGAATTATTGTGCTTCATCGGCCATGAATTCTGATTAGCCTTGACATGTCGAAATAGTGTGAAATTCTTTCCCTTGTATATTGAACTAGAAGAAAAATTAAACAGGACTGGATAGTCACTCAATAGAAACCTTCACGTCTTTTTGCAGCAATCTGTGTTGGGAATGATCAAAAAAAAATTGGAAAAAGGGATGAATTACTTCTCTCGCCTCTTGTTGGGCAGCAATCTCTAAAAAACTCAAAAAACAAGCGTGAATGCTGCCAGACATAAAATCAAGGGACCAATTTAGTATAAAATTACATTGTAAATTGAACACCACTCTAAAAATCTATTTTGGGCAGTAAATTTTCAAAATATAAAAACTGTGTTTTTTTCTAAATATAATAAGGAGTGAATGTTCAAATTTTCAGTTGTCTAACTCCAATGGTGTGGCCTGCATATGCAACACATTTATAGATAGCTAGCCAGCCAAACTTACTTGAAAACTGAAGAAGCCTACAGTGACTGTTTTGATGACAGTTTTAGTTGATGGTTTCTAATTGAATGTTTCCAGCCTTGTTCTCATAAGTACAGGATGTGTGGGTCAGATTTAAAAAAAACTAGGCATAATTCTTCTCAGGAACAATGCACTTTAGCTTGCTAGCACCCTTACGCTGGATATGGCATCAGCCGTCCTTGCTTGGACTTCCCATAATGCAAGCTTCTTCTATCTTGGCTTGTGATCTGTAAAATAAACAGAGGCGACAAGCATACAATTCACCAAAAAAAAAAAAAAAAAATGAAAAAAAATTGACTGAAAATCATGCATTAACATTTTTCTGACATAAGTGAATCAAAATTATTCAGTTTGATTTGATGGACCCATAGAACTTTCTTCAACATCCAATTTTAAAATGTAATTAAAATTCAAAAAATGTTCTGGAGTTTTTTCTTGTTTTTGCTAAGGAGGAAAAAGTCCAAATTATCGTAAAAATTATTTTTTACGATAATTTGGACTTTCCTCTTAATACATGATTTTTGGTTCATATTTTCTTTTAACAAAGTATTTATTTTAGTTTGACCATTTTTTCTTATTTTTGCTATGTCTTACCGGCAACTTTTTGTATCTCATCTCTTCATCTAGTGTCTGATCTTTTCCTTTGGTATTTACTGTCCCATGGGCACCAATCAGTCAGCCTTTTGAGGAGTTGTCAGATGGACAGCCAACCAATCAGAATCACTTAAAAACTGAAGAAACCTATGATGGCAGTTTTAGTGACAGTTTTGATTGACGGATTCTAAAACCTAGGCCTAACTTTTAAACAACTGGTGCTGTTGTGGTTACCAAACGACTCGACAGTCTCTGTTCTGAATCAATACAAATGTTTCTAGATGTGTTATGCTAATCTTGTATCTATACCAGCTGGCTATTGATTTCTTAGTTCAACTAAAACCTTCTCCTTTTACCTTGCTGGGATTGACTAACATTTCTGGGGGAAAATTTGATAGCTAAAAGAAAAGGAAACAGCGGTGTTCCTAGGCTTGGCATCACCCAGGGTGGTAACTCAGGGTGTCACCCCCAGTGTTGCCACTTCGAAGATTTTTTTGCGCTAATTTGACCAGAAAAAAAATGTTAAAAGACACCAAAATGCACTAAAAAATGTTGTTAGCCTTTTTATACCTGTTTTTGAGAGTTGAAAATGGCTGTATTTCTCTAAAATGGCTATAAAATAGGTAAATGTTGGCTAACATCACCAAAAACTAGTGCTATAGGTAGTGGTAAATGTCAAATATGTGCACTGCCTAAACATCATGGGGTCATCCCTCTTGATCGTACCCCCACCCAGGAGCCCCTGGTTGGTATGCCAGTAGAAGAAAACAAAATTTTGGATCTTTCAAAGAAAATCTAAATCTCAGAATAAACACCAACTCTTTTTACTTTTACCTTTCATATCCCATAACTGAGTGCAGGGTTGTTGGGGTGCCATGGATGATTTCATCATAGGTATGTCTACGGCAAGTCAAGCTCATTTGGGAATCAGAGTTGTCTGTCTGGACTAGTTGCTAACTAAAGAGAAGAGATGTTCACCCATACCTTTCCTCGGGGCATTAGTGCAAAGTGAACCCTGTCATAACCTGAGTTTGAACTCAGCTCATCATTTCCACACTCTGTTCTGTTCAACCACTCCATACCTCAACTCTTCTTACGAAGTCTTAAAACAAAAAAAATTATTTTTGCTATAACTTGATCATTTATATAACTAATGGATGTACATTATGATAAACTCAGTCATGGGGAAATGTATATAAGTAAATCAATAAGTCTGTTGCCTAATGATGAAAAAATTTTACACAATAGATAGATATTTTCTTATACAATGTACTTCCTTTTCAATGTACTTAATTTATTGGTGAAGACCAACCATAAATCAGGAACAAATATTGTACAGTGAAACTGTCAGATCAAATTCAGCTATTAACTAAATGTCAGACTGCAGACTAATTGAGCATTCGCATATTGAAACCTACAATCTGCTGGCATTCAATTTCCCTAATCACAGATTACTGAAATTTCATTTGCTCAAACCTGATTGGCCAATTCAGAATCACCCACAGAACAAAGGGAGATAATTTGAAAGCCTTTGTTTCATAGTTGATCATTTACAATAACACCAGTTTCTTTCTAAAATCAGTGCAATGGGGGTATATTTACGATTTATGAAAATAAAAGCATCTATTGTAAAAGTATCATTCATTTTACTAAAAAATTTAGTATCTATAATATATATTGCGTATAAGATTTATGAAGAGGAAACAAATTTTTTAGGTATAATAATCAATTAGATGCTTTTATTTTCATAAATTATAACCCCCTCATCAGTAGCCCTATAGAGCATTGAGAGGGTCAAACTTACCATTGGCAAGACCAGCAGGTTATCAACTGCAATATAAGAAGCTACGTTTCATTCACAATGGTAAACTGTTTATTTTCTGCTAAATCTGTAAGATTGTTTCATAGTTTATCATTTACAAAAACACCAGCTGACTTTTTTTTCCAAAAATCAGTGCGATGAGGGTATGTTTACGATTTATGAAAATAGAAGCATCTATTTACAAAGGTGAAATGTCTATGTTCGGCTAATTCTGTTAGATAGTGAAAAGATAAAATCTTTCAGATAATTTCAAGTGAATAATGCAGGTGGAGAAGCTCCTCCGAGCCAAACATTCTCATTTTTCAGGAAGTAATCATATCAGAGCAAGGATGGCTGAAACAGGTTACTTTCCTATTATCGTATTTGCTGTTTTCCTTTTCAACTATATCATACTGCCGTAATCCTCTTTGGTCAATTGTTGCATATGTTTGTGTTATTGTTGTGGTCTGGTGCACTAAGTGGACACAGAATTTCTGGTTAGTTGAACCGTAACTCCAGTTTAATACGTACCATTCACAAACAACTTCATTCTCACTCCTGTTCAATACAAGTTTGACCTCTGCTTCCGGAATGAGGTTCTCCTTACAATGTGACCACACAAAAGCAAGACTTGAAGCTCTAAGTGAGACTTAAAACTCGAGGCTAATTGACTGCTTGACTGTACTCCTCAACAAACCGTAGCATTTTAGAAATACTCTGACTTGGTCATCTGGCCATAACAATTCGGCCTTTATCAATGACACTCAAGTTTTTCTTGTTGCTGATAACTTTGACCTTAAACGCATCAAAATGAAGTACCCAGAGGCGGCTTACCTGCTTAGATACCTCTGACCCTGACATATAGTTGTTACAAGACAGGAACTGTCATTGTTGCCACATGCCATTGGTCATAATGTTTAGGCTCATCAGCGTGTATACAGATGTACATACAAGATAACAGATGAGTTGCTGTACCATGATTGGGTTTCCAACTAGAGTCTAAAAGGTATTTGAGATTTTGTACTGAACAATTTTTGACAGTTTAGCATTGCTTTTCAGTTTCTCCACGTCATTAATACCACGTTTCAGACATTTGATAAGTAAATTCATCAACAGGGAAAGAAAAATGATTCTCCTTACATTGCTTTGCTACATTTCTTTGAAAAAAAAAAAGTGGTTCTTGCTATTCTTAGCCTAAAGACTTTGGTTTACCAGCAATGAAAATAGCTGTTAAATGAGGAGGAACATATTAATGTGTCTCATGATTCTAAGCCGTCAAAAAACTTAATTATTCTAGATGCCTAAAAATATTTATCGGAAACATTAGTTCTTTTCTGTTTTTTTCTCTCAATGCTCTGGAGTATTTTTTGGATATTTTTCTAGAATTTATTAATCCTACTGATTAATTTATATTTTTGCTTGATATATTTGCTTCTTGTTTTGAATGGACCTAGTTGAAAAGTCTGCCTTCACAAGATATGCTATTTTGGATATATTCTGACCTAGTCAACCAGCCATAACAATTTTGCTGTTATGAAAATCATTTAAGTTTTTCTTGCTGCCCATAACTTAGACATTGAACACATCAAAATGAAGTACCCAGGGTTGGCTTACGTACTTATATACTTCTAACCTTGACATACACAGTTGTTATGAAACAGTAAATATCAATCGTAAACATGGTGCTTTTTCTTTATTTCTCTTGATGCTCTGGATTTTTCTGTTTTTCTTTTTTTCTAGAATTTATTAATCCTACTGAGAAATCCATATTTCCATTTGTTGTGTTTGTTTCTTGTTTTGAAAGGATCTTGTTGAAATCATTGCAAAGTCTGCCTGGAATGTATCAAGCCATTTTGGATATCTCAAGAATTTATTGCTTGGCATTGATGTAACTGGTGTTCAGTATGACCGTTGTATCCACAATGACTAAGTCTACTGATTCTTCATGTCTTAAACAGTTTCTTTTTTTGACAAAACATCACCCCCCCCCCAGGTCTTTCAGCCCCCTTCGAAGTTCTTAAATTCTGTTAAAATCTATGTGTCAGGCCATAGATCTATTGATATATAACTAGATAGAAACATAACTGCAGGACACTTTTTTTGTAGTTGTCTTTTATTTCCCAGATATATTTCTGTATATTTATATATCCAGTATATTTATCATGACTCAAGCCAAAAACATGCATTCAAAACTTTTCTGTAAGTCATATTTTCAGTATAAGATTTGGTGAAAAGAAACTTTGCATTTCTTTCCCAAATTAAGCTGATCCAATGTACCTTTGGGTTTTTTTTACAGTTGAGTTGACATCAGAAACATAAATTAATGACTCTCAGACATTCACATCTCATACACTGTTTCATATTACAAGCAGTAAATAAACTGCCATACTGGCAACTCTAATTGCTTCTAAAAGTCTGTGAAATTGGATCAGCCATTTATCAGTCTCAAGAGATAAGTTGCTTCTGGATTGGATCCAGTCAAAGTTTCTACACAGAATTCATGAGGCAATATATTTCCAACTGCTTGCAGGCACAGACATACTGAATGAGGGGTACAGGGAGTTGTCGCACTCCTCCAATGTTCTTTCTTTCGGCAGATTTCTTCCAGAGTTGCCAAATTGACCATTTTTTTCAGCTAGATCTGGCTGATTATTTCCAATTAGGCTGATAAAAATCTACAATACTCAATTTAATCTGGTAGTTTAATAAAAGTAAACATTCAATTTTTATCAATCATTTGTTCTAGAAAGACAGAATCATGCTCAACCTCATATGGAGAGATCACAAGACAGCACAATATATCAGAGGAAAAACAGGAGTCCAAGACATAGAATCCATTAAAAAGCTCAAATGGTGATGGGCTGGTCATGTTGCAAGAATTGCACACAACTGATAGACATCACGACTCATAATGTGGATCCCCACAGATCACATGTAAAACTGTATTTGGCAGAATACAAGATGAAAAGACAAACTAGACAAGTTCAGAAAGTATTGGTTTCATAACACCCATGATAGAGAGGTCTGACGAATATTTGGGAAGGTCTATATCCAAGTACAGATGATGAAAGACTGATGATGATGATACATATATATATATATATATATATATATATATATATATACTTATATATATATATACATATATACTTATATATATATATATATATATATATATATATATATATATATATATATATATATATATATATATATATACATATATATATATATATATATATATATATATATATATATATATGTGTAGTCACTAAATAGAAACTATCACATGACCAATGTCTTCTGGCAGCATGCAGTGTTGGGGTTGGTCAATTAAAAAATTGGAAAAAGGGATGATAAATGAATAAGTTACTTTTCTTACCTTTTGTTGGGTAGTGATCACTAAAAAAAGTCTGAATTTAAAAAAAACAAAACATTTATGCTGCTAGGCACAAACTAAGGGATCAATTTGGCATAAACTCACTTTTCAAATTAAAGCCACCCTCTAAAATCCATTGACGAGGGGAATTTAAAAAAAACAAAAACAGAACCTTTTTTTCTTAGACTCAATAAAGAGTAAATGCTGAAAATTTCAGACCTCTAGTTCCATTGATACAACCTAAAAGCAGGATACATACATGCACACATACCTACATACATACATACATACATGCATACATACATACTTACATAGCCAGCCTGCTCTCCAGCAACTTGAAACCTATTTTGACAGCTTTGGTTGACAGTTTGTAATATATATATATATATATATATATATATATATATATATATATATATATATATATATATATATATATATATATATATGCATACATATGAAATATAATGAGATAGAGCAAAAGAATGCTAAAAGGGAGGATGCAATAGAAAATATCTGTGCATTCCTTATTCCTTTTTCACATATAAAACTAATTCTTGTTTGAATATCATTTAGATAAATTCATGGCTAAGCAATGTAAAGTGAGAGAAGTGCAGAAGTATGAATTATCTCAATTGACAACACCCTTGGGATTAGCTATTTATCATGCGAGAGATCTTTCAAAAGAGGAAAAAAAGGATGCAATGTTCTAAGCCTCATTTGAATAAACTTGGACGTATAAGCTTATTGAGCCCAAAACTTGATAAGCACCTTATGGTCCTGTGTGTAAAGTTTTAGCACTTTTGGAACGTACGAGAAAAGAATTTTAAAATCACATCATCACTTCAGTTAAAAGTAAACAAAATGTATTTGTTTCTGTAAGTGTATATTTGCACATCAAAATAACCCTGCATCAAAATTCTGTTGGACCGTCAGATGAAAGGTTTACAAAGGTATAAAGAGGACTGTCACTGATTGCTACTCATCTGAGCCGCTTAACTATTCTTAGCAAGCCTCAGTAGATGGTCCCAAATGATAATACTGGTGCATTGGACACAGTGTAATATTTGCATAGTTAAAAAAAATTAAATGATCATGTTATATACTGGCATATAAGGTAAACTTTTTGGCTCAATTTCCTGAAAACTACAAGTATTATTTGCTCTGAGGATGTCTGGAATTTCTCTTTGAAGATTAGATTACTTAAATGTCAATTTAATGGTTCATATAACACTTTTTGGTTGTCTGTTTTGTTTTTCCTTCTTCCTTTTTGCCTTTGCACCTTACTTCTTTCATTCTTTCTTTCTATTAACATTGTTTTTTCAATCTTTGTTATTTGTTGAATTTCTTTCTTTCCTCACTCTGAATCATTCTTATGTTCTCTTTCTCGATGATCTGACTCTTCCTTTCTTTTTCTTCTCCTTTATCGAATCACCCTAGACCCAAAAATGACCTGCCCGATCAACCAGCCAAGTGGGATACAGATTCTTCTCTCTTTGCTTGGATGTCTCTGTGTGTCTTTGGGCAGTCCTGGTCACATTTTTTGGCCAACAACCTTGGGAATTTGCATGAGTACACCACTTAGTGCCATCTAAAAATGAATTTCTGTTGTTTCGAAAAAATCGCCTTTTTGGGTCTCTATGGTAATTTTTAACCAACCAACAATGCCCAAAGTTGGGATATTTTTTAAAGATAATTTTAGATAAAAGATCTATTTTTTTTAGATAGGATCAGATAAAATATCTTTCTTTTTAGATAATTTTAGATAACATTTTAGATAAAAGTTCTGATATATGTCTGGTCTATGATGGTTCATTGTTTCATTGATTTATTGATGATGTGAGGTACGGATATTCTTAATTTTTTTTTTCTTTATAAGTTATTCTTCCATTCCTTTTTTGCTCTGATTCCTTTGTTTCTTCTTTTTTCTTCCTTCATTCCTTTCTTCATTTCCTTCCTTCTTTCTACTGCTATTCTATGTTCTATTCCCAGTCTTTATTGTTCTATCCCTTTTTTTCTCTCTTTTTTTTATAGTCATTCTTTTATTTTCTCTTAATCACTCGATCAGTTCTTCCTTTTTCCCTTCCTTGCTTCTTTCATTCCTTCCATTCTTCTTTCCTTCCTTCCTTTTTTTCTTTCCTTCCTTCATCTCTCCCTTCCTTGCTTCTTTTCTTCCACTACTGTTCTAAGTTTTATTCCCAGTCTTCATTGTTCTTTCTTTTTTTCTGTCATTCTTCTATCTCCCTATTTTCATCTAGATCTTTCTTTCTTTTTGCTTCTTTCCTTCCTCCTTTCCTTCCTCCTTTCTTTCCTCCCAGCCTTTCTTCTTCTTCCGCAAAATCTCTCGAAACTTTGAATTTGTTTGTCTTTTCATATGGTCCAGGCTAACATTTATTACCAAGATTTTCTTTCAATTTGACTCTTTCCTCTTCATTGCTAAACACACATTCCGATTGTATCAGCACGAGACGTCCAGGCTTGACTTATTCCAAACATAGACCCCGTTGTTCCACCTAAAATCATTTCTGCTATTCATGTTGAATTCAAAAGGTTCAGACTTTCCAGAGTTCCCGAAATTGATGCAACTATTTTAATGGTCGAGTGAATCCATACTGCAAACAAAAAAGGTGCCAATTACGTAGCTAAAGGTTACTTGTCTACAGGGCAAAGAAAATACAAAATCAAAAGAAATCTTTGAACAAAAAATCCTTCTCCGTATTTTTGACAGATGAGGGTATACGTGTTATGTTTATGCACGTGTCTTGACTGTTCTAAAACTCCCTTCACCCAAACACATTTTTGGGGGGATATCCTTTCCTGTGTGAAAATTCAATGATAAAAAAAGTAGCAAAAAAAAGGCTGGAAGAAGGAGTCGTTTTTTTGGTACCCAACACTTAATTATTTTTGTGGCACTCCTGGCTTAGTGGTGCTTACAAAGTGACACAAACTTGTCATTTATTTCTCTGTGTTTTTTTAGAGTCAGTGCTTTGTTGTTTGAACGCTGTATAAGGCTATCTTAAAGAGATCATCCCTATCAACGAGAACTGAGGCTCTCATCCGTTCCCATGTATTTGGTTAACTAGCTGCTGTTTAATTTCAATATCTTATGATCCACTATTCAGCACTTTGATTGCTGTAGGATTCATCACCCCTAACAACTCACTTTCTCCATGAGCTGCCACCACAAATCTCAGACTGTGGTTGAGATCAAGGAGAACACTTTTGGAATGCTTACTGATTGCTTGTATATACTCCATGGTCAAATCCATAACAGCATGATATGTACTTGGTCACATGTCCACTTTTGATTTTAATGTTTTGTTATTGAATTTTAGAGATGTGTCCTTTGATCACTCCAACCATGATCCTCTTTGGCCGATCCACATTGCTGAATATATTATACAATTCAAGAATATGAAATCTAATTGAATTGCTATTAGCATATCTAAATTTTTCAGATATTTGCTTTGGTAGATCTGTTATCTTGTCTTCTGGAAGATTTGAAAATATGAAGCAAATCTTTCTTATGTAATGTTTTCTTCACTTTTTCTTTATTTCATAATCCAAATTGTCCTAAACACGTCTGACAGGATTAATGTCTGGAATCTGACTTGGCCATGAGAGTCATGTAATAATTTTTGGATCTGCCATTCTCAAGTATCTTTGCTATGCGGTATAGAGCTCTATCCTCCTTGAGAATACGGCTATTTTTGTCCAAATAACTGTCTGCTGACTGTGTCTAAGCTTAGAGAATTGGGTTGTGAAGTCTTGCAGCATCCTCTGTATTCACCTGACATTTTCCCTACAGACTGTCATCATTTCAAGCATTTTGAACTTTATATTTGTGATAAAAGGTTCAATAAGCCATAATTTGTTTTTTCAATTTGTAAAAATGTGACTCCCAAAGAATTTTACAGACATGGAATATAGTCATTTGAAGATTATTGGACAATGTTTATTGCTTCAAATAGATCACAGTTTGAAAAAAGATTCCTCCTTTGTTGCTAATATCATCCTTTATCTGACTATTTGAAAACATTTCATATGTAATAATCTAACACACACACACACACATATATTTATAGACTCACAATTATTCAACACAGAAAATATCTATTTTTCAACATTATCTCCTTCCTTGACAATGCACTAATTTTAATATAATCATATAGATTGAATATTATACAGTGAAAATTTCTAATCAATTATCACTTCTCAGGCTATGGTCTTAGTGATCTATTCTAATATATATGCATATATATGTATGTATCTGTGCATGTGTGTGTTGACATATAAAGTTTAGTTTGCAGTTATGAAATGCATGTCTAAAATTTATTTAGTTCTTGATCACTCACAACCTAACCAGTCAGGAAGTTCAGATGGGGTGGATGTAGAATAAGGGTGGTCCCTTGGCTTGTGTTATTGTGTAGAGTAGATTGGACTCCTCCTTTTGATGATTAATAGGATGGCCAAAGGAGGCTATCTACATGATCCCCAGCTGCTTATGGCACTTGATATACCCAGACGGTCAACTATTCAGGTACTGATCAAGCTCAACGTTGCTTGACTTTGGGTGATCATAAGGAAACCACTGTATCCAACGTGATTCAGCTGAAACACACCTCAAATAACAAGTGCACGTATATCTTGAATAGTGGTTATTTTATTCCAAAATTTTCCATACTGTTCAAAGCTGCATTGTTAAAGGTCTTATTATAGATGAATGTGTTTGTTTTTTCAGTCTATACTTAATTACATTATTTTATACAACAATCTCATAACTGTACTACATCAAAACCGACATTAATCAAAAAGCACTATTCCATTGATAAAGGTTTGCTTTGAACTTTGGTTCTGCTTCTCGACCTCCACAGCCTATAAATTTCAGGGAATGTAGGAGTACTGTGTTTAGTCTCGTTAAATTAAAAGTACACTCTACGAATGTGATAGAAGTAGACTGCAAAAGTGCAGACTAATTTTTTGGTATGCAGACAATTTTCAAATTACGCAATAATTGAGCAGGTGAATGTTGGTTGTAAAATGCAGCCATTTGCATTTATGGTGTAGTGGTTAAGAGTGCGGACTATGGAACTGGCAAGCTGGGTTCAAAATCAAGGCAGTTTACGTTCACTCCGCACTAATGCCCTTCGGAAAGGCATGAATTTATCTCTTCTTCTCTTACCTATCAATAAAATAGGTGGGTAGACTGGAACTTGGGAGGGCACTTAATCCAGGAGAAGGACAACTCTGATTCTAAATCAGGGAGTTCCTTTAAGGTAGTTTGATGCCAACTTTGACATCCTCCTACTAGCTGCTGCTGCTACCAAGCTGGTGCCAAATGTATCGTACTTCACTTTCCTTTGAACTGCATCAAAGAAGCTGAGAGGGTTATTCAATCAACTGGGCTTTGACGAGGCTTGTGCCTTTGAAAGGTCACTCCAGTATCATTCCATTATCTATTGAGACAGGTGGCCTTCATATTGGTTAATTTTTGCAATTCTAACCCATTATTTTTTTCTTTTCCCCTAATTGATACTGGCTGTTATTATTATAAATTTTATAAAAAATGCATATCAAATATATATCATGGTATATATTCGTAGAAGATATCTTATAGATATGATGGTAGACAAATAAGTTCACAACCTAAGACGTTGCCATTGGTCGAACTTTGATCCAAAGTTTTCATTGCATAATGATTGATCTATGTGATAAATATACACCACTGAAAAAAATGGTATTCATTCATTGTCAATATCTTATAGACATACAGGGTGATATCCAAAAGTTTGTGGAGTTTGAATAACATGTGAGAACCAAATGAAATGTGGACTTTTAACACTACTTTACTGTTTACATGTCCAAGGGGCGACTTCAAAGAAAATGCAGAAACTAAACGTTGGACTAAGTAATTAATAATTTATGGTCAAATACCTTGGTGATTCAAGTGGCACCTGATAAAGTTTGGGTTATCAACCTAATTGATATACGCATATGATTCACAATTATTATTTCAACTAGTATACCCATGTACAACAGCTTTATTGTTATGTTTTTCTCAAATTCTGTCTGCCTAGGCCATTATCTGCTTTGATGTATAGTCCCTTTCCCCAATGTATATAATCTGACTGTCGTGCTTAAGATATTGACGCCATGTCATCAGGCAGCAAAGGTCCCTTTCGGAGTTCAAATCATGACAGTTTCGCTTGATTTTATTTAGTGGTTTCCTTTAGCATGACAGAAAATAAACAAAATTATTCAATTAACAAATATACAAATAGATAAATAAACAAACAAAGAAATGAAAACACATTGGTAATTATGATATGCAATGTTTCCTTTAATCTTTCATTGTCAGCCTGTGCAAAACTCTTACGTTGTGCAAATTTTTTCCTGTGATTAAAGTATTCGCGCACTTTTGAATTTGACATGGGGAATCAATGTTTCTTCAAGAAAAACTCAGTAAGCTAATTACAGAATTTTGTGCGCACATTAATTTCCTTTGTGCACTGGTCGCAAAACGTGTGTGTATATGCACATATGCACAGCTTAGAGGGAACTATGTTTATATGCGCTTTGATTATCTAGCAACTAAGTCCTACCAACCTTTTTGCTATCTATTACACTCTGCTGCTAGGTCCTGACTCCCGTGTGGGTTGAGCCTCTACTTCTAAAATCCTGCACTGGTATGGCTCTCAGGGTTCTTCTTGGCTGTCCATGTAGTCATCTTCAACTGGCTGGTAGCCAGTCAAACACGTGACAAGAAGGGTGTGACTCGTCCGATAGTAAGTGGCCTAGGAATCACAGGCATCAAAACACCCGCTTCTCACTTACTGGCTTCTGCCCATAGGCATACAAGAAAGGGGGGCAGAGGGACAACTGCCATGCCTAATTTGGGCAAAACAGTGGTAGAAATTCAGGCAGTTGATATTTTCGCTGCTAAGAAAGGCAGAAAACAATATTTCTTTCAAGTTTGTTTGCTGTGTGATTTGTACTAACTGTGTTTTGTTGACTGATAAAAATGACTTTTTTTTATTGGAAATTGGTACTTGTGTTTTTATCTGTTTGATATTTCAGGCAAATCAAGCCCTCTGTCCCCCTTAACCAAAGAGTTCACATACGCCCAAGCTACTGTTGCATAAGTTATAATGCATCTTCGTATCCAGCTCTATTGCACCAGAACAACCCGAGAATGCTGCACAAGCGTTTTTGATAGAAGATATCAAGTGTCCTGGCTATTGCAGTGATGCTCTTCAATAGTTTGCTTTCATACAGAGTGACGGAGAAGACAATTTAAGTGTACAGCCTTGGTTTGATATGAAGGCTGATCTCTGTTGACTTCCAGATACACTATACATTATTTAATTACTACTTTTGTTATTACTATATTATTATTTGATTGCTACAATCTTAATATTTGTTTTTTTATCACAACGCTCTGAGTAGATAAACTCTTCTACTTTGTCTGTTTATTTATCCATCTGTTTATATCAACAGGGCTTCTGAGAGTGGTGTGCAACCAGTACATTGCACCAGGCTACGAGATCCAGAGGTTTGCCTGAGAGGGTTAAAGAGGGCCTAAGAGTTATAGTCGATGCGACGTGTCTATTGATGAAATGGGTTGACTTTATTGTTCACTGTCGAGCCGATATAACGTGGCGAACTAAAAGAGTTTTAGCAGATGAAAACAGGATGGCAAAAGGACATGGGTGTTTGTGCAGTGAGTGTGTACTAGGGCCTGAAAAAAATTTCACACCGCCTTATAAGATTTCTCTCAGAGGCCCTGCATATCAATCACAGTCTGTTCACCTTTGCCAATCTAGCTATCTAGCTATCTATTTCAGTCTGCATATCTATCAGTTCATCTGACAAACCCAATCTTAGTCTGCATGTATGTATGTACATATAAATCTTTGAATGACTGTATCTTTGTTAGAGTTGGAAGAAATTTTTCTTTGTAGTGTTCTGTGTACTCTAATTTTTTTGCAGTACAAAATCCAGAATCCGATTGGTTGAAAAATAATTTCAGACCAACCAATCAAAATCATTCCAACTGATGACACAGATGCAACAGGCCCTGAAGAACATCCTGATACAAGGGGAAAAAAAAAGGTGCCTTTCTTTTATTAGGCAGCACAGAGGAGTGCCCAAAGTGGATTTCTGTTTCCTTCAATAGTTTCACCTCCAGTTACCGAGTGTGGAAAATCTACTCCCCTACATCTCTATGCTTTTTTCTCCCCTCCTCCCTCTCTCTCACACACATACACATACGCATACGCATACTTTCACACACACATACGTACTGGACGAGACAAAATAACATGTACTCACACACACACAGTGGATACACAATCACATATACTCTCACACACATTTAGTTACATACTCATACATACACATGTAGACACATAATCCCATATCCTCATACATGCATATAGATATACAATCACTGACTCACACATATACACATACTTGAATATATACTCACTCTCCCTTCCACGTTCACATACATGAATTATCATATATGCCTATGCACACAGATACTCACACTTACTCATGCATTTTCAAAATCATATATATGCATCTACCAGTTAGTTAGGTTAGTCTTACACACCATTCTTTATGAGTTTCATCTTCATTTGGTGCTTCACTCTTATGGCCTTGTGCCAGACATGTGCACACACGCATACACACATTATCACTGTGAACAGTATGCAATCCCCTATCAAAACTCAAGTGTTGGGGCTCGAGAAAGACAAAACCACAATATAACCAAGTCCCAATCAATTCAGATATTATGTAGCTAAATCTAGCTATTTTGGAGTTAGATTGATACTTTGGGGTCCACCATTCTCCTGCATTATAATATGAACTAAGTCATACGTTTGCTTATTATCTGAAAGGTAAAAGATTTCATAGGCTAGTTTAGCACAAGGATACAGGTGTGGAGCATAAAGTGAATATCAAACTTACTTCTAAGTTACAATATGGAACTAGACTAGCTCTCTTATCTTTTCCCTAGGCTGAGGCATCCAATTAACACACTCTCATAGATAGAAAAAAATGTTTAAGTGGCAATCAGAAATAAAAGCATTAAATGCTTTGATTCAAATAATGTTTAAGTGTTCAAAATCATTTTGAGAAAGCTTTACAAATTCTGATACCGATAAGCCCAGCATTAACTTGGGATTATTATACCATTACAAGAGATATGTTAGTTGATGTTTAAAATGATGATTATTCTTCAATATATCGTTGCCTATTTCAAGTTTCAGAGAACGGCTCTCTAGTCATGATATCAGCGCAATGCATTCAATGTGATATTAGTGGATTATTTTTTTTTCATTCAAGTGAGCATCTTATATGCTAGCAATAATTATATTTAGCTTTCTTTGACAGCATAAGGGGGACTGTTGCTCACTGCAACTCATCCAAGTCCAAAAGTTGTCCATTTTGAGTTTCGTTAACCCCCCACCCCAATATGATATTGGTATATTGGATGCAATGTAATATTTTTACAGTTTAACCAAATTTAAAGTGGGCATTTGATACACAGGCAAATATTTTGTATATATATATGTATATATATATATATATGTATATATAACGCTCCCTTCTTCAGGATTGAGCACTCTTAAGGTAGGGCAACTTGTCCATAATAAGTTTCTATTGCAATGCTCTTCCAACTTTGGAATGGAGCACTCTAGTGGATGGGGAATTGTGTGTAAGTATATATATCACTTAAACTTCGGTCTTACTGACAGTCCAGTTCTGCGTAGGGCAGGGGTAAAATGCTAGCCTCTGGGTCTGAAGTGAAGGTTTTGATCCTACCTCGCAGTACTGGATGGGATATTGGATAGTGTGTAGCCACACTGAAGAGTTGTGATACAACGAAATAGCTGTTTATGGATGACACAATTATTAATTATTATATATATATATATATATATATATATATATATATATATATATATATATATATATAAAATTACACTTGACTTATTCCTCTTCTTTGATCAGCGGCTGATTTTGTTTTTGTATTCAGTTCATCTCAGATCTACTTTGTATTTCTATGTGTGTTATTGTTCCTATATCATCATATGATAAGTAATGGATATTAGTATCTGACAATGTGAATAAGAAAAGACAGTTTAGAAACTGAATTCTCTCAACCATATTATTGACAGGTAGTGACTGAAACAACTTGATATTTGGACCTTTACCCACCGTGAGTGTCCCTGTTGCTCAATTGGTTAGTGCAGACCTGGGATATATATATATATGTATATTAATAGAAAGGTACTAGTATTCCGTAAGGAGGGTCCAGTAAGATAAGTAAAGAGTAAAGAAGAACCATGCTGATCAGAAATCAATAACTTGTAATTTCTATAAGAAGGGTTTGTGTTAATCATTGTTATTTCTTAGCTCACAGAAAAGATTTCTCTAACCGGTTTCAATAAAATTGATTTCATTGAAATCTTTTCTGAGATGGGAAATACAACTATGAACACAAACCCTTTTCACAAAATTTCCAAGTAATTAAAAATCAAATAATCTCTAATTAGTGTGGCTTTTCCTGAAGACTACATCCTACATTCTAATAGACAAAAGCATCACCATCAAGGACATTCAAGTTCATGTAATCATAGGAAGTGACCACAGAATGGTAAGATGCAAGATGCAAGTATACACCAATAAAGAACGCAGAAAAATGTTCCGCTAAATGTACCAAATGAACTCACCCGATCCTCCAAGCTCAAATTGAAAAAAAGATTTAAAATCCTTACCAAAGAGAACACCAACAAAGTCCACAGCAAAATAACAATCTCTCTTATAAAAGCTGCCCCTATGTTTAAACCAAGGAACACACAGACCATTAGCAAAATCTCAGAAAAAACCAGGAAACTTATTAAAAAGCACAGAAACCTCAAACCACCACTAACAACGAGGGAAAAAATAGAGGAAACCGTACTGAACAAAGCAATAAAAAAAGACTAAGAGAAGACAAAAGAAGGTACATGACAGCAATCATCGAAACCACTCTTGAAAAACGTTGAGGCTTTAAAGCAATAAACAAAGCTTTTAGTATATGATAGAAATAAGTAACTAACATACTCAAAGAAAATGGAGACATAACAATAGACAGAGATAGAATTGTTGAACACACCCAAGAATTCTATCAAGAACTCTACTCTTCAAGACATGGACAACGAAACACTGAACAGGATACCTGAGAAGCAGACAATCACTTTGAGAACTTCCAAGGTATTGGGAGGTAAAACAAGCCGTCAAACAGACCAAGAGAGAAAAGCCCCTGGACTATGTAATATCAACATCGATCTACTCAAAAAAGATGGTGATATTGTCAATAAAAAAATTGCTATTCTATTCAACTTGTGTTTAAAACAGAGCAAAGTCCCAGAAGACTAGAACACGGTGATCAAAATGCTATTACATAAAAAAGGAAACCTGAAAGACCTCAAGCCTACTCAACTGCAGTAGACCACTACATCTACCCAGGATAACGAATCTCTATGAAGCCCACAAAAGAAGAAATCAAGTGAAACATGGAACCTAACCAACACAAAGACCCACAGTATATACCACAACTCACAACATGGATCCCCAGAGATCACATACGCAACTGAGGCTGGTAGAATACAAGATGGAGAGACAAACTGGACAAATTCAGAAAGTACTGATTCCCATGATAGAGAAATGCGGTGAATCCTGGGGAAGGTGTATGTCCAGCGATGGATGATTTAAGACTGATGATGATGATGATATATGTATATATGTATATATATACACATATGTATGTATATTTATATACTATTTTTCATCCTGCAACACATGGTTTTTGGGAGACCACTGCTCACTGCATCTCATCCAAACCCCATTGCTGTTCATTTTGAGATTCAGTAGATAGCCCCCAGTCATAATAAAAGCGCAGTGTAATATTTGTATTGTTTCCTACTTTCCTACTGGCAAATACAGTATTGTAAACAGATGAACAGAAATATTCCCACTTGAATCTTCTAAATATGAACCCTTCCTTTTTTTCCCCAATAAATGAATGGCTTGCATTGACATTTCTCTCAATACCATTTCTTGTCACTGTCAAAATCTTTGATGTATAGAAACTAATAGAGGCAAGAAAGTGGGCTGATGCTATTAAACATTTGGAGTTCATCTGTAAATTCATTAGATCTCATCATCTTTGAAGAACAAACCATGGAATGCTAAGGCAATTCGTGAAGAGCTTTATATTTGAACATAAAACACAGTTCAAAGAAAATCCCTTCTTAACTGAGTTTGGGCTCCAAATAACACTAACATAGGTTTTTCTTTTACTTATTCAGTTACACAAATGAGCCATTCATATCAGCCTTGCCTGTGGGGACAATTCTCATTGGCCCACTGGCCTAGTGTTCTCTGTAAAAGGTATAAACAGATCAAACAGATGACATCTTAATTCAGTCCTTAATTCAGTTCTGGTTGATGACAACTATGGCAAAATTCAGTGGGTGTGATGGGCCTATAATTGTCAAAGGGGCCAGTGATGTTAAACCTAAAAAAAAATAAAGTCATAAACTGGTCTTTCCCTGATATTTACCAAGTGTAGATTAGTACAAAACAATGCGGAATGATGAAAAGTGGGGAAAATTGTGCGAAGGGCTTGCTTGCCTAGGGAATCAAGAAATAAGCATGTCCCCTGGGGTCAGGCCTTCTCACAGAGGGTGGTAGGTTTGAAAGTTGGAACTTCATAGTCAATAAATGATAATAGTGCCCTACAATTGTTTGATGTAACCCCAACTTAATGTTCCCATATAAAAAGACCATATTAATATTTGCTGGTGTAACCTTGGGGTCAGGTCATGAGGGTCTGTCAATGGTCAAATGCACCATCTGACCTCTGGATTGTACTGTGAGCAGTACTTGCTCACACTTCTAATGAGAGGTGGAATGCCGATCGCGTGACACTGTTGCCACTAAGATATAAGCCCCTCCCCCAGGAAATATATCCCCACCCCCACCTCCCCAGAATATATGCTACCCCACCCTTCCTGAAAAAGTGGCAGTTGACGCCCATGGAAATAAGATATACTCCGGTAGCAGATTTTCCGAAATGCTTGTCACTATATGAGTGGGTTGTGGTGAGGTGGAGAGTACAAGTGCCCCCATCTCAACATGTTGATTATTTTTATTAATTAGAATTACTTAACGAAATAAACAAAGATAATATGTTTCTCTCACCTATCTTCCAATTTTCTTTCATATTCAATAATGTTTTTATTCATCTGAACTGTACATAGATTTTGGAATTTAATAAAAAGTTTCCGTGCGTGCTCTAAGAATGAACTGAGAAATTCCCAGCATGCTGGCACAGTAATTCACACACATTTAACTAGTCTTCACTATTCAAACTTCCAGTAAGGAATGGTCACTCATGACAAGAAGTGGATGTATAATTCTTGACATAACCATATTATTGTTAATCAGAACATTTGCACTTTATTTTGGCAAAGCTTTTTAGGACTGTCGGTGTCCAAAGTTGGGGCTTCTTCAGGCCTTTTGTGGTTGGCTTATATTTCTTCTAAATTATATAACAGATTCAAAAAGTTTCTTGATTACTGGGAAAGGAGCATGTAAGTGATCCTCGATCAGTATTAAATCCTCTCCTCAGTTTATATTTATTTGCTACACAGTAATTGAAGAATTCAAAATGGAACTTATAGATGATCTCTATAGGCTGAGGCATAACTAATGAGTTGGGGATCTGGAGGGCTAATCTCCTTGAGGAGCCCCCTCCAACATTTAATGAGATTTGTTATTGTATAACATCAATGAAAATGCAACAGGTGAACTATTATTTATAAAGCTGTAGGCGCCCCCCTCCATTGAAAGCCAGGGGGCATTTTTATGTAGCCCGCTTTTGACCCCCCTCTGCTTCCAGGTTTTGATTAGTGGCCTTGTGTTCTAATCATGACTGCAATCACTGCAGTCCGTATTGCTCCACATCTTTTAAAGCTCTATCTCTTGTGAGATTTTATTTGACTTGTTAGTCGTGTTGGAGAATGCCAAATCAAAGATATCACAATCTGATTATATTTTTTTTTTACATCAAACAAAATATTTAATCAGTGTATTCATGTTTTGATCAGTTTCTATCAAATTCAAACAGGTCTGGTTAGTCACCCGATAGAAACCATCATGTAACCAATGTATTTTGGCAGCACGTTGTGTTTAGGGTGATTGGATACTCAATTCTCAGAGAAAGTTTATTTTTGTCTGTTTTGCTGCTAGTCACTGAGCAGGACTTGGTTTCATAATTTCTAGAGTCATTACAATTTTATAACTTGATTTTAGTTTAGTTTGACTTCAGATTAGTTTGATTTCAGTCAAGTTTATCATTTAACTCATTCAAGACCGAAGGATGTTACTTAAAATGTTTGCTACTTTATCTGCTAAGCACCAAGCAATGCTAAGTACACAACCTTACCCCCTTTTGAAAATCGTACCTTGTCTTCATTTTGTTCTCCAGCATTTTGTTCTAATATCTGCCTTCCAGTGACGCTATTTGGTCCGAAGGAATCCCACCGTTCTTTTCTGGGCCTAGGAAGATGTTAGTTGTTCAACAAGATATGGGAACTTATGGTGATTATTATTCTGCTTCCTCAGTTAAGAAAGAACAAAAAACCCAGTTAGTAGTGGTAGTGTTAGTAGTGGTAGTGTGAGTAGTGGTAGTGTGAGACAAAAGAAGAATTGAATGAGGGAGGGAGGGATGCATTATTCGTGAAATGCTTCCTCCTGCTGCCTTATTCCACTGATGTTAAAATAATTGAAACAGATATCTATTTGAATTCATCATTTATTATCATAAATCATAACTAGATACCTGCCGATGACGGGGTTATTTGTGTATGGATCGACACTAATGAGTCTATAGCTATTTCATTAAGTAATTTATTTTCAATAATTCAAGTATCCTAATTTTGATTTTTTTCCAAGTCTCAACTCAACTCAAACTATTTTAAAAGGTGATCAGACATAAAGCCCCAAGAGTTTTTATGACGTAATCTTCATTGTTATGTCATAATAGGAAGATAAATCAACCAATGAAATCAATGTACAAACAGGGAATTTGCGTATACGGCTTTTATATGGATAGATACTTTTATTCATCTGAATTTGATATAATTATCATCATAGTTTTATTTAGTGTTGGGGGTGATCAATTAAAAAATCGGAAAAAATGAATGATCGATGAATAGGTTACGTCTCTCGCTTTTTGTTGGGCTGTGATCTGTAGAAAAAAGTGTGAATTTAAAAAAAAGCAAGCATGAATGCTGCCGGACACAAAATGAGGGATCAATTATCATTATCTTCATTTGTTGAATTTTTTACTACAACTAACAGTTTATTAGTGTTACTGATGGAACTATTTTTGTTATGGTCATTGTTTTCATCATCGTTATTATTATCATTATTATAATTATTATCATTATCATATAGCATTATTGATGAACCAATTACTTTCTGAACATGAATCGAGGGTAAAAGTTGAAAAGGATTATTAAATTCTGTGCATCCGCAAACAAGTCAGATTGACAGTGTATTGATCGACGTTTTCTGCTAAATATACATTTCGATGTAAATGTTTAATTTTGCTGATGCCTTAAAATGAAAGACATTTATCAAAATAGTGGAAACAGGATGGTAGGGAGAAGGATCTCTATAACCATCTCCGTAAAGTCAGAGGAGGAGAGGAGGGGGATTTTTTTTTGGCTAGAGACCAAACTCTTCCCATAACAGGTCTAGATAGTCACACATTAGAGATTGTCACCTGACTGACGTCTTTTGGCAGCATGTCGTGTAGAGGGTGGTCAATTAAAGAATTGGAAAAAAGGGGATCTGTGAATCGGATTGTGATCTTGAAAAAAAAATCTGAATTTTCAAAAAGCTGCCAGATACAAACTAAGGGATGAATTTAGTATAAGATTACATTGTAAATTGAACTCTCCCTATCAAAGAAAAATTTTTTTTCGAAACATGATAAGGAGTAAATGTTCAAATTTTCAGCCCTCTAGCTCCATTGATGCAGCCCATACCCATGATACATGCATAACCAACCAGCCAGACCAACTTAAAAACTGAAGAAAACCATGTTTACAGTTTTGGTGACAGTTTTGGTTGACGGTTTTTAATTCTTCTCTTTCTGATTTATTCAATGGGAATCAGCGGGACGAAACTTCGGCCAACAGAAAAGTGGAATTAGTGTCAATCCAAAATGTCAAAACTGCTGGCCTATACAATAGAGGATACAACAATTGGCAACTTAATGATATAAGATTAATACATGTATTGTTTAAGAGACAAAAGTATTGGAAGTCAGAGGTGTAATGGTTCCTGGCAGGGAATCGGCGAACTGAGTTCAATTCCAGCTAAGGCTGTTTGCACTCACTTCACACTAATGCCCTCATGGAAAGACATCAATCCATCTCTTCTCCTTCCGGCTATGCATAAAATAACTTGGCAGATTGGGCCCTACAGCCTTGGTTGGCAATTTGCCTTGAAGAACAACTCTGAATTCAAAGCCAGGAGTGGAATCCATTTCTCCTTCTAGCAATTAGTAAAAATAGCAATAAAATTGGGCTTGCAATACCACTCCTTAAAAAAATCCCTTTTACTAAAGATGATCAGCACGCAAGCTGAAGGATCAATCAGATGTAGGATCCAGGATCCAAGAATAAAACTATAATGAACTAATATCATTTGGAAATTCAAATGAGCATATTGTCTATAACTTTTAGAAGAGCATTCATACTCAAAATTTTGTTCGGACAATTGAACATTTTGATCATGTTTTTGATCTTGTCATAACACAGTGGTTCCGAAAGGTTGTGGTACACCACACTGGTATGGTGAGAAACGATAACGAGTGTTGTGGGAAGATTCAAGGACAAACAAAAACACATTCAAACATTCATCTACAGGAACTTGTAGAAGTTTCCAGATTTCATGCCATCTCTTTGATAGTTTATGACTTGGAGAAGATTTAACATTCCAGATTTGAGGATAGCTATCTGAGTTTCAGTTTCACATAGTCTGAAGATGAATTTGTTCTTTGGTTATAATATAACATAATATTTTAGCCAATCTAATTCTTCAGCCTTTTCCAGGAGGATAATCTGAAAAAAAAAAAGAAAACCTTATTTTTCCAGAAAATAGTGTCAACCTTTTCTCCTGTCACAGTTTTCTGAAGAAATAAAGTTTTTCCTCTTTTCTTATGAATTATGTATCTGATGAAGGCTGAAGAAAGAATCAGCTAAAAAGTTCAATACAACTGAATACAGATGAGGATAAAAGAATAAATAATGTGTATAATAAATTTTTTTACACAATTTATTTTACGTATGGATTGTTTGTAAATTTTCTTCAATGAAATAAATATATATATGTATATATATGTATATATACAAACTAATTTAAAACTTTTCTTCCATTTATTGAAGCTTTGACTATGTATACACAGAGGGTGGAAAAAGCCCTCATATTACTGATTTCTCTATCTTATGATCACTTTGTGCAATTAGTTTTGTTCCCTATGCCGACCGCCTGAAATATCAGTAAATGGATAATTTACATCTAACAATGTGATAATTATGAAGACATTTTATTAGGAACCTCTCTTTGCTTGGCACTGATATTACTTGGTAGCAAATTGAGTGGCCTTAAATCGTGTAAATAAATAAATACACATTTCTTTATTTATCTACATGATCTGAGGCTGCTTGATTCACTACTGAATAAAATCGGTGCCAAGCAAAATTAGGTTCCAACAAAAATGTATTAATAATTATCATTATCATTCTGGAGGATAAAAATTGCCCATTCACTGATATTTTAAATACAAACACGTACGCACACACACACACACACACATATATATACATACATATATATACATATATATATATATATATATATATATATGTGTGTATCAAGAAATGGACATATTTGGTCTAACAGGTTGAATTATAAATTGTATTATTTTATATAAAACCTCATTTGAGATGATCTCCCGTCATTATACGATTAATGTATCACTTGCCCTAGACAAATTTACATTGGCTAAGGTGAGTGATACATTGACCGTGTTACAAGGGGAGATCATCTCAAATAAGTTTCTATATATGATATTAATAATTCATACATATATATATGTATACACAGTCACACACACTTGGCGATACATTAACCTTGTACTCATACACGGCCACAACAAAGTTCCTCTTTCTAAATCTTGACACAGCTCAGACTATCCAACATCACCTTATAGATTAGAATTTCCACTCCGTGTCCTGTTTCCTTGGATTCTGGGCCATCATTTATCATTCTCGGTCTGTTGATGCCATCCCCGGCGAAATATCACCGCAAATATGAATAAATGACTTATATTTGTACTTGACTCGGTTTCCAAATTGTCTTTATATGCGTATGTATATGAATACATATATACACTCAAAGATATATATTTATTTACATCCACACAAATGTATATTCAATATTATAATCCTTGCTTGAAATGGGTTTGGGAAATAGGTATATGGTAAGGCTGAGTTTTACATGTACGGTCACGTCACCATCAGTAAATATTGACCATACAAAATACCTGGAAATTAAGAAGTAGGTATATGCCACCCCTCATTCCTCCCCTCCGCAACTCCCACTTACTCTCCATCCCTGATTATAATAATATAATTTAATTACATTTTGACCTTTGGGCAAACAAACTATTTTGGTTCATGATTCTAGTAGACTCATACATACACAATAATGGCCAAGATTATTGAGTGCATGGGTGTGTGGGGGTATATGGGTCCCTCATAGCATTGAGAGTAAGAAGAATAAAGAGCTAGAGGGAATTGGCTCTTATACTTCCCACATACATGGACTCACCTACACATGCACACACATACATACATGTGCCCAGTAATATAGATATATGTATAATCATGAGAATAGTTAAGATCCAAATGTCAAGATGTGCAGCTTTATATGAGGCATGAGAAAATATAAACATTTTTCACTGGTAGTATTGGTCAAACAAGATAAAAAGGCATACGTTCAAATGCTGATTTTCAGGGCTGTTAGTCCCTTGCTATTTGAAAGACTGATGATGTACAGTCTTCTTTGCACCAAATGACAGACACTCCGCCTGACCAAGTCTGGTAAAGTACAAATCAGTAATTCAATAGCCAATGCTTATTTCATTAAGTGCTCTATATACAAACATTCAGATAGAGTAGAGCTTTAATATATATATATATATATATATATATATATATATATATATATATAAATGTATTAAGAAATGGATATACATGATCTGAGAGAATAATCATAAATTGCATTATATCACATAGAAACTCTTATCTGAAACGATCAAACCTGCGACCAATGAGTGGCTGTTTAGCTCAATGGTAAGAGCATTGCTATGTTGAAGTGGTTACTCTATTGGTACAATTCCTTGTTTATTCTATTTATGTTGTCTGGGCCAAATAATACATTAACCATGTAATGATAGGAGATCATTTCAGAAAAGAGTTACTATACAATATAATGCAATTTATAATCATATATATATATATATATATATATATATATATATATATATATATATATATCATTGTTTCATCCACAGTCAGCTGTTTCGTTGTATTACAACTCTTCAGTGTGGCTATAGACTATCCATTATCCCATCCAGTACCACGAGGTAGGATCAAAACCTTAGCTTCAGACCCAGAAGCTGGTATCCTCCCTCTACTCCACGGAACTAGAAGGTCAGTAAAGTTGAATTTAAGCGATATATTTATTTACGCATATATATTCCCCGTCCACCAGAGTGCTCCATTCCATGTTGAAAGAGCATTATATATATATATATATATATATATATATATATATATACATGTCATGCCAATCTTTAATCTGATCACTGTTATTTCAACAGGTTACTTTAAACTATATTAATCTAATTTTAGGATCTAGGTGCATTTCCATCAGTAATTTAATTTTAATTCCATCTATTTTATTTTAGGTCCAATAGCTATTTTGCAATAGCCCTGTTCTGGGAGGTTCTCATTTATTGCTTTTTTTGAACAGGCTTTATATAATGACCATTACCTGATTCTCAAATTTAGTATCTTTTTATCGTTTGTTTTTTCTCATTACAGGTACACAATCTTCCAACTGCTATTTGGAAAAATGGAAAGTTTTGTTTCATTCACTTCCGCTGCATTCAACAAAGCCTGGTAGTGTGCAGTGGAACTTTTTATTTTGTGAAGCCCTTGGCTCAACCCATACCATTCTCATACGAAACAGACATGCCTCTACCACTCAGGGATATATTGAATGATCAACCAACCAGCCAAATGGGCTACAGATTCTTCTCTCGCTGAGTGACTGTGTATATGTATCTATCTATATGTCTATGGATGTGTATGTGCAAGTGTGTGTGTGTGTGTGTGTGTGTGCGTGTGCCTCTCCATGAGTAGTTGTTCACATTTTGGAGGCTAAAACCTTGAAAATTTGTGTGCATACACCACTAAACACCATCTAAAAATGATTTTTTTCCCCAAAAAAACATCCATGGTCATTTTGGACCAACAATGCCCAAATCTTGTGCTTGTATCTTTTTTAGATAATTTTAGATAAAAGATCTATTCTTTTTAGATAGTTTTGGAAAATTTTGTAGATAATTAGTTTTGATACGTGTGTTGGTTACAATGATTCATTTATGTGAAGTATGGACATTATCACTCATGGAACAACCATAGCTGCAAAAGGTGATTGAGGGTTCTATCTCTTTGCTCCATTTGCATATTTTTGTGTATTCCGGTACTCCTGGCCATACCGTTTTGTGTATAGCCTTGGAAATTGGCATCGGTACTCCACTAGACACTTTTTAGAATTTAAAATTGAAATTTAGGAGGAAAAGCTTTTTGACCTTTTGGAGGCCTTATTTTGACAGGTACATTAATAACATCTAAATTATCCAGAATATGAATATTTCTAGTTGTTTCTTTACTCTCTTTCCAGTGGAAAACACCAGCGCTGTCATAAATAGAATTTATTCTGACCATATTTATTCTTCAATGATATTTTCTTTTTTTACATGACTTCCAATTTTGATGCTACTGTTGTTCAATTATTGACTGAGATGGCAATTTTTCTCTTAAATGATCAAATCTATCCTTAAATACTGATATTTTGACCATTTTAGTGTCTGGCTCAGTGTGCCCTGAGATGAAAAAGGCTGAAAATCACTGCTCTATGGGTAACGGAAAGTAGCAAAAAGAGGAAGTATCTGTCATTATCAATATGATACCTGAATTACCATTCAAAATCTGAAGATCTCCAAGAAGTGTCTGTTCCTAAGAGTTTTGGATAAGAGGCATCATTTGAATAAGCTGACTAAATCATACTGACATTTTTAAGATCAGAAAGCACAAAAAATTACTGAACAGCAGTCACATATTTTGAATGATATAAAGTCTTTTTCACCTTTAGAGGTATAGTTGCATGTTTGGTCACAAGAATATCTATAATCAACCTACTTCGATGATTCAGAGATTGTTTTCTCTTTTTTTTGTCTTGTTCATAAGAATTCTTTGTATTTTTTTATCTGTTTTCTATGACCTTCAAAAACATATCAATGTCCCAAGAATCTTTTAAAAGTGTACCTATGATATGAGATGAAGTAAAAAAATCTAGTTGCAGACTCATCCAATGATGTTTTTTCATTTTTCTTTTTTTTTAAAATCCTTATTTCTTTTTCAGTCTATACTTCTTTCTCTCTCTCCCATATTTTCTCTTTCTTCTTCCAATGCTTTTTCTATTTCCTTCTTCTCTCTCTGACTTCTTCCTTTTTCCTTTTTCTTCCTCTACCTCCCTTCTTTTTCCTTCTTTTCCCTCCGCCTTCTTTCTTTTTTCCTTCTTCTTTCTCTTTTTTCCTCTCTTTCTTCCACAAGCTTGCTCTTTTTCTTCTTTCTCTAACTTGTTTGTTTCTTGTGTGTTATTGTTCTTTCTGCACTATTTCTTGTTACCTTCTTTATTTCTCACATCATCATTCTTTCTTCTTCTTTTTTTATATAATCTTTTTCTTCTCCGTGATTTCTTTCTTCCTTTTCCATTTTTTTATGTTTTTTCTCTTTACACCCTCTTCTTTTTTCTTTCTTTTTGTTCCAGGCTCTCTCCTTTTCTTTTCCCTCCTAAACAATATTTCTTTTTTTTCTTCTTTTTCTGTACATGCTTGTTTTTTTTCCTTTTTTATGTGCATTCTATCCCAAGTTCATTTGTTTTCTTTCTTCTTCAAATACCATTTGTTTTTACTCTCTTCCTTTCCCATATTTGCTATCTTCCTTCTTCTTTCTATACCTCTTTTTTTCCTTCTTCCTCATACTTTCTTTCTTCCATCTTTTTTTCCTTCCTTGCCTTTCTTTGTTATTCATCTTTCTTTGTTTTTATTCATTCATTCATATCTCTTTTTTGACGTTTTAGATCAGAAACCACAAAGAAATATTGGACAACGGTCACATCTCTTTAATACAATATAATACAAATTTTTTCTACAGTAATTGCCGCTACCTACAACAGACCAGTTGAACACTGTTGCTGGGGTTTAGGTTATTCCTATGTTCTAACATTGATATGTATCTATCTATGTATCTATCCAGACTTCTCCCAGCACTTACTATCCATAGAAGAAACTTGAAATTTTGCACACACACTCCTGTCAATGACTTCTTTCTTTTTTTTTCTTTCTATCTCTTCTTTCTTTTGAATTTCCAACTTATATTCTCTGTCGTGGTTTCGTTTGTTCTCCTTATACTTTTTCCTTTTACCTTTTTCTCTATATTTTCTCTCTTTCTTCTTCTCTCTATGCTTTCTTCATTTTCCATGCTTTCTTTCTTTCTTTCTCTTATTCCTTCTTTCTTGCCTATACTTTCTTTCTTTTTTCTTTCTTTCTTTTTTCTTTCTTATTTCCCTATCTTCTTTCTTTCCACTGCTTTCTCTCTTTCTTCCCTCTCCCTTTTTCCTTCCTTGCCTTTCTTTGTTTCTCATTTCCTATGGTCTCTCTCTTTTTTCTTCTTTCTTGTCTATACTTTATTTCTCCTTGACCTTTCTCCTTTTATATCCTATGCTTTCTTTCTCCTTTTTTCTTCTTTCTTTTCTTCTTTTCCCCTCTTGCTGCCCATCTTTCTTTCTTCTTTCCCCACCTTCTTCCTTTCCAATGCTTTCTTTCTCTTTCTTTCTTGTCCATACTTTCTTTCTTTCTTCTTCCCTTGCCTTCTTTTTTTCCTATACTTTCTTTCTCCTTCTTTCTTGCCCATATTTTCTTTCTTTCTTCTTTCCCTGCCTTCTCTCATTCCTACGCTTTCTTTCGTCTTCTTTTTCCTTCTTTCTTGTCAATACTTTCTTTTTGTCCTGCCTTCTTTCATTCCTATGCTTCTTCCCTTCCTTCTTTCCCTCCCACATTTCCTCCCTCTACCCCTCCTTCCTCTACTTCCTCATACATCTCCATTGAGTTTTGTCCATTCATTTTCATCACAAGATTCTGTTCTACAAAAGAAAGAAAAATGAAAGAAAAACGGCCTTTTTTATCTTTATATTTATTACGTTTGTCATTACCTGCCTTTTTTTTTAGGCTTTATGTATTTACGTTATGGATTTTTATATTGTACAGGTCTATAGGTTAGGGTTTAAGAATGACTCATTCATGGATCAACCCAAAGGAATATTGAATGAGAATGTAGGCTGGAAGGCTGACTAACTAAAAAGAGAAATGACACTGAGATGTTGTGCAGCGAAAGGTGGGGAAGGGGCAATTGTGTATGTGTGTGTATATCTTGGGATATTTCTTTTCTTGTTTTCATCTCTGTCTACCTAAAATTAGATCAATAGAGAGAGAGAGAGAGAGATCAACAGATATGAACAGGTTGAGATAGATAGATAGATAGATAGATAGATAGATAGATAGATAGATATGAGCAGATTGAGATAGATAGATAGATAGATAGATAGATAGTTATGGAGATATATATAGATATGAACAGACTTGGATCGATAGATAGATAGATAGATAGGTAGATAGATAGATAGATATGAACAGATTGAGATGGATAGATAGATATGAATCATAAATAGATAGATAGATAGATATGAACAGACTGAGATAGATAGATAGATAGATAGATCGATAGATAGATGGATAGATAGATAGATATGGAGATAGACAGATAGATATGAACAGATTGAGATAGATACCAGATAGATGAAAATTGACAGATAGGAAATTAGGTATGTGCATATCTTTGCATATATCATTATATCTTGATCTCTACCTATTTTGAATAGATAAATGTATAGACGGATCGATAGATTGATAGATAATACATAATATGATACATACCAAATAGATAAAAATTGGCAAACATGGAAAAGTGTGCGTCTGTGTGTGTGTGTGGGGGGGGGGCATATGAGAACTTCTTGGTTGAGGGGGTTGGGGCAGGGCATTTGATTCAGATTAAAAACATAAGTACTAATTTCCCCCAAAAGTCTTTTTATCATTCAATGATACACTGTTGGTACAAATCATACAATATGTAACTTCAAAAAAAAATATAGTTTTCTGCTTTTCTTAGAAGCAGAAACATCAAATGTCCGAATGTTTCCCAAATATTTTGCCTGAATTTGGGAGAGCAATTGCCCTTACTTACGGAGGGGGTGGAGGCCTAATATGCTTATATGTGAGTGTGTATGTGCGTGCGTGTGTGCGTGCATGCGTGCGTGTGTGTGTGTGTGTGTGTGTGTGTGTGTGTGTGTGTGTGTGTGTACACATCTGAATTTGGATTCAATTACTCAGTCTTTGATTTTTGCTGACAGCCTGCATGTCATTGAAGTCGATTCTTGGAGAAGCCTCAGTGAAATACAATGACTCATAAAAGTACATGAAGCCAAGTCTCTTTGTATATCGAACAAACGCATACACAAGGATGCATACACAGACACACACACACACGCACACACACACACACACACACACACACACATACACACGGGCATGCTTCAAGGTAATAAAAAATGTATAACAATTCTGCACTTTTCTGAAATGAATCCATAAATATAGTGTACCAGGCGCAACATTGGCTAATAGCTAAATTCAGAACATCTCAGATATTGAGAACTGGGGTTATTAGGTTGTTACACATAAAATGTTGTATTTTCACATCATAGGGAATAATGCTAAAAGTGAATGATTTACTAATGTAGGTAATTACATTTTTTTTTCAGATTCAATGTAAATAGTTGAGTCATAATTTGTTATTACGTTAGATTTTCAAGCCTTTACTGATGTCAATCCAAGGAGTTGAAGAAATGTTCTTGTACGATTTCAAATTATGACTTTATACTGCACAAGCTGGTAATAATATCATCAGAATGAACACTATTATAGAGCAAACTGTTCAGCATTGATTCAATAGATTTAGGTCTGAAAATATGGATACCAATCATCAATTTTGAGGGAGGCCCAAATCTGTTCTTAATGATGAAGAGTTATCAACAACAGTGACCGTTAACCTAGGAACAAGGGTCTGGGAACACTTTAGAGACTTTGAGACTTCAGCAATGACCATATCACACCATTGCAAGGCAATTGGATTAGTTAAAAAGTTAGTTCATGAACTGAAAGAAATGCTCCTTGGAAGTGGCAAGTCCCCACACCTCTCGGTCCACTGTTTCAAAATCTAGAGAATCGGGATGTGAAGTCTTGCAGCATCTTCTATATTTACCCGACAATTCTCCCGTGGATCATCATCTTCTTCAAGTATATTGAACTCCATATCTGTATTAGAAGGTTCAATAGTAAAGAAGCCATAATTTTGTACTTTTACCTAATGTGCGACCTCTAAGCCTAAAGAATTTTGTAGAGATTACATATCATCATAAGAGTTAGAAAAAAGTTATTGTTTCAAATGGGTCATATTTTGATTGAATATTTACCCTTTTTTTAATTGTTTATATCACCCTTCATCTTACTTTCATACAAAATAATCTCATATCTTAGTTGGGCAAAGGGGTGTTGAATAATAGGACAAAAAGATTTTGAAAGGAAAGAAAAAGTGACAATTATTATTTGCTGACTATATGCTTTACTATAAACAGGTTTTTGATGATAGAACAAAGTCCTGAATGGTGGTCTTATGGAAAATTGATTGTTTATTTAGAAGTCTAGACCAAAATGTTGGAAAAAAAATGGAAAGAAATAGACATTAAAGATCTTTTAAAAGTTAACATTTGTGAACGTTGCAACTTTATTATTTCAAATGAGTGCCTGGGACTACCACATACGACAGTTATCTGATGTAGGCTGGAAACCTGGCCAGCCTAAACATTGAGTTGAAAACAAGACGAAAATAAAAAAGAGTAAAATAATGACAGATCGGGTTAGTCACTTGTTAGAAACCATCATATGACCAATATCATTTGGCAGCATGTCATGTTGGGGGTAACGTGTCGAAAAATTTGAAAAAAAGGGTGATTAATGAATATGTTACTTATTTCACCTTTTGATTGGCCATACTCATTAAAAAGAGTCTGAATTTTCAAAAACAGGACGTAAATAAGGGATAAATTCAGCATAAACTTAAATAGCAAATTGCTACCTCAACAACTTATTCAGAGGAGAATTTGAAAAGAAAAACTTTTGCATAGACATGAGGAGTAAATGTTTAATTTTTCATCCCTTTGGTGAGGCCTGTGCACATGATACATACATGAATAATCAGTCAGACTGACCGGTTTGAAAACTGAAGAAACCTATGTTGATGGTTTCTAATCTATCATCGTCATCATCAGTCTTTTAACGTCCGTCATTAGACATAGACCTTCCCCAGGATTCACCACACTTCTCTATCATGGGCGTTGTGGAGCCAGTACTTTCTGAATTTGTCTAGCTCGTCTCTCCATCTAATATTCTGCCAGCCTTGGTTGCACATGTGATCTTGGGGGATCCATGTCGTGAGTCGTGATGTCCATCGGTTGTCTGCCATTCTTGCAACATGGCCAGCCCACTGCTATTTGAGATTTTTAATGGATTCTTTGATGTCTCTGACTCCTGTCTTTTCCCGGATGTACTGTGCTGTCTTGTGGTCTCTCCATGTGAGGCCCAGCATAATTCTTTCATGTGCTTGCTGCATGGTTCTCAATTTGCAGATCTGTTTCTTGGTTAGGTTCCATGTTTCAGCTCCATAAGTGACTATAAGGAGGATGGAGATTCGTTGTCCTAGGTAGATGTAGTGATCTACTTTCTCCAGTTCTGTCTCCTCGATTTCGATCTTAGCATTTTTATTTCCGATGTGGTAGTTGCGACTAGTCCAAATAATCCAGCTATTTACTTCTTAGCATTCTTGTTGATCCTTTTGAAATAACTCAAAGAACATATTTCATATACTGTAAAGATAGTTCACTCATTTCTTGGCAATTCTCATTATGTTCATCTGTTCTAGTTTGCCAAACTCAATTTGTTTCCCAAGCATAAAAAAAGAAACACCGACGCATACAGAGTGCATTCAATTTGATACAAGGCTCATAATAAATCAATTTTTTATCACCAGTGAGTATCTTGTCTGTAAATGGCCTTTTTACATTTCAATCAAAAGGAGAGACAAGTGTTTAAATGGGGACCAGTGTTTGTCCAATCATCTTGGCCCCACAAATGACCCAACCAGCCAACCAGCCAAGTTGGCTACAGATTCTTCTCTCTTTGAGTGTCTGCGTCTCTACACTTATCTATGTGCCTATCTATCTATATGTTTATTCCTGGGCACTCCTGAGCACATTTCGGGAGGTACAACTCTGCAAATTTGCATGCGTGTACCATTAACAATCATCTAAAAATGATATTTTTGTTTCTTTTTAAAAAGTGCTTTTTTTTGGTCTCTATGGTCATTTTGGACCAACAATATCGTGTAGGTTTTGTGCTGGCATTTTTCAGATAAATTTAGACGAAAGATCTATAATTTTAGATAATTTTAGATAATATTTTGAGAATATTTCCAGGTACACATGCAGGCTATAGTAATTCATTTGTGCAAGGTGCAGATATTTTGATAAGTTTTGGTAGAATCCATTTTCCTAGCTTCACAATTTTTCCCAAGGCTTATTAACAATGATCTATAGTTGTCTGATTGCACAAGCAACAAGGTGCTGAGTAAACATCAAAGACATTTCTTAGATTTCTCTCAGATACCTAATTATACCCAATGTATATATCTAATCAATAAACTATATTATGATTAAATCTTAGTATTTCCTTGCCATCTTTACAAATGTAGTTCACCAATATTTACCTCAGTTGGAAAATATTCAGCCGATGACGATAAGGTCATTCCCTTTATCAAACAAGATATTTTGTAAGGCATCCAATTTGAATCATATCCAAGACAGTCACAAAGAGCCATCGTTCATCTTCCTGTGTCAATCCTAAGCAAATATATGAGGTCGCTCCATAAAATATCAAACCATTTTGAATATCTCAAGAAACCGTTCTGCAGCTTTGATGTTATTTGGGAACCAATCAGAAGCTACCTCAATGCGTATGCGTGAACAGACACTCTCCCAGTAGGTTACTCAGTCGATAATGAGATACCTGTGAGTGAGCTTATATACTGTGCGACCCACACTTTCACAATGACTGATGCAGCCCATTTTCGAGATTTTGTGCAGTTTTTTGGGGGGCAAAAAATTGTATCAAATGGGTCCCAAATTGTTCAGATTTTTAAAAGCAGAAGGTAGGTTGAATAATCGTGTGATGTCCCTTGGGGAGAAGTCAGAGGGGGCAATGAAGAAAACCATATTAGACAATGAAGAAAACGCAGATCGGATGAATAGGTATTTATTCACGTATGATTTGTAGGCAGTGATCCTGCATCATCATTGAGATGGAAAAATGAAGAGAAAATGGTGTTTTCTGTGTTGTGAGTGGATGGGATGGAAGTGTTTTTGGGGTTGTCTGTGAATGGATGACTTCATGTTTGGTTGAGAGGTCATATATCTGTCATTATGCTCTCTATGTTGGATGAGGAATAGGCACTTGTGTAAGTGTGTGGTTGAAGTTGGTTCTTTTTGTTTTTCTGTGTGAAGGGAATTTATGTCCTGAGTGTCTGCGTGTGGATGAGTGTGTGTGTATGTCCAAGGGTGGTCATCCATCCCCTGATAACCCAAAACACACTCCCATCCACAGAAAATTCCAGTTCTCTTCATTTCTCCATCTGACAGATGATGCGGTGTCACTCCCCATAAAAATACCTATACACCCAATCTGTATTTCCCTCATTGGGAAACAAATTTTCATCATATATATGTATACATATACATACATACATACATACATATATATATATATATATATTATTTCATCTATTTTCCCCCTTAGAAAATGACTGTATAGTTGAAACTGATCAGGAAATAATTTTTAAAAATGATTTAAAAAATGAAATATATTCATTTGCTACATTCACTCCTGTTTATGTGTCGTCCGTATGCTCACTTGTGTATGTATATATATATATATATATATATATGTTTGTATTGTGGATGTGAAATGATTCGATAGAATGTAAATGAAAATGACAATTGGAAGGTGAAGAGAAAAACTCAAGAGATAGGTGTTACAGCTCAAAATTTTTTATCATTCCGTGAGGGTAGTTTGATGCATTTCGACGGGGGCCAGCCAGGAATTTATAATTCAGTCTGTTGGATTATTTATCCATTTCTTAATGATATAGTTTTCCACGTTGAGAAACAAATAGAGCAGATATAGGCAGTGAATGAACAAAATGAGAATTTGGAGTTAAAGCATTTTTGGGGGCCTTTGCATTACCAGCAGCTTTTCAGCTCAATAAGAGCAATGCTATGTTGAAACAACTACCTTATCAGTCATAGGTTTGATTCTTGCAGCAGCCCCATTTTCTTTTATTGTTTATTCTATTTATTCTGTGTAAGCCAAATGATACATTCAAAGTGTAATAACAGGAGAACATTTCAAATGGAGTTCCAAAGTAATACAATTCATTTATAATTAATGTATGTAATAAATATAAGGGGTGTCCACTAATGCTAGATTTTCATTAAATCTGAATGTTATGTATGAGGCCATTTCTCACAATTTCTTATTTTTCAATGTTAAAAAAGGTTTTAACACAATATACAGTGATGTGAAATAAACAAGTTATTAAGTTTTGATAAAGTATATATAACATTTATTCACCTTATTGACTGTGTAGTTCAATGGTTCTCAATCTTTTTTGGCAGTGACCCAAATTCTTATCCAGAATCTATCATGAAGACCCATGTTCTCATGAATAAGATTCATTTCAAGCATAGTTCAAAAATAACAGTTATTATAAAAGAAAAATGAAAGATAATTTACACAGTTTTGTTATTGTCATGTACACAGAAATGAAATAGAATATTCATCGAAAAGGTGCAATAAATCCCAAATCTGTTATAACTGGGGTCCATTAAATTGAGTGTTTACTGTCCATATAGATACACGAGGGTGAATCAATAAGTCCAGAGAGAGATTGTAGAAGCAAAAGTCAATAGATTTTTACTTTAGCTCTTTGGGAACATTTCTCTTTCTTCCATTTTGAACTACTCTGCCATCTGCTGATCAGCCTTAGAACTAAACAAAATGGTGGGACAGAATCTAAACCTCTGTTCTCTTTGATATGTGAAGATAAAAAGGTGGTATTAACACAGTTATTACCTGACATGATCAATAATTTTCAATGTATAATGTTCAATCTATGAGACCAATAGAGAAGTGTTACTGTGAGTGCATTGACAAGGATTGAAATTATGTTGAAAAATAGATATTTTTTGTATAAGTCTAATGATTTTTGAATTTCAGAGGAGAAAAAATTGCTGGTAAAGCACTATATTTTGCAATTTTCATCCTAGAATTTGTTTTTTGCAGGTTTCAACATTCAATCTGTATGTTGTACATTGGATGTAAAGTAAAAACAGATTATCAAGGTCAGGAATTAAGGAAGCAATTACTGAGAGAAGAGCACTTTTATATGAGTAATTTTCATATAATCTTTGTTCCTATTTTTTGAATACACGGATCCAGTTTTCATTTGGGGGTTTCTTTGTAATTTAAAACACTTAGCATTTATGCCCTTACGATGCGATTCAATGTGACATTGTGTGCTTGAAAAAAACAAACTTTTCAATGTTGTTTCATTTAAAATTTCTGCTTTGACAAGAGGTGAAACCTGAAAGTATGATAAACTTTATTTAAATACAACTATTTTACATATTGTCCACTCAATGATATTGTTGGATATTGTGTCAACATACTCATCATGTGTGTCATGTAAAGCATCGCTGATGATTTTACTATAGAAATAAAATGCTGATGATCTTACTATAGAAATGCATTGAATGACAAGAAAAAACAGATTGTCAGTGGTCAGAAATTAAAGTGAGCATTATACATTATATGTGTAATGTAAATGTATATTTGAAAATAATTTCACCATAGAAATAGATTGCTTCTAATTTTACCATAAGTTCATTGAAAATCAGGAAAAGCGGTTTGTGAGTGGTCATAAATTGTGCAAGCATTATCAAGTTGGACTATTATATGCACAAAAAAAATATATATGTATATGTACATGTATCAGAGTTTATAATATACCTTTACCTAGAAGCTTCTATCTTTGTTTTTTTTTTACATCTGAAAAGTTCTAGAATCTCTGACACAAGTCTCATTTTAGTTAATTTCAGCTTTTATTGCATTTATGTTCAATGTATTGGAAATTTATTATTCATTTAGCATTAAAGCCCCTGTTAAGACGGTTTTCATTGACCCCAAAAGAGACATTATGAAATTTCTTTCAATGAAGGTGTAATGGAAGCCAGTAAAAAAAAATTGATGAAAAATCTGTCTTATTTATGAGTCCATAACTTGAGCCTATTAAATTCCTTCAATAGTCTCTAAAAATCTGGTTTGGAATCAGTGAGGGAATCTGTATGATATATATAGAGTTAAAGGAAATATCTATACAATCAGGGAAAGGGATAAAAAGCCCTAAATTTTCATCATGACAAGAGTGAATAATGTCCACACAGGAGTGTACCTACAGAAAATACAGCCCATGGTAAGAACTGAAATCATGCTTCTCTATCCAATCATTTAACCATAACATTTTTAGCTACCAAAAGTTGACTGGAAATGGAAAGATTTTGCTTATTTTAGCTATTTTTATAGACAATTTTAGCTATAAATAACAAACCATACTCGGCAACATTGTTCAAGACATATCCTTTGCTACAGATAACTCAAGATGTATGTGGATATGAAAGTTGTATGAAAGGTGTCTTTCAGTACCACCCCTTCCTGTCTGTCTGTCTATCTGTCTTCCTCTCTTATTCTTCACCTCTTTTTCTATCTTTAGTTTTACTCTCTCTTTCTCTAATTGTCACCCCTTTCGTTTGGCCTTTATGGCTTTTCATTCTTCTGAATCTTTTAGTCAGGTTTTAATTTGGTAACCTTGCAAATGGCTTAAAAGAGAGAGACGGTGGGGAGTACAAGGGGAGCCAGGTGAGAAAAGTTGTGCACTAAAATAAGAAATTGTTTTACAGAAAATTAAAAAATTTGATTGTAGTATTGGGAAAAAATAGTTGAAAAAAAAATGATATTCCTTCTTCACTATGCAAGAATGGCTTTGATGACTCTAATAGAGACTCCTCAATGGTGCCCCTCCAAGTGGTGCCCAGGGTACATGCCCTGCCTGTCCCACCTTAGTTATGCTACAGTGTCCACATAGCTAAAATATCTCTTCTATGAGCCAGAAAAATAAACCTGTATTGAATCTAAAAGTACAAAAACTGAGGTCAACAGAATCTTCTGCATCCCCTCTGACATGAACATATTTGAAATATTGAAATGAAATGCTCTCCATATTTGGAAAAAAATAAGTTAGGATTTCAAATGCTGATCTTCTAGGCAGGCTAACCCTTTCAATTTGAAAAAAATTCCAATAACATAATCTTCCAACCTCAATTGGATATTACCTAAGAGTTGAGGGTATTTGACCATTGAAGAAAATTACTTACCCTTAAAAACCTAGTTTCTACCATCTCCTTTGAAATAGTCCCTTGCCGACTGTCAGTGGACCAGCTCACAAATGGTACTGCTCATAAAGAGAAGTGGCAAAAGTCCATACAGCAATTGATCCATATGCACAATTTGAATTCCCTATGTGTAGCATCTTGTATGTATCATTTACATACGTTGAATGTTTTAAACAATATGATTTTGCTTTGGAACCTCAACCCCCATATCATCTTGGACCCCCACTTCCTGTCCACGTGATGCTCTAATATTAATAAAAAGAAAAAAAAAAAAGAAGAGTGATGAGTTGTCTATAATACCCAACACTTGAATACTTCTTTCCAAAGAAATAGGCCAGTGACCCATAGAATATTGATTGCTGTTCAACCTCAACCCCCTCTGCAGGCCTCCTCAGAATACGGCTTGACCAAGTTCAGAATGGTCTCAATATTCTAAATGGCTGCCATACTGTAAAAGATTTCAAATTCCAAAATCCTATCATACAGAGCATTTATACATAACTAAGAAATAAACAAAAGACCGATCCCCCCCTAATGACTAAAAGATGTCTTTCGGTTGGGATGGGGGTGTTTGGGGTTGAGATGAAGTCACATATTTTTTTCCTCTGAACATTGTCTTTAAGAGATAAGACTAGTTTTACAAAAGATTTATTGAGCGTTCTAAAAACAGATTAGTAAAAAAGAATCAAATCTTTTTTTTTTTTTTCTAAGCAGGCAGTCCAATGGCCCACACCTCTCCCAGCCCTTGGGAGGTTGCCATAGCACAATCTTCTCCTTTCTATGCAGTGCTACTCAAGCAAGTGAGCAATCTGACCATGAAGAAAAAAATCTCTTACTTTAACATCTAGTTTCTACCGTCTACTTCTTACTAGCTTCCCCTGGATATATATATTCTGCAATCTCACAGAGGTTAGCAAAAGTCTGTACTACGTTCAGTTTGTTCACCCTGCTCAAGTTCCAAAAACCTTTTGGTAGCACTTTGTACATTCGCAAGAGGTGGCAGCCAAACATTCAAGAAATTTGGACAGGTTGTTCCATCTGTTCATCAGTCAAGTTTTCCATGTCTTGCCAGATATTTCATACATCTCTCAAAATCACTCCACTAGGAAAACAATAACCTCATCTTTTATCAAATAAAAACCATCAGCCAAAATGGTATGCATAAACAATGTCAATATGAACATAGGTTTCTTTGGTTTTTAAGTGGGTCTGGCTAAGTGTGAATGCTTTGCAATAGAGCTAAGGGGTTGTATCATAGAAACTATTAAAGAACTCAAATGGCAATGGGCAGGCCATGTTGCAAGAATGACAGACACCCCATGGACATCAGAACTCACAACATGGATCCCCAGAGATCACATAAGAAACCGAGGCCGACAGAACACAAGATGGAGAGATGAACTGGACAAATTCAGGAAATACAGGCCCATGATAGGGAATTGTGACAAATCATGGGGAAGGTCTATGTCCAACGATGGATGTTAAAAGACTGATGATGATGATGATGTCCAGAAGAAAATTTCTTTTGTTTTTCTTTTTAAATTTTCATCCGAAGTAGGTTTTTGAGTAGGGGCTCCAATCTACAATGACAATTTAAGCTAAATCGATTCCTAAAGTATTCACACTTGCTTTTCAAAAATCTAGACTTTTTTCAGCATCTGTAAAAAGTGGGGAAGAAATAACTAATTTATTGATCAGATCCTTTTTCCAATTTTTCAATTGATCACATTCAACATAGCATTCTGCCAAAAGACTTTAGTCTCGTGACGGTTTCTATTGAGTGAATAACCAGACCTGTTTTTCTTTCAATGAGGAAGCCACTTCATGCCTCATGTTCCCCAAACATTGGGGCAACACAAAATATATACACGAAAGGATTAGAATTCTCATAAATGTAATGGATTGAAAATTCCTGCTAATGTAATGCTATTGTTAGACATAAAGCTGATCCTAAAAGTTTCTAAGATCATTCTCTTGGAACTCACCGTTCCCTAGGAGGCCGCGGAAAAGTATGAGCTGTGCTGATGAAAGGATGCTAAAGCAATGGGTGGTGAGCAAGGTGGGATACAGGGGGTTTGCATGTTGGTCCCTCAGCAGGGCCTGCAACATGCTGAGCATCACAGGAGCCAGTAGGTGGAGAGCTATCCAATTGGCCACTGAGGCAGTGGAGGTTGCTTCAAGGAGGCTGTGGATCAGGAGAGGAGAGCCGTGGAAAGGTAATGTTACCTGGATACAAGCTGGGTCTTATTCGACTCAGACTAGGTCGTCTGGGCAGGGGTTTCTGAATCTTGAAATACTTGAAACACTCATTGGCCTCAGAAAGCATCATACGATGCATGTGAAAAAGCTTAAATACTGGATAAGCTCCTGAATTCTTTCATAAAATGAATGGCTGAGGTAGGGTATCACCTCTATTGAAATTGTAAATCAATTAAAGAGTAGGCAGTAAATGTAATCTGAAATATAACCTATCTTTTGAAGCTACAGATAAAACAGTCATTACATAAGTGCTAAATATGAGATGCTACCAAAAATTGTTGGCTCACAAAGGGTAGCGGCAAAAGTTTGTACTACATTCAACTTGTACGCACTGTTTAAACTCCTCTAACTTTTGGGTTGCATCTTATATTTTCCTTTCCATCTGGTCTTACACAGTGTAAAGCTAATTCTAGAAAATCTTAATAAAATCTAATCTGAAAAAAGCAGGAAAATGAACAAACTCTGTTCAAAACCTGCAATGTTGTTTGTACAAGTTTTGATAGCATTGTTTCTGTAAAGAAACTATTTATTTCCAATTGATTAAAAAAAATAATGTAACGCTGCCAAGAGATTATAAGAGAGACTCTCTGAAAATCGACACTGACTAGTTTTTCTCAAGCCTTGCTACATTTTCGTTTGTATCTAAGTAGTGCCTATTTATTTGTGCCCCCCACAAGATATAGGTCATAAGTCTACATTTACAATATGAGATTTGAAAAAAAATGTCTTAGCTTCTTAAATTATGAACATATTTTCTTACATCACATTTTTTATTTTGAGAACTGAGTTAGAAAACAAGTTATATTGCATAGTGTGACACACAAAAAATATTCCTCTTTCTTCACCCACTCTCTCCATCCTTCCTTTCTCATGAATGCTATTAACCAATCAGATCATCGTAGCCCCACAAATGGCCAACCCAACCAACGAGCCAATTGGGCTACAGATTCTTCTCTTTGCTTGTCTGTGTGTCTCTAGGTACGCTTTTTTGTTTAGTTTTTTCAAAATAGTGCTTTTGGGGGTCTCTATGGTCATTTGGACCAACAATGCCCAAGTTTTGGACTGATGTTCTTTTTAGATAATCTTAGATGAGAAAGATATATCTCTTCAGATCATTTTTAGATAATTAACTCTGATACACGTGCAGACTTCACTGATTCAATTATGCAAGGTACAGATATCCAGATTTGATCTGAATGAAAAACTTTTTTGGCATTCATAGAACTGTTGACTTTCATCATAGTCAAACAAAGATCTGAAGTGTGAGAAACTGTCAGTTTTCAATTGATTCAGTGAAGAGTGTAGTAAAAATTAATGAATAAAATTCTTCCGAATTTATCTCACGTTTATAGTTCAAATGGTTAGATTTGATCTTCAGTCAGACGTCTGGCAGAAGATCAATCCTAATCAATTAAATTTACGCCATTTTAAAAGCCATCAACCAAAACTGTCACTAATACTGACAAGATAGGTTTCTTCAGTTTTTGAGCTGGCTGGCTGGATGGCTGGCTGGATATGTATCATAGCACCATTGGAGGTAGAGGGCTGAAAATTTCAACATTCACTCCTTATTGTGTTTTAAAAAAAAGTTTTTTTTTATTTTTAAAATCCTCCCCGCTTAGGTTTTTAATGGGAGTTCAATTTACAACGTAAGTTTATGGTGCTGAAATGGATGAGTTTTATCCGACATAATGATCAATTTAATTGACAATATGGAAACATGGAAGTTTTGAAAATAAACACAATCCAGTTCCCAAACTATTGTGTTTCCATATTGCCTGTTAAATTCACAATGTAAGTTTATGCTAAATTGGTCCCTAGATTGTGCATAGATGCATTCACATTTTTTCTTAGAAAATCAGTCTTTTAAGTGACTCAACAAATGGCAAGAGAAGTAATCGATTCATTGATCACCCCTTTTTTAAATGGATCACCGGCTGGTTGGTATGCAGCAAAAAAGACATTAGTCGCACAATGGTTTCCATTGAGTGACTAACCAGACTTCTTTGATTTTATTTTATCTATGTACACTAGTGGTATTAGTTATAATATTATCTTGAATGTTTTTATCAGATGAAGCATTGTCAGCCATTGTTAATTTGGATTTGTTTGCCCGTAATCAGACACAGAGAAAAAATGACACAATCAACTTTCCAAAGATATGAAAATATAAAGTTTTTAGTACTAGTGTGATAGTAAAGCAACATCAAGCCTTGTCAATGCCTACATGGGTAACCATCCAGGAATACCAGTTGCTGTAAGTTGAATCATACCAATTACTTTAAAAATGGTTCTCAGTGCTTCTCAGCTAAAAAAGATACAGAATGAATAGTTATCAAACCAGGGATGAAAGTCATGTTCACTTGTATCTGAAAGGATTGTTATGAAAAGAAAGAGAGGACTTTGGGTCGCCTCTGACTACGGTTAAGTAACCTACCTACCAGCTAGTGATAGCATACAAAAAATATGGTTATCTGCAGAAGATTTTGATTATCAAATATCTAGAAAAATAAATGAGTTGTTTATTCATAGAATGATTACTATAATCATTATTACATTGTTAAGTATATTAGTTCTAGGAATTATAGCTATCTGCTGATAAACAGACCAAAGTGAAAGATATAGAAATAATTTGAAGACAAAAGTGGAGATGGGCAGGAAACATAGCAAGAAGGAAGGGTACCAGATGGTGCAGTGGGGCACTATCTGGACACAAGCTGGGGCTTGATCAATTCTCATAAAACCATCTTTCTTTTCTTTCCCATCCCTTCCTGTCATTAGCAGCACCTGTTGTTGTACCCTCATGATAATCTATTGTGAGATATCATAGAATCCATTAGAAAACTCATATGGCAAAGGTCATGTTGCAAGAATGGCCGGCAATGACAATGATGGACATCATGACTCACAACAGAGATCATATGCATAACTAGGGCCGAGAGAAAACAAGATGGAGAGACTAACTAGACAAGTTCTGAGAGTAATGGTTCCGCAACGCCCATGATAAAGAGGCTTGTGAATCCCAAGGAATGTCTATGTCTAACAAGGAAGATAGAAGAGCCAATGATGATGATGATGACGATGATGATGATGATTCTCGGTACAAAAAAAAACAAGGCAGAAAGCGATCAGGCTTGACTAAGGTCAAGTGTCACAAGAGAAACAGATAAGAAACACAAATAGGAAGGGTAAAAGAATGAGAGCAGAAGAATATATGAAGCTACGTATCAGTAGGCGCCTCTTGAAATATTATGATAAAGGTCATCACAATTAGACCCAATAGAGGCAGGATGCCGGCAGAAGGCAAATAACAGTAAATGCAAATTTAATTGGCCCTGATTAGGCAAAAAAAAGCTGAAATTCCTTATTTGAAATAGTCAGCCTGACATGAACAAGTTGATCCTTTTCCTGCTGGTTATAGATTGGAATCACAACTTCCTAACTTTGATTTTGATTATCTATATCGTTGCTGATATCTTTATATTCATCTGAATTTTGCATCGAACTAAGTTTCAATAAACTACAGGTCTGGTTAGTTACTCAATCGCAATCTTTTGACAACATACCGTGTTGAGAATGATCAATTAAAAGATTAATTGAAAGGATTGATCAATGAATGAATTACTTCTCTCACCTTTTGTTGGACAGTAATCAATGAAAACTGTCTAAATTTTCAGGAAACAAGCATGAACATTGCCAGACACTAACTAAGGGATCAATTGAACATAGCCTTAGATTGCAACTTGGACCCCCACTAAAAACCTATGGGGGGGGATTTGTAAAACCAAACTCAGGTTTTTCTTGACATGATAAGGAGTGAATGTTAAAATTTTCAGCACTTGAACTTCATTGGTGCAGTCTGTATACAAGATACATACATATATAGCAAGCCAGACAAACATTGAAGAAAACCATGTTAGTGATAGTTATATTTGACGATTTCTAATAGGAGAACTCTTTATTTCACCAACAATAAAAAATAGATTTCATATTTCTATCATCATTTCATGTATCAATTATTATCAATGGCGTAGAGCTAAAAAAAGAAGTGAGGGCTGCCTGTTCTAGTAAATGTTGCAATCCAGTGAACAAAGCAAGCCTCTACAGCTAGTTGATTTAGGGGGAGAGTGTTGTTGGCATTTTAGGGGTACCTTGGTTCAATATATCCAGCTACAGTGTGCTGTTTCAACTAATTTGAAGGTACAAAGATAACTAGAATGAGAATACAGTTGACCACCACACACTTGTTAAACTCAGGACCGAGGGTGTCTCAACTTACTAAAATTCCTGGGTTTTTGGTTTAGCTTTGGCTAGGCCTACTTTAAGGTACTACAGGGCTAGATCATTAACACCATGAAGTTACATGAATAGTCCAGTGCTCTAATGTTAACAAAATACTTGTTTAATTTTATGAAATCTCGATAAAATATCCTTATACCCCTTTCAAACAATTACCTAGACTTATTGGTTTTACAAAAAAAATATATGCTGGAAAACTTTTTAATGGCTTTTCAAAAAAATGTCATTTCATTGATAATGTTCATTCTACTTACATGCTTCTGAAACATTGTTATTCAGAAAGATTGTTTTCTACTTATCGATAAATGAAAAATTTTATGAAACTTGATAATTATTCAATCCTTAAAAAATTGCCAGGTTTCTAAAATCTAAATTGGTGATGTTCAACTGTATTAATAATATATAGATTGTGAAGGTACATGCTTTCACCCGCTCATGAACAAAGTCAGAGAATGTAGTTCCAAAGTGTTCCACTGATCATGTTTCATATTTTGAAAGATATTACATAAGGCTTCTGGGAGATTCTTCATTTCTGATTCAACTTGACTAATGGTCTGAGACTTGTGATAAAAAGCAGCAGAAATGAAAAAAATTATGGGGCAGATCCATTCATAATTACCTCCTCTGATTAATAGAATTCGCAGAGGTATGCACTCTCTTTCTAATGAATTCATATAATATTACATAAGAGTTTAATAGAAAAGCCTAAACCAGCATTATTATTGTTATTGTTGCTGTTGTTGTGGTTGCCGCTGCTGTTGTTGTTTTTGTTGTAATTATTATTATTATTATTATTATTCATTTTCACACCAGTTGGCTGATGGTCAAGGCTGGAGGCTGAGTGACAGCAAGTCTCCTCAGGTCTCCAGCCCTCCTCTCTACAGTCTCCACCCAGGCGACACTTGCTGTTTGTCTATGTTCTGTTGATTTTTGTTTTGATATAGTTTGTTCTGATGCATTTGTTTTGAGCTGCCATGATGAGCAATTCTGTTTCTCTCATCAGGTTTCCTCTTCATAGCCATGATCATGATCTCTTGTCTGCCACATCCTGTATCTGCTTTTTAAATTCTCTGAATAGTTTTTTCTGTCCCCATTTTTCTTTCCTTGTTTTCTGTGCTGCTCCATTGTTTTCTAATTTTTTGTTGTTCATTACGCTGATTTGGACAGTCTTATGTGATATCTTCACTTTTTGCTCTCACATACTTCTCTTGACCTGCTTTGGTCCTCTGGACACAGTCCCTTATTCTGATGAGTCCTCTGCAGCTTTCTTTTCTCTTTACATACAGTCCATCCGTGTTATCTCTGGTGTGTGAGGCTTCGTGCTTTGTCATAAGCTTCCTTGTCCACCGGTCCATTGGCTGAAGTTCTTCCTTTGTCCATCCAAGGAATGGTCTTGTGTATCTTACTACTGATACAGCCGATGTGTTCATTCCTTTTATAAGGTTCCTGCTGTTTAGTTTGGTCTCTACAATTTTTCTTTATCCTCGTAAGGTATTCTCTTCTTATTTTCTCCTTCATTTCTTCCCGTCTTATTGTATCTCATTTGAGAACTTCCAGGTATTTGTATCGGTCTTGTGTGGTCAATGCCCTAATCTTCTTGCTGTCCAGGTGTTTGATTCCCTCTACTGCTGTGAGCCTTCCTTTGTGCATTACCATTATTGCACATTTTTCTATTCCAAAGTCCATCCCAATGTCATTACTGTATTCCTTCACTTTGTTAAACAGTGTCTTGAGCTCTCCCCTGATCTTTGCAAATCGTTTTATATATACTGTATATTAGATGGTTGACTTTTCCCTTTGCTTTGGAGAATTGGTATCCTGTTTTTTTTTCAGGATTCTATTGTGTGGTATCATAGTTAGAACGAATAGTAATGGAGACAGAGAGTCTCCCTGGAAGATTCCCCTTTTTATACTTACCTCTGCTAAATTATCACCTATGGCTGACAAGTCTACTTTCAAGTTTTTCATAGAGTTGGCAATGAATCTCACCACTAGTTCACTGATCTCAAACATTCTGAGGCATTCGAGTATCCAGCTGTGTGGAATCATATTGCATGCTTTTTTATAGCCTATCCATCCCATTGTAACGTTCTTCCTTTTTCTTTTAAGATCATCTGGTCAATGTGAAGCATGCCATTTGCCGTCTTGGTTCATCTCCTGCATCCTTTCTGTTCTTCTGTTAATAGTCCTCTTCTTTCCATGGATGTGTACATTCTCTCCACTATTTGTACGGTCAGGATTTTCCACATGAGTGGTAAGCACATGTATTATTATCATCATTATTATTTTTATTATTATTCTTACACTTTGGATGTTACAAGTGGTTGTTACGCCTGATAGCAAGTCAATTCCCTTGGCCTAATGTATCAAGCACACGTCAGATGATTGTGGCTGTTCTAAATAAACAACGTAAGATCTAACTTATCGACTTACAGTAGTTTCAACTAGTTCATAAATAGTCAGTTACGGCACACTCTCGTTTCACCTCATCATGAATGACAATGTCTGGTCATTTATGTCCGATTTGGTGATCAGTTTGGATTGAAAAATCCCATAACATTTTCACATCACTGTTTCTAGACGAAAGTTGTACTATTTTTCTGAACATGGGAACCCAAAACTTTTGACAGTCTTCAATATGATACATCTTGTTTGCCTATTCTTTTCTTCATGGTATTGGTTCTCAAGGCTTGATCTTAGGCTGCCGTTATGAGTCTCTCTGTCTCTCACTTCAGCCCTCCCTTTCTTAGCCCCATCCAGGATTTCTAATCTCTTATCTGTTCAGTAGCTGTGTGGAACTGTTCATGCAGTAACTTTTGTTTAGACCTCTCCGTTCTCTCCTGTTGAATATCTTTCTTCGTCTTGGTTACATCTTAGTGCTTGCTCATCATTCACTGCTTTCAACAACATTTCCTCCCTTTGGTTTACATACTGATATAAATTGTTTTTCTCAATTTTCTCACAATCTCCAATGCTAATGAGACTACAGCCTCCCTCACAATGTTTGATATACAGCCTATCCACAGCTGCCTGCTCACTCATCATTCTGTATGAATCTAACAATTTCATGGTCTTTCTGTCAACGTCTCTCAACTCATCTTTAATCCATTTGATCACTCCTGTTCCTTACCAGATAATCTAAACTGCTCTCAAGGCATTGATAGAGTTTTTCCTCTATTTAATTTTGATTTCAAAATCTTTCTCGCTCTTCTGGAGGATTCATTTTCCAATATGTCTTCCATTCCCTGGTGTTTAATATCATGGGCTTCCAATATACCCAGGTAATTTTATCCCTCTCCTTCCTACAATGCTTTTATCTTCTCTTCTCCTGGCTTCCTATCCCGTTGCAAGTCATTAATTTCCCTTGTTTCATCCCTTGCTGATCCCAGACTTTATCCCTATATCTGCGGCGACTATCCCTACTGTCTGCGTCAAGCTGTTAACTTGCTCTTCATTCTTCCCGTACAGTTTGAGGCCGTCCATGAACAGCAAGTAATTATCTGTCCCTTTTCTGTTTCCCGGATAAAAATCCAGCCTGAAGATCTTGCGGGACTATTGCCAATGGAACTATTGCTAAAATGAACAATGATGGAGAAAGACAGTCTCCCTGGAAAATTCTTCTTATTTTCATTTCTCATTGTTGTTGTCCTCTTGAGGTCAATCGACTACTCTGTTGTACGCTGCTGCTGCTACCATTGCCATCCCCATCATCACCACTATTATCATCATCAAGCATTTGCATGTTCACACCAGATTCCTATTGGTTATTGCATAGTGACAGCAAGTCTCCTCAAATTTCCAGCCCTTTCCTTGGTATTCTTGCAGACCCCAGTACTGCTGTGATCTGGACAGTCTCAAACTTTCCTTGAATTCCATTTTCACCCAATCTAGATTCTCATGTCTTTTTTATAAGACTAGTTGCAGTGATAGCAGCAGCAGAATTTTAATAAAATCAGCATTTGAAATCATAGCTTTTACCTGAAATTTAACCCGGGCCACTACCCGAAAATATGCAGCTTACTGGCTAAAAAACAGTCCTGATAAATAAAATATACAGGTCTTGTTAGTCAATCAATAGAAACCATCACATGATCAAAGTCTCTTGGCTGCATATTGTGTTAGGAGTGATCAATAGAAAACTGGAAAAAGGGGTGATCACTGATTAAATTACTTCTCTCACCTTTCGATGGGCTGTCTTAAAAAGTTCAAATTTAAAAAAAAAACACAAATTATGCGATAGCATAAGATTACATTGTAAATTGAACACACCTCTGAAAACCAACTTTAAAATGTTTCTCAAGACATAATAAGGAGTGAATATTTTTATTTTCAGCTCTTTACCTCTGCTGGACTTGAAAACTGAAGAAACCTGTGTTGATAGTTTTGGTGACAGATTTGGTTGATGGTTTCTAATAACTAAGTCAATATTCAAGCGGTTGATTGATTTTAAAACATAGTTTGTTCATATAATCACAATTCATGAAGAAGGTTAAAATATGGGACTATATTAAAACCATTATCAATAACTTATATAAAAAGAATATGCAGCGATTGTTTTAGCTTTGTAATCAATATAAAACATTGTCTGCTCTGTTTGTACAAAAGAATACAGTGATTGTTTTCATTGTTGAAGAAATATTTTTTTTATATTCCAGATGGTATGATCTAATGGGCCAAACATAGTTTATACTAATCTCCACAACCCACAGCATACCAGTTTACTCACTGTGGCTAGGTTTAGGTCATTCATGTATTCAGACATATATATATATATATATATATATATATATATATATATATATATATATATATATCTGGACTTTGTCCAGCACTAACTGTCCATAGTAAAAACTTGAAATTTTGCACACACAGTCCTCTCAATGAGTTGGGACAATAGTTTTTTGTTTTTTGAAAATACCCCTCCCGAATGGGTTTTTAGTGGTGGGGGTTCAATATGTAATCTAATTTTATGCTGAATTGATCACTAGTTTGTGCCCGCTTTTTCTTTTCTTGAAAATTCAGATCTTTTTGAGCGATCATAGCCCAACAAATGAAAGAGAAGAAATTTATTCATTGACAATCCCCTTTTTCAGCTTTTTAGTTGATCAGCCCCAACATGGCATATAAGGGTGGTGGTAGTTCATACTTTCCATTAGAATGCTAGTTCTTGCGGTATTTATTCTTACCATATGTGTTTATTTGTTTGGTGTATTCCATTTTCAGCAAAGGAATTAAATTTGTACTGCTACCATCGTACGTGTGCACGGAGCAAATACCGGATAGGAATTTCACCTGCTTTTATCAATAATGCAAGAATCGGCTGATTTCTCACCTACTTAATTGAGTACAGATAAAGAGAGACATGTGTTTCAACATACAGGGTGTCTATAAAGTCATTTTCTGATAAGATTTTTTTTATTAAATTCTCCAAATCGAATTCTCCAAATATTTGGGATTTAGTGCTTTCGACCATACTTCTGGCCATTATCAAGATCAGAGTCAAGAACTAAATACGATGGATGTAAATTGTTGTAGTAATGTTAGCATATTTTGATAGTGTAATTGCTCAGTTGGTATACGAATGAAAGAGAAGTAATTAAAGAATTTAAAAAATCATTCCTTAGTCAATAGTTAGTCACTCAATAGTAACTGTCATGTAACCAACATCTTTTGGCAACATACCATGTAAGGGGTGATTAATTTTTTAAAAATTGGAAAATAAAAGGGATAATCAATGAATGAATTACTTCTCTTGCCTTTTGTTGAGCAGTGATCACTGAGAATGAATTTTTGAAAAACAAGTGTGAATGCAGCCAGAAAAAAATCATATGAGCAATTTAGCAAATATTTACATTGTAAATTGACTCCCCTCCCTCTAGAAATCTCCAGCCCTGTTACTCAATTAGTGTGGCCTGTGTGTACAACACATTGATAGCCAGACAGACAGACCCATTTTGAAAAACTGAAGAAAAAATTAATATGTTACTTCTGGACTCAGGAACCAGTTTAACATATGTTGAAACCCCCGACTAAAAACCTATTTGGCAGGGAGATATTCAAAAAACAAAAAAAAAAGTGTTCTTTTCTCGACATGATAAGGAACGAATGATTAAATTTTCATTCCTCTAGCTCAATTGGTTCAACTTGAATGTCTGGTACATACTTAGCCAACCAGATACCATTTTGCCCGCAAAAAATATGAATATAAATGTAGTTCTACCAAATGTCTGATTCATGCTTCTCCCAAAAGACGTTAGATACTAGATTTGAATCTCAGATCACCAATTCCATTTTTGGAAAAACCATTAAGTCTGACTAAGACAGTCTGAGTTAGTGGTAATGAAACCATGCCTGACTTCAGGGTCATCATCTAATGAAGGTTTTGTCGACAGCATAGCTGTTGTTTTTTCAGCTATATGCATATGAAATTATATATATATATATATATATATATATATATATATATATATATATATATATATATATAAATAATATGAACTGTAGAGAGTGAGACAGACTCGTGAGTGAAGTGTTTTGAAGTTAGGTTTATTTATCCGTATATGTTTTTTTCATTGTTAATGGTCCAGACATGTTTCGGGAGATATTTCCATCTTCAGTGGTGTGTGCTGTGTGAGTATGTGCATTTAGGGGTTAAAGGTTTGATGTGGAACCTGAGTCCACCATTGGGAGCTTTGCATTGTGAGTAATAAAATTGTATCCAGGCTGCTGGGGGGGGGGGCATCCTGTTGTGTGACAGAAAGCCCTGCCAGTGATGAAGTCTATGGTTAAGCAGCAGCAGTTGGTCTTGGAGAGGACAAAATGTGTCAGGGTAGGAAGGAAGTGATGTGGAGTTAGATTCTGTGGGTATTTTAGGGATAGTGTAAATGGAGGGGTGATGAGGTTAAGGAACTACATAGGTTTCAATCTTACAAGTCATCAAAAATATGCTGGCTATGATTTGAACAAGTGATATGACTGGCTAAGGTGGATTTTGCTATGAGTCTGAGTGACTTTGAAATTTTTTTGGTTGTTTCTTCTCTCTTGTAGGAGTCAGCAGAATCTTGTAGGGTGTATATTGACTTTTACAGTTGATCGAAGGGTAGAGCCATGAGCAGGTTTCAAAAATCAGTTTGAGGCTAATGAGAGGAGGCAACAACTAGAATAGAGAATAATATAATCAGAAATTTTTCTTGTCCTGTGATGGTCTCTATTGAGTGACTCAACAGACTGGTTTATATTCATTCAAAAATTCCTGTTATTTCAGCAGGTAATATTGAAAAAAAACGATGCATTTCCTAGAATATCTCTAATTTATCACTTAGTTTTTTTCACTTTGTCCTCCTGAAGCTCTGGTCAATGTGAGCCTGGACAATATCTTATGCTTACCTTTTGTACTGTTTTAATTGGGAAAAAGGTAGGGGATACTTTCTGCCAGCAACCTTTCAAGTGCTGGCCTTGGAAGTTAGGATTTGAAGCCCTTATTTTTTTTTTCACATGTTCTCAAACACTAACCACTTAACAAACAAAATCAAAAGACAGTGTTGGAAAAGTCAAGTAATGTAATTTAAAAAATATCAAGCATTATTTATAATCACAGATGTGTATGTAAACCACTCTTGAAGCTTCTTGACCATGGGCATACACACGTTCCCATCCCTAGATCAGAGCTTCCCACCAGAGAGTTTGAAAGTTGGAACCTTATTGTGAATAAACGATAATGGCGCAGTACAATCATTTTATGTAACCTCAACTCCATGAAAAAGACTATCATTATTCGTTGGTGCTCACTCCACCATTTCAGCCTGGGATCAGGTCATATGTCTCCATCAATGGTCAAGAGCTCCATTTGACTTCTGGATCATACAATCGGTTGTATTTGCTCATGCAACACCTGATGGTTGAAATGACTGTCATGTAACAGAGTTGACCCCCCGCGATTTGGAATACGCCCCCCCCCCACTACATATCTGGAAAAATTTCGGCGGATACCCAAGCTCTTGACATTCTTTTTTCTCAAAACTTTATTTTTTTTACATAAATTCCAACTAACATAAATTTCACTTGATCTAACATTACTCTAGCTATGACAGTTTGGATTAGATATACAAAATCAAGTCTCTTGTACTCCTATTCCTCAACTACTCTCACTATCACCACCTCATTTTCAACTTTCTGTTCAATATCTTACTTCTAGTAAATAAGTTTTTCAATCTTTACTTTTCTGTATGTGCTGGTATGTAATATGAACATTTTATCAAAAAAAAAGAACTATTCAAACATTACACTGTGTTCAATGAATAAGTATTATGACTAAAGGGCTGTCTACCAAAGTTTGATGTGGACAGTTATGGAGCTTGGACGAGTTGTAGTTAGCGGTAGTCCCCAAATAGTCTCATGAATTATTAATCTTATAGTCACGCATATACAGTAAGTCATATAAAAATCAGAACTCTCAGATCCCATTTTTAAAATGATTAATATTTACCAAGTTTAGAGATATTTTGTTGTTTTACTTGCCTTGAAAATCAGCACCCAGGATTTTTCCTCGGCTCAAAACGCAACTATTTGCAATACTTGGAAAATCAACTACCCCAGCCACCAAACAGGTTTTACGCATGTGTGATACATAAGTGTGTGTGTGTGTGTGTGTGTGTGTGTGTGTGTGTGTGTGTGTGTGTGTGTGTGTATGTATGTGTGTGTATGTATGTGTACATGTGTGTGTGCATGCGCGTGTGTTTGTGTGTGTGTGCATGCTTGTGTGTGTGTGTGTGTGTTTGTGTGTGTGTGTGGATGTGTGTGCGCGCGTGTGATACTCACATTTTCACCATCTATTTCGAATAGAGTGTTTGATCGAAATGTTGGTTTTCCTTGCAATGGTGTAAGTGAAAGAATGCCGCCAATATGTCTGCAATTTGGTTGCATGTCCTTCAAGAACAGAATTGGAGAGTCTGAGAAATTACAGCTTGTCAAAAATAAAAATAGACAAACCAACAAAATTCAAAATAAAGTAAGAATACGTTTGCTGAAAGGAGGCAAAGAAACCAGTGAGCTGTCTGCAATCTGTAAGAATAAAACCGAATGAATCAGAGTCTCAGTTCAATAAACAAGGATGCAACACAACTTTCAACAATGAGGGTATGTTAGGACTTCAAAGATTCTGAACAAGATCAGTTCATTGCTCATAGAAAAGGTTTGTTCAGCACGTTAATGCAGGCAGCCTGATTCAGAGAAGTCACCCCATTTTCTTTTTACTTGATTTTGGAACTCTGCCACTGGTTGTTTCCCTAGGGATATTTCACTCTAGTATCTGATGTCACTAATGTGCATTGTGATCTTTTTAGCAAGTACGAATACCCAGCGCTAAAAGCTAAGAGCTGAGAAAACAAACATGACAAAGTTAACTGATTAGAGATCAGGGCAGTGAGACAATGATAAACAAGAGTTCTCTCCCTTTAGAGACACACCAGCACACTAGGTCTCCTAAAACTAAGTTTGACACATGGTTCTGTCGGTAATATGTAAATAGATTCTTATCTATTCTAGAATACAGCACAGGGTCTATTTAAATATAGGATCATTTCTAAATAGAAACACCACGCCAGTAAATAGCTTATACTCTGAGGGATGAATTCAATGATCCTACCCTGTATTTTAGATACAGAGAATGATTGGATGTCTCAAACCTTTACAAGTTGGACTACGAGGGTAACCACTTCTTGCAGATACTTCCTGGCTGGGCTGGATTGAGCTAATGCAGGGCCTGTAGCATATGTTATAAAAGGGTCCCAAATTAAGAAAATATCAAATACATTTTTGGGCTCACAAAGTAATTAAATTTTTTCATTTGCCATACAGCCAGATGATATGACAAATATGTCCAACATTCAAGAAATAGTATTTTTGTTTTGATCTTTGTGTAGTGGCTATCACTTCAATTGCGAATACCTTCGTATTTATTATTCATCACTATCAACAACAGAGTGGTTTCCTGGGTTCAGGTTATTCATGTGTTCTAACATTTATATGTATGTATGTATCTATCTATCTGGACTTTGTCCAGCCCTCACCATTCATAGTAGAAACTTGAAATTTTGCACACACACTCCTCACAATGAGTAGAGAAATGTTTCTTTTTTGTTTTTTGAAAATTCCCCTCCAAAATAGGTTCTTAGAGAGGAGCTCAATATGTAAGTTTATGCTAAATTGGTTACTTGTTTGTACCACTTATTTCTTTTGAAAAAATCCAGGCTTTTTTGACTGATCACAGTCCAACAGAGGCACGAGGAGTAATTTATTCATTGATAATCCCCTTTTTCCAAATTTTTCAATTGATCACCCCCCCAACACGGCATATAAGGGTGGTGGTAATTCATAAGTTCCATCAGAATGCTAGTTCTTACTGTATTTGTTCTTAGCGTAGGAATTAAATTCGTACTGCAACCATTGTGTTTACGCACAGAGCAAATACCAAATAAGAATTTCACCTGCTTTTATCAATTATGCATCATAATTTCCCTTGGAATGCAAGTGTGTTGTATACTTATCATATAGATACCACACCTCCATTAGTTACTGCATTAAAATATTTACTCTAATTAAAGGTGATAATTGGCTGAAATCACTAATCTTAAGCACCCAGTCAATCATTAAAGCAATGGAGCAAGTGCAGAATCATTGATTGCTTGCAATCATCAGTTTGGGGAACTCAAAATGACAGGGCCCTTAGTGTATGCTACTTTTGTTACATAGATAATCCAGCACTGTACCCGGGCTGGTAAGATTGTTATGGGAGAGTGGTTTGCAAATTTCTCACTCACCCAATCTCTTCTCCTCTGACCATAGTAGCATTACTAGTGGTGTCACATTTTGCTGACTCTTAAATTCATGGACTTCTTGTAACTGATAGTTTTGAAAGTGGAATTCTTTAATGAACAGAATTCAAAATAATGGAACTCTTCTGTGAATTGAATAGGAAAAGAATTTTTTAAAATCAACCAAATTGTCAAAGGGGGATAATTTCAATCAATTGTTATTCTCCTTGATAATGACTTCCATTCCTTAAAAAAAGGAATTTAAGCGAAGATATCTGGTGCAGAGCACACGAAGAAGTGGCTCATGTCATTCCCAAGGGCATTAGCATAAAATGATTATATATCTTATTGGTATCCGTCAAGATTGACAGTGAGGGTAACAGCTTTTGGCTGATACTTTTGCTTGGGCAGCTTAGTAGCTACAGGAGAGTGATTCACCCAAGGGCTCACTCACCTACTCTTATCTCTATTAAACATGGCATGCTAGCGACAAGATTTTATCAAGATATCTGGCAATGGCGCATAGCATTAGGAGAATTGGATTCATGCTTCTCCCAACGGATTTAGTGGGAGGTGAGCTGTAGCAGTCTCTATGCCATCCTGCATAATTGTGAAATACAGTTTAAAGGAAAAGACCTCAATGCCGAGGGGATTTAAAACTTTATTAAATCACTTAATAAAAAACATAAAATTATGTTTTCATTTATTTGAATGAGCATCTTCCCAACTGGTAGAATCTCTAACCTTCATCAGGTTTATGTCACACAGAGTAATCATTAAGAACTTTCAAGGAAAGAGACTAACTTGAGTAGAACATTGATAACCTCCATTAACGCCTTTGTCACTAAAAACTAAAATAGACAGACAGACAGGTAAACATTGGTGAAAAACATAATCTCTGTCCAAGTTGATTGGTAGAAGGTACAGATACCAGACTATGAGGTGACAAAAGCTTGTAATAATTATTCATCAGATTTAAATATCTTCAATACTTTATAAGGTTTGCCAATCTTGGTGCTGTATTGATTATTATAAGCCAAAAAAAAGTTTAATAAAAATGCTGACATTGCAATAATTGACCTGTCAATGTGGTCTTGGCCCCCATCAACTACTGAATGTAGGTCAGTGGTGAGTGTAAGAACTCAATTTGAATCACTGTAGCCCTATGAATGACCCATCTGATCTACCAGCCAAGTGGGTTACTGATTCTTCTCTCTTTGTTTATCTATGTCTCTTCCAAAGATTCTGGTAACATTTTAGGGTTAAGACCTTGAAAATTTGTATGAGTAGACCACTAAACACTAAACACTATCTTCGAATATTTTTTTGGTTTTTCAAAAAATTGCTTTCTGGGGTCTTTATGGTTTCTATACCCAACCAACAATGCCTAAAGTTGAGATATTTTTTTAGATAATTTTAGATAAAGAACTATCTTTAAAGATAATTAAAGATGAATTTTTAGATAATTATTCTGGTAAGCATGCGGGCTATGGTGATTCATTTACGTATATTACGGATGTTGTTATATATTTAAGAAATGGACATTTTGGTCCAACAGAATGAATTATAAATTGCATTATATTATGTAGAAACATATCTGAAATGATTTCCTTTCATTACACGGTTGATATATCATTCGATTCAGACAACATAAATAAAATGAACAATTAAAGAAAATGGGGCGGCCACACGAATCGAACCTGCTACTGATATATAGCCGCTTCAATATAGCGATAAACTTACCATTGTGCTAAACAGCCCGCTGAAAAGGCAAAGGCCGAATAACTATTTTCAACACAAATTTTCATCTCATTTATTCTCTGTCTATTTTTGTCTCTTTCAACACGACAGTATGTTTTCAAGAATTGATTAGTATTTCTTTAATATTACTCAGTTGCTTTTTACTGGAACTAAAACTTTAAGTAACTGCTACCTACTTTCAGTTTAATTTATGTAGAAAAAACCTGTTGAGGGGTGAGACTTATATGGTGGTATCTTTATTCTACCTTCCTTTGTCTCATCTGCCTTGAGTATTCCCCATCTTTCTTTGTCCCATCATGCCTCAATTATTTCCTGTCTCTCTTCGTCCTCTCATGCCACAAGTATTTGCTGTCTTTCCATGTCCTATCATGCCTCTAATATTGATCCAATGATTGGTAGTTGGGCTGAGCACATGGGGTTTTGGTCAAAGTTTCCCCGTCAGGGATTATGATTTGAAACCCTACTTTTTTCTCACTTTTACTTTATAAGTACAACTATTTCAAAAATTATAGATATATATATTTTTCATCTGTTGTTTACTCTATATGATTTTTTTTAAAAAGAAAAAGCCAAAATGTCTTATAGAAGGTGTTCTTATATAGACCAACAACCAATAACATTTTCGTAAGTTTTGGAGATTCTAGAATTTTCCATTTGGGGCCTGAATCAATATCACATGCTATCAATTAATAAGTGCCAGTGTTGTTCAGCAAATGACAAATTCTTCTGTTAAGATCCAGTCCAAATCTAAATTTGACCTTATTTTCCTATCATAAGAACGAGAACAAAAACAATCCCCATCAAATCTAGAACAATAAACTCTTCATCGTTTATCTGTGCCATCATGTTGAACCCAACCGATTTATAAAATTAATATTCTCTGACCGTGATTTTGAATCGTGACCAACTGATTGGTAGTTGGCTCACTCACCAATCTAGCTAAATAGACAAGCCTTATATATCTGCAAATTAATTTATCATACATACAATTCAAAAGTTGCAGTAATTCAGTCAGAATAGAAGCTGGAGTGGAGTTTGACCCTGCAGCAGCCAGGCTTGTTGCCTTTATGTTTATAAAGCTTTGTAGAGGTAAAGTAATCTCAAACTAATGCTAGATGAATGAAATGAAGAAAGCAAGAAAGTCGGCCTAAACATGAATTTCAGCAAGATGGAGATCATGTGGAACAATCATGTTGGAAATAGAAACAGTTAGATCAAAATTGAAGATGCTGAACTGGACAAAGTGGACCATTACACATAGGACGACGAATCTCCATGAGACCCTCAAAAGAAGAAATCAAACGAAGAATCACTGCAAGATGGCAAACTTTCTAAAACAAGAAGATCCCCTTAATCCTAAAAGAATCAATGTATCCTCCTGATAGTCACCTATGGAGCTGAAGCCTGGAATCTAATCAAGAGACAGACCCGCAAACTGAGATGCATGCAAGGTGCACATGAAAGAATTATGCTCAACCTCACATGGAGAGATCATGAGACAGCACAATATATCCGGGAGAAAACAGGAGTCTGAGACATCATAGCATCTCAAATGGCATGAAAGAATTATGCTCAACCTCATATGGAGAGATCGCAAGACGGCACTGCATATCTGGAAGAAAACAGGTGCCAGAGACATTGCAGGAATGGCAGACAGCCGCTGGACATCACGACACACATCATTGATTCCCAGAGATCACGTGTGCAACCGAGTACTAGATGGAGAGACGAACTTCAGAAAGTACTGGCTTCATGACGCCCATGATAGAGAAGTTTGGCGAATCTTGGGGAAGGTCTATGTTCACCAACGGACGTTAAAAGACTGATGATGATGATGATGAAGATGATGATGATGACGACGACGACGATGATGATAAAAACTTCCAACAATTTAGTTTTCAATCTTTTAACTGACGAGAAATGGCTGATTTAATTATTTTAAAAATATATCATAGAGACATTTTTGGCAATTCTTCATCTTTTGGTCATATTAGGTGATCTGCCAAATATAATCCTGTTAGAAAACGTCAATCAAAACATTCTTCAGTTTTTAAGAGGGTCTGGCTGGCAGTCCGTCTAAGTGGCTGGCTCTATATCTGTCTCATGTACAGGCTGCACTAATAGAGCTACAGGACTGAAAATTCAACTCACTCTTCATCATGTCTTGAAAAAACGTTTTTGTTTTTTAAAAAACAAAAACAGAGGTGGATTCAATTTACTACGTAAATTGGTTCCTTAGTTTGTGTCCAGCAGTGTTCATGCTTGTAAATTTTTTAAAAACTGGACTTTTTAGAAAAAAGATCACCCTTTTTTGCAAATTCTCATTCAATCACGGCTTGCTGTCAAAAGACATTGGTCACATGATAGTTTTTATACAGTTACTAACCAGAAGAGTTTTTTTTTTTTAATTCATGAATGGCCAAAACATCTCATAATGAATGCTATTATGTTGACTAATTGGCAAAAATTTTAAAAATCTAATGCAATTCTCTTCATAAAATATTTCTTACTTTTTATTTTTCAACAATAATCCATATTAGAACTTATTCCTCTGACTGGGGTTGATTCAAAACATATGAGTTAATACATAAAGCTCCAGTGAATTACTTTTTAGTTCAAAAACGAATGATGTATTTCAACAAGTAATCATGAAATAGATAACAGTGATTATATGAAATTAAAATTATTGGCTCTGACTGATCAAAAGTTGTATTGATTTGGATTACTTTCAAGTCAAAACAAATGATTCAGATTCTGATTCAGATCTATATAATCGGAGCCAAGATTTTAATACTATTAACAGAGACACAACTCTAAGAATAAATATACAGACAAGTGTCAGCTCACTTACAGTGGCGGCACTGGGTCCGACTGTGCCTCACTGCAAGTATTTTTAGATTATAAAAAAAAATTTCTTTTTTTAGATTTTTCAGGGTTCCAAGATATATTGCGATCCCAGACAGCGGCATTCCAAGAGTTGGTGTCATCTGGGGCTGTAAGGCAGGGTGTCACCCTAAATGATGCCAACTCAAAAATTTATTGCACTTGAAAAATATATCAAAAACCTCAGTTGAAAATGGCTAGATTAGTCTAAAATGGCAAGGAAATAGCTAAAGATCAGCTTAAATTGCTGGAAAAATATAAATGTTGAATTTTCATGCTGCTGGTGCCACCCAGGGTGGGCCGGCCTGATCGGTATGCCAGTGCTCCCAGACCCCCCATCCTGCAGTTATGGGGGCCTGTGGCTCCTATATGCTGCCTCTGCTCATCTAGTTTTTTTCACTATGTTTATTCCATCTTGATAGAAACCGTCAACACAGGTTCCTTCAGTTTTCAAGTGAGTCTAGCTGGCTGGTTTGCTACGTAGCTACCTACCTTTCTAACTATGTATCTATCGTGCATATAGCTACGGGGCTTAAAATTTTCAACATTTACACTTTATGTCAAGAACTATTGTTTTTTTTTTTTTCAATTCTTGGGGGGGGGGCAGCTTACAATGTAAACATGCTAAATTGGCAGTGTTTATGCTTGTTTTTTGAAAATTTGGATTTTCTTTAGAGATCACTGCCAACGGGAAGGCAAGAGAAGTGACTTATCCATTAATCAATTCCTTTTTATTTTCAAATTTTTTAATTGATCGTCTCCAACAAGGCATGCTGCCAAAAGTGACAATTTCCAGGAAGTGACTCACTGGACCTGTTGCTTTTTAGATGAAGTGTTTTCACTATTATCATTCTATTTTTTGTTTCATTCTGTCCTATTATGAATTAGATATAGTAATAATCAATCATTAATTAAATGATAATAATGAAAATACTTGATCCATAAAGCAACAATAATAAGATGGCGTAAAACTAAAACTAAAAACTAAAAATAAAGATGATTCTCATTTAAATAATTCTGGGAATGTCCATTCAAGTGCTATAGCCTTTTTTTTTCTCTAATTAAGCCGACCTGGAGATCAGATATAAACCGATTTTTCAACATGAGCTATAAATTTAAAGCTCATGTAAATACTATGTGAATTATAGTTTTATTGACTTCAGTTCAAGAGCCAAATGATCTCTTTCCCCTCTCTTTTTTGACTCAAAGTTTACCTGCGCTGATTTCAGCTCAAGATATTGGTTAATCCTCATGTCATCACTTCAGGTCATTACCAAAGCAGACTTTATAAAAGTGTACACACCAACAGCAGTGGTCCGAAGACGTAATCCTATTTAACCAATGTCTAGGACAGGTCACTACATGTTGACTACTTCATACGCAGCCAATTGTTGATAAACCTTTCTTCAGATTACTTACAGCGATACTAAACCTTGATTGACCAGTGTCTTATTTTAGAAGCAGTTATTGATTTCAGAACTAAGAGAGTAGCTTTAACTTAATATCTGATTCTAATCTCTTGAAGTTAAAGTAGCTCTTGAGAACTTCAACTTGTCAGTTGAGTTGGCAATTTTTGTTGTTTCTCTGTATTAGCATTGTGCTGTTATATTTCAGCGCAGTATTCAAGTGGTGTCGGCCATAACTTTTAGAATACACAGTCTTTGAAACCCTTTCAAGATATAGACTTTCATCCTGAAAACTTATCTGAAGTTTTGAGATGATTCATCGTACTTTACTCTATGAATTGTTTGTATTAGTATTTTTATCTTCAGTGTTTCGATTACTGCATTTCTGTTGACATATTCTGCAGCCTTTTTAGAGTTGTCTAAAGTTCTGCGATGAATTATTGTCTCAATTCTATTAATTATTCAAACTATTATCCTCATCTTTGTTTTGATCATTACATTACAACTGGTGCACTTCCCCACCATTCTTAGTATTGTTTGAGGTTCTGAGATGAAGTATTGTCTCAATTCTATGATTCGTTCAAACCACTATTTTTAACTTTGTTGCTTTGTTCATTACATTTTGTTTAATGAGCTTTTTCACCTCCTTAATGTTCTCTGCAGTTCTGAGATGAAATAATGTGATTATTACACAAATCATGGTCAAACCACTTCTTAAGTTTTGATTTATTTTTGTATGTAATAACAGTGACAGATGACAATGACCAGACCAAAAACTAGTAATGTCATGCACAAATAACAGTGACACAGTGATCAAGTACTATTGCTTTTCTTAATTTTTTTTCACTAATTAGACAAGCTTGAAGATCAAATATAAATCAATATCTCATCATGAGCTGTAAATTCATAGGTCAAGTAAATACTACATAAACAGAATAAAACTAGTAATGAAATAAAAATAGAGGAAACAAAAACTGATGGGGGATTCACTCACACTTCAGGTCAACTTGTTTTTGCTAAAGTTTGCAAATCCCATTTACAAGGACTACTAATAAAGGAGTTTGATTCGGACACATAGTTTTGGAATGATATTGTAGTGAGAAATGAATTCTGTTTTGTTTATCTTTTAGAATTCAATGAAGCAAGGGAGTTTGATCCTAGCTCACTAAAGCTTGTTTCGATAAGTATTCTTTATCTCATAGTTGTAATCACAATGTTTTGGCTTGTATGCTCTCCAGACATTCTCTGTTTGAAAAGTATCCAGCCATTCTGAATATCTGGAGAACCAGTTGTGCAGCCTTAATAAAAGTTGGCAATCAATCAGCTGAGAGATCACTGTATATGCATGAAAAGACACTCTCCTGTGGGATTACACAATTAGCAACAAGATGACACTGATGGCAATCCTAAAAAAGACTTATCAGACTTTTTTGAAAAGTGAAAGGGATATAAGTATGTACAGTCCCAAGTGGAGTACTTTGAAGTAGACTATGGCGCCACTGTCCTAGCTAGACTATTTTGCTGTTAATATTAAATGGCTGGATACTTCCTGAATAGACCTCATCTTTCAAAATGTAATCTTGACTGAGTTTTGAACAGAATCCTCTATCTTGTAACAAAGTTCTTGTTTTTTTTTGCAGACTAGTGTTAATATCAAATTAAAACAATTCACAGAGACTTGCCACAGAATTTAATGCAATATAAGCAATTCTTTTCATGCCTGAAAATGTAAAGAAAAATATATATCTGCACCTTGCATAAGTGAATCACTGTAGCCAGCACATATATCAAGAGTGATTGTCTGAAAAAAACTATCTAAAAGCATCTAAAAAAATAGAATTTTCTATCTAAACCCCAAAAAGCACTTTTCCAAAAGGACGAAAAAAAAAAATTTTTAGATGATGCCAAGAGATATACTAATGCAGATTTTCATGGTTGTTACCCATAAATCCCCAAAATGCGACCAGGGGTTGCCTAGAGACAAACATACACACATAGACAGGCACATAAACACAGACGCTCAATGAGAGAGGGATCAGAAGCCAACTTGGCTGGTTGGTCGGGCAGGACATCTGTGGGGCTAGAGTGAGCCGATAAGATAGAAATGCTTATAATATTACGAAACTTTATAATTTGAAGCCATCACCCAAAACTGTCAACGCAGGTTTCTTCAGTTTTCAAGTTGATCTGACTGACTGACTATCTATGTATGTGTAACATGTACAGACTGCACCAATAGAGCTAGAGGGCTGAAATTTTATACTTTTTCTCCTAATGTCCAAAAATAACTTTATTATTTTGTTTTTTTTTTTAATTACTCCTGTGCATCTGACTGCATTGACCACTTGTTTTTTAAAAGTATTATCGAACATAAGGCAAGAGAAGTAACTTATTCATTGGTCAGCCCTTTTTCCAATGATTTAATTGATCATCCCCAATATGATATGCTGAGGAAACATATATGTGTGTGAAAAAGCACATTTGGATAGATAGTATCCAGACCTGATTTTTCATAGCTGAAAAAAAAGGGAGGAGAAATATATATCTATGCAAAATTGTTCAGAAATAAGATATAAATGCTTATAATATTATTTCACTTGATAATCAAGCAGTAAACATTAATTGAAGATTTTAAGTGATTTACCATATAGTATTCTTAAAATTGTGTACTTTTTCAAAATTGACTCATTTCCTTTTTAAATCCTATTTAAACTATAAAGATGTGAGCAGTAATATAAACAATTGCTGACTCCATATGATTTCAGGTTGACCTCGAGCAAACATGACCTCATCCTAACCTAGGATTTTGGCTGATTGCAGATCAGTAGTTTCCTACCCAATGTCCATTTAACTTTATCCATATTAACAGGTTATAGTAACTAGAATCAATCATGGTATTCTTCTAGTTGTAACTGCTTCTTGATATTCCCTCCATTTTTGCAATTTTATTGCAACTTTGAGGTATCTTCTTGAACACATTTCTTTGAGCTCAAATCTATACCAGGTCCCATGATGACAATATTGGACAAGTACACATGGTAATCACAACTACAAGAATAACATATATGATTTTAAACCTGTTACTCCCACCTGTAACTATAAATGAGGTTCTATTGTCAAGTTTGCTTGAGGTTGACCTGAGGTCACATGAGGTCAACAATTGTTCAGATTCTCCTGGTACAGAACACTAGAATGCTCAAGAGCATGTATTGCTGTTTACATCTTCGCAGTTTAAATAGGGTTTAAAAATGAAATAAATCTATTTTGGAGAAAAGAGCGCAATAATTTAGACAGCGCTGTATATGTTTACAACTGTATATCATTCTTGGAATAAACAAACACTGAGATTAATGTTTTATTTTCAGTTTACATTATTCTCAGGAAACTTCCTTTGTTTGAGAAGGGGTACTTGGTGTAATGAGGTTCTTGGAAAATATTCTTTTTCATTTGATTAACAAATAAAGGTGGCCTTTGAGTGCATGAAAATAAAACATTCATTAAAGAATTGAAAAAACAGGTCTGGTCAGTCAATCAAAAGAAACCATAATGACCAAGATCTTTTGGCAGCATGTCATGTTTGGGGCAATCAATTAAAAATTTTGGAAAAAGGGATGATTGATAAATATATGACTGCTCTAGGCCTTTTTTAGATATCTAAAAAGTTCAAATTTTCAAAAAAACAAGTATGTATACACAAATTAAAGGACTAATTTAGAATAAACTCACATTGTGAATTGAAACCCCCCTAAAAAGTATGTTTGCGTTTGGGAACAAAGATACTATTTTTTTCCTGTAAAATAATGAGTAAATGTCTAAATTTTCAGCCCTCTAGTCTCATTGGTATACCATGTATACACAACACATATGTCGATAGCCAGTCCGTCAGACCCACTTAAAAATTGAAGAAACATGTTGACACTTTTAGAGACAGTTTTGGTTGACGGTTTTTAACAAAAGGGGAGACTTTTATCCATTCTTGGACAAAACTTTGCTCATTTTAGTATACGTCCATTCTAGGTGGTGGGAGCTAGGTTAGTATTGATACTACATTGCGTTGTGTGGGGTGCTATTGTGCAAACTTGTTGATTCTTGTGTGAAACTTGTTGTTGCTTGGTTTGTGGATTATATCTACCTGCTCCACAATAATGAAATAAATATCAACACAATAAGTGTTGGTGGATGTGTTTTGTTTAGTTGAAAAAACAATAATGATATTTTTTGGCACAGTATGCATACTGGTTCTTGAGTCTATAAGCCAACTGTCAAGCCTTAACAAAAGGCCTCAGACATTATCATCATCTCTGAATTCTTGAGATGAGGTATTATTATTATTTCTATTATTTTTCGGACCATCCTCATCTTGGTTGTTTTTCATACAACGTTTCGGCTGATGAAGGCCGTAGAGTACAATGGCAGAAACGTTGTATGAAAAACAACCAAGATGAGGATGGTCCGAATAATAATAGAAAAAATAAAATTATCATCATCATTGTTACTATCATTATTGTTATTACTTGTTGTTTTATTATTAATACAAGTAAAAGTATTAAGATTACTACAATAATTATTATTAGTAGTGGTAATAGTACTGAAAACACTGTCAATGAAAAATATGCACAAAACTCAAGGGAATTACATGAAGAAAAGAGAAAAATCATGGAAGTTGAGACAAAAGTATCAAATTTAGAAGTAAACTATTTTAAAGTATACTGAATCTAGTAAGAGAAGAAGACAAGTGATTATACTAATGACTCAAGGTCAATCCATTGGTTCAAAATATCATTTTATTTTATCATGACTTTGTATTTTCATCTTGGGATGTTTACACGTATGATCCATTTCCTCGCGTATCAGCAAGCTCCTTGACAGAAGCGAATTCCAGTGCACTGTAACTAAGCATATTTCCACTTATAGTGGCCTCTGCATGCGACTTTGCAGCCAGATCCAATTAGTTTGTTGCAGGACTTTGATGTTTCTGGGAAATTGGTTCAGTGTGGTTGCCATGTTTTCACTGTATACCCAGTCCCAGTTGGATGGGTCAGGAAAGATTGACTAAGCAATATGACTTTAGTATCATACTTACCCAGCCTGATACACAGCAAGTTAGACATGTTGCACAACTGCTGGTTGAGTTGGCCACAAAGTTCACATACACACAGTTCTCAAATTATCCTTCCCATACCACATCAAAGCTGTCAACTGATTCAAGCTGGGTCACTACGTATGGATAGTAAATATTGTCAGCATAATCGTCAAAGGTTTTTTTGGCTTTTGGTAATATGAGGACTAATGCAGTAACCATCTCACAGCTTAATATGAACCTCTGGAGCAGTTTGTACTTGCTTTGAATCTCTTTCAAAGATTTTCACAAGGTCAGGTTTCTTCTCTTGTCTCAGCTGATCCGTATTCAAGATGGATGGTGGACAAAGCTGATTTTCATGACAAAAGAATTCTACAGAGTCTCTTTCTTGGATCTGACAAGATATGTATAGCCTTTAAAGCAGGGAACAATCAGCTTTTAGAGATGAGAGTTATGCTTGAGATTTCTCAATCACTCTAGAGGATGATGACTTGAATATCTTGAACTGATTTTTACAATCATATTAGATTCTTGTGTTCTGACCCATTCAAACTTGGCCTGTTTATACAGTGACTTAACATGGTAACTACACTGGACCAACTTTCCTGAAGCATCAAAGTCCTCCAACAAACTAATCTCAATTGTTAAGGGGTTTCTCCATACTTTTGAAAGTGGTCAGTAGGGCTTTCGTATTTCTCTGAAATGCTTTCTGAGAGTTGGGCACCATTTCATGATGCTTTTTCTTAATTTATAACTGGACAAAGGGTCATAATTTTCCAGCATTCTCACTACTTCTGGACCAGCCACCAGCTGCCTCTGAAGTGACTGAAGACTGTTAAAGAGGTTGATGGCTCCTCTGCTCCTTTTGGTTACTTCATTCTGCTCCTGGACCTGATTTATGGCAATTGAACTGGACATACCAGATGATTTATGAACAACAAAATGACATTCAGTGAACTCCTTGTAAACTGACGGATGATCTTTTTCCCTAATCTGACAATGTCATGTATATGCACTGGCAACCACAAGGCATAGTTTGTATGATCCAAGGCAAAGAGCCACTGAGTCATTTGCTGGACAACCTGAATGTACAGCTCAAAGTCATCAGTTCTGATAGGGAAGACAAAGTGAAGCATGAAGGGTTGAAGCTCAAAAATAGTGGACCAGTCCTTGAATCATAGATGCTGAACACTTTAATGCTCACATCATTCACTGAAGATGATGTTGTCAGAATTAGTTAACATTTTGCATGATTCTTACACTATTTGAGCCTTAACAACTAGACTAAATTGGGGAAGCACGCATCAGACCAAACATCACCTCATCTAAAATTGATCTCTACATATCTTGGTTCATTGTCTAGAACTTTCATAATTTAGTCGCATTTTGCAGGATTCTTACATTATTTTACCCATAACAGCTGAACTAAATAGGGGAAGCATTTATCAGTTCAAACATCTCCTTATCTTATACTGATTTTTACATATAATTCATTGTCAATATTCCAGCATCCTTGGTGCAAAATTGTGGCCCATTGATAAAACTGGCTAGAAGTGGTAAAGAAATAAAGTCTGGTGACCTCAAATCATCTCACACAGCCTATGTTCTAAATTGATCTTTCCTTGGTCTACATTCAGAATATTAGGTAGAAGAGATAGAAATAAACAAATACACAAATAAGCAACAAAACAAATAAACAAAAAAAGGCTCCAATATCAGTATAGATTGGAAGTGTGAAAATCATGCATACAAGGCTAGAATAACATAAAAACAAAAGTTACCAAGAGCGCAACAAGATTGGATTACATAATCATGCTTCAACAGCAGCAACAAATTCAAAAATTTGAACCAGAAAATGAAAAAAATGTATAAAAATACAACTCCGATCAAAAAGTCAAAAAGCAGTTGCACATAATCTTAAATTACAATATTTCAGTATCTAATGTATCAAACTTGAGCTTTAGTTTTTTTCATTTTGAACTTCCCTTGGCTCAACATATTGATTGGCAACCGATATACCAGCAACAAATTGACCAGATGCCATGGCAAATATGTTTTATCTTTCACATGTGTGCATAAATTATTGTGATGCTGGTTTCACCAGATTTAAACCATGAAGTATAAAGGCAAGGCTAGTCTATCCCATTAGGCAAACCTAAAGATTATATCAATATGATTATAATCTTCAGGGCTCAAAATCTTCAGGGTGCACTCCAAACTGGGAAATATGGTCATTACAATACAATTGGGAATGGGTGAGGATAAGGTCTCACAAATTTTGAGTCCTGCCCCGGGTGCATGAAATCCTTGGGCAAATTTCAAGTCCTACCTAAGCTCTTGCCTAGGATAAAGTTGATTAAAAAAAATGCTTGTAGGTCATGACAAGAATCATGGTTGAGTTTATCTTCTGAAAATGATATGAGAAAAAATGAAAGAATTAACAAAAATAAACTTAGATTCTTGTTTAATAATCAAACATTGAATAATCTACAAATATGATTTTAGGGTTTACGTTCATCTTTTATATGTTTTATACACTGAGATTTCAAATAAAGATAAGCCATTTCCTTTGACAAAAGAAGTACGAAAATAAAGTGTATAGCTCCTCATTACAAGGAATTTGCTACCCAAAAGTTCGAGGAATTTATCAGATTGATCAGTGTGTTCATTTGCCTATTTAATCATCATTTTCTATATCTTGCTGCATATTTCATAAATGAAGATGAGTGAACTGATCTTGTGGTATGGAATGAACAAGATGGTTCAAAATCTTGGTTGGTTTCATTTGATTCATTCATTTCTTGTCACTCTTAATGATCCCCTATTGCTTACAGCTCCTGGTATTCTCAGTCAACCATCTAGGTATTGACCAGGTTCAATGTTGCTTAACTTTAGTAATTGTAGAAGAAGTGGTGCATCCAATGTGATCTGGCCATAACCAGTATCATTTCATACAATAGCTTTTGCAAAAAGCTTGAACTTAAGCCTCCCTGTGACCAGTACTACCACCAGTTACATTGATATGATCTTTTACGTTGATGCTGACACAGAATGACTGTATTTGGGAAGCAAAAGATGGGCCAATGTATTTATAGAAATTATAACATGAAATATCAAAGCTTTCATAAATGTTGCATGATATGAATATGCATCAAACTATCAAGATTAATAAAACATAGTTTTTTGTTCATTAATAAAATTGTATAACTGTAACCATCAAAGATGGTGAAGGGTTCTATCTATCTTTAATTGTGCATGTGTTTGTTTATTCATTTGTGTGTTCCAGCACTCCTGGTCATACCATTTTGTCTACAGATTTGAATATTAGTATTAGTACTCCACTTCTAGACAGATTCTTAAAAGTTCTTCTTTTGATTTTTGGAAAAAAAGGTCCTTTCGGCCTTTTGGGGGTGTTATTCTGACAGGTTTATTTATAGCATCTAGATTCTCCAGAATCTACATATTTTTAGATATTTCTTTAGTTTATTTTGGATGTTTTCCAATGGAAAATGCCAGTGATGTCATGAATAAAATTTATTCTGTCTATATTTATTCTGACTATATTTATTCTTCAAATGAATTTTTTTTACAAGATTTCAAATTTTGATGCTACGGTTGTTCAGTTATTGACTGCGATGGTAAATATTGTATTTTTTTCAGTTATTTTCATTCTTCTTTTTAGGTTTCTTCTGTTATACAAACTTAGTTAAAGTCCTACAACTAACAATATAAGTGTGTGTGTGTGTATGTGCATTTGTGTGTGTATGTGCATGTGTGTGTGTGTGTGTGTGTGTGTGTGTGTAGAAGGCAAGATTCAGCTCTTGGAAAATAGTTTAAATCAAAAGAGTAAGAGAAAGAGATTAAAGAATGTTTCAACAATACTGTACAGTTATATATATATATATATATATATATATATATATATATATATATATATATATATATATACTATTATAGTTAATGTCATATAACAAGAATCGTAATATAGCAATATATATATATATATATATATATATATATACTATTATAGTTAATGTCATATAACAAGAATCGTAATATAGCAATATATATATATATATATATATATATATATATATATACTATTATAGTTAATGTCATATAACAAGAATCATAATATAGCAATATATATATATACGTAGATGTATACATATACTGCACAAAGATAAAGTGTTGTGAGAGTTTGCTTTGAAAATTCGATAAATGAGATATTGTTGAATGAGACAAATATGATAATTATGTCCCCTAAGTCTGCGCCTGATTTACTTCATACAAACGATCCAGTCAAACCCGAACCATAGAGCACTCCTTAATATAAATGAGTGCATATACAAATGACACAATGCCAACTAAATGGGACTGTTGTCAGTTGAAATGACTGAATAGAAAAAGATAGATAGATAGATAGATATGAGCAGACCTAGATAGGTAGATAGATCGATATGAGCAGATCTACATAGATAGATAGATAGGTATGAGTAGATCTAGATAGATATATAGATATGAGCAGACATAGATAGATAGATAGACAGATAGATATCAGCAGACCTAAATAGATAAGTAGATAGTTATAATGATATGGATTTTTTTTCAATCTGACAGAATAATCATAAATACATTTTTTTTTATAAGGTACTCTTTTTGAAATGATGCCCCATTTTTACACGGCGAATATTTCAATTAGCCTAGACAGCATAAATAGATAAACAACTGAAGAAATAGGCTGCCTCAAGAATTAAACCTGTGTCAACCAAGCAGACAAGAGCAGCATCATATTAAGATAGCTTCCCAATCGATGCAGGTTTAATTCCTGCAGAATCCAATTTCATTAATTGTTTATCTATTTATGTTGTCTGAGACAATCAACATATTCACAATGTAAAAGTAGGGTGTCGTTCCAAGAATACTTTCTAATAAGAACAATGCATCTGTAATTATAGTTAGATAGAAAGTACAAAGATAGATAGACAGATAGTGTAGGTGATAGCAAGCTTGTCTTGCAGATCAATTTGCTTGTATAGGGATTTTGATCTTCACTTAGTCCTTCATAAGTCAAAATTAGTGTAACATTCAATTAGTTATGAATAGGATCACTAAAACACTGAATGAAAACCAACCACGGGAACAGGCTTGTTGTAGAAGAAGCTACTTGACCATGGACCATCTCTAGTCAATAAATCAGCTGAAAGAGAAAGGAGCAGAATACAAAATGCCACTCGCTGTCGAATTTATAGACTTCAAGAAGGCATTCAACTCTGTGGAAATTCCCATGGTCATGAAGGCCATCTCTCTACGAGGTGTAGACCCTGTAAACGTCAGAGTGCTGCAACATATATGCAGTCTCAGCAACTCCTTTCTCAGGCTAAATAAAGACTCTAAACCCTTCCAGCTCCAAAAAGGAGTAAGGCAAGGTGATACTTGCTCACCCAAACTCTTCACAGCCTGTCTCGAGATGATCTTCCAAAACCTGGACTGGGAGAATAGAGGAATCAAAATAGATGGCAAATATCTGAGCAACCTCAGATTTGCAGACAACATCGTCCTTTTCACAGAGAACGTACATGACCTCCAACTAATGCTAGATGAACTAAACAAAGAAAGCAGAAAAGTTGGCCTACACATGAATTTCAGTAAAATGAAAGTCATGTGCAACAATCTCATCAAGAATAAGGACATAACTTTCAAAATTGAAGTTGCAAAACTGTGGAAAATGGACCACAACATCTACCTTGGACAACAAATCTCTATGAAGTCCACAAAAGAAGAAGAAATCAAGCAAAGAATCACCCTAGGATAGCAAGCCTTTGGCAAAGCAAGTTGAACCTTCAAAAACCAGACGATCCCAATAACCCTAAAAAGAAGAGTATACAACCAATGCATCCTCCCGATAGTCACTCATGGAATTGAAACATGGAACCTAACCAAGAAACAGACCCACAAACTGAGAAGCATGCAATGTGCACATGCTAAACGTCACATGGAGAAATCCCAAGACAACTCAGTATATCAAGAAGAAAACAGGAGTTTGAGACATCATAGAATCTATTAAAAAACTTAAATGACAATGGGCCGGTCATGCTGTAAGAATGGCAGACAACCGATGGACATCACGACAACATGGATCCCCAGAGATCATATGTGAAACCGAGGCCGGCAGAATACAAGATGGAGAGACGAACTAGACATATTCAGAAAATTTGGGTAACCTTCAGTGAGCATGGTCTGTAAAGTCATTTTTTACTTATATTCCTTCAAAATCAATGCTGCTATTTGAAAAAAGCCAATATAGATACAAACCTCCCTTGTTTTAATGTAGTTCTATATAACAAGGGGCAATATAATATGCAGCAATGTATCATAGAGCAGTACAACGCAGTGGGATATAACACAGGTAGATAGTGGACCCCAAAATATCAATCTAGCACCAAAACATCTAGATCTATCCCTAAAATAGCTAAACTGGCAACCCTGGTTATCATGGCTCAGTTATAACGTAGTTGGCTTTCTTGAAACTCCAACATTGCATCATAATAGGTGATGCCAGTACTCACAAACAAATGTTGAAAGTATTTTAGTTTTAGAGGCAAAGGTGATTTTAGAGTCTTTTTTATGAGAGAGGGGATTATTAAGGAAGTGAAGTGTGATAAGAGAAAATTTGTGTGTACAAGTTGTATCTGTCCAATCTGATACTTTTTGGTATTGCTTCTCCCATGTTCAAGCATATTTTAAATCTGCTGCTGCAGTTACTGAATCAGCCATCAGATTTTTCTTATTCAGTTATAAACTGCGGTTTGAACTATAATTCCATCATCATCAGCCTTTTAGTGTCATAAACATAGACCTTCCCCAAGATTTGTCTGACCTCTCTATCATGGGCGTCATGGAGCCAATACTTTCTGAACTTTCGTCTCACCGTCTTATATTCTGCTGGCCACAGTATTGCATGTGATCTCTGGAGATCCACATTGTGAGTCATGATGTCCAGCGATTGTCTTCCATTCTTGCAGCATGTCCAGTCTATGGCCACTTGAATTATCTAATGGATTCTATGATATCTCGAACTTTGGTTTTTTCCCTAATATTTTGTGTGGTCTTGTGATCTCTCGATGTGATATTGAGCATGATTCTTCAGGCTGTAAAGAGTTTGGGTGAGCTGGTATCACCTTCTTACTCTTTTTTGAGCTGAAAGGGCTCTGAGTCTTTAGGTAGCCTGATAAAGGAGCTACTGTGATGGTATATACGTTGCAATAATCTGACATATACAGGGTTTACACATTGTAGAGTGATAGCATCAATGACCTTGGGAATTTCCACTGAGTCAAAGGACTTCTTAAAGTCGATAAATGCTATGGCAAGTGACATTTTATATTCTGCTGCTTTCTCTTTTAGCTAATTTATCGAATGGAGATGGTCTATGGTTGAGTAGTAAGTTATTAACTATATATACTGAACATGTAAAAACCCAAGTGTTTTTTTGAAACTAAATTGAAGACTTCTTAATCGACATCTTTTGATCTTTATTTCAGCCTTAAATTAAACATGTATTCAATGATACAACATCAAAAAGCATAAGCAAACACAAATTATTTTCAATATTATTATATGATTCATTTTGTATAAATCATATTAAAAATATATTAACTTCCAAACTATTAGAAAAATTGTTGAAAATCAATAGTCTGATAAAATGTATTACATAACAGGCAAGATAATTTTTTTTGTTTCTGTCTACTGGCATTTTCTGTGGTCTGGCAATGGCCAGATCCCAAGGTTGTCGGATTAGATAGCTACAGCTGTAATGCAACAAACAACTGAAAATATGAAGAAGAAAGAGGAAAAAAAGGTAAGAAAGAATGAAACAAAAAATGAAGGAAAGACAGTATACACCTGAGTTTATTGTTTCCTACCTGTGTAGATGCAAGCTTGTATCTATTTTAAACAAGATGATTAACAATCGCAATTGATTCTCTCAGGTTGGAGTGTTGCCCAACATCTATATTTACTGAATATCTCAACATGGTATGCCTTTGTGTACCCACAAAATGAAACTTACATGTTCTTTTTTTTCTACCCTTCTATCTTTCATTCAATTACTTCTAGCTTTTCTGTCCTACCCTCTTAATACTCTACATGCAGTATTATAAGACAAATGGTGTACAACAGTATTTGGAAGACTACTGCTCACTGCAATTCATCCAAGCCCCCATAACTGTCTATATCGAGCTTCAGTAGACGGCCTCTTGTCATAAAGCTAGCACATTGGACGCAGTGGGGTTTGTTTTTTTTTTGCATCATTTTGTTTTTAATCAAATATCTGTCTCAAATATTGGCATGTACTGTAGCTATATCTTCTCTCTCTGTTAGGGCATGTCAACCAAAACTGTCAACATAAATTTTTTTAGTTTCCAAGTGGGTCTGGCTGGTAGGCTATGTGAGTGTCACATATGTAAGCCACACCAATGGTGTTAGAGGGCAGAAAGTTCAGACATTTACTCCTCGGTATGTCTGGAAAAATATTCTTTTGTTTTTTGTAAATTCTACCCACAAAAGATTTTCATTTGAGGGGGTTCGATTTACAATGTAAGTTTATGCTAAATTGGTCCCTTAGATTGTGTCCAGTAGTATTCACACTTGTTCAAAGATTCAGACTATTTTAGTAATCACAGGCAGGAGAAGTAACTTATTCATTGATCATCACTATTTCCAGTATTTTAATTGATCACTCCTAACATGGCAACCTGCCAAATGACATTTGTCCCATGATAGTTTCTATTGAGCGACTAACTAGACCATTTGCATTCTTTCTTCTTTTACTTCCACCTGTCATTATTCGTTTTCTTTCTCTATCTCACTCACCTTTCTCTTCTTCTTCTTTTGAAAAAAGTATTTTCTCATTCTCTCTGTTTACTTTCAACATTCATTTTATTTGTCTTTTCCTTACCCTCTTTCTCCCTCTCTGTCCAAAATCCTTTATGTTTTTCCCTCTCTCTTATCTTCTTCTTCATCTCTTTCTCATACTTTCTCTCCAATTCCTTTTACAAGCCTCCCCTTCTTTCTCTCTCTACAAGAGACTCTTTTTTTCTTCAACTGGTTGCCCATTCCCTTTTCTTTGGTACAAAACCATTTTTTATAAATGTTTAATGCTAGAATTTGCATTTAGCTAGTTGTTTGAACTATTTCACTTATACTTTGTCTAGTGTAATGGTTGGCACAAATTTCCCAGTGCACTCAGCGGTTGAATACAACTAATTAGATTAGGGGGGAGGTATCCCTTCCATAGGTACCCATTGGTAAGGCTCCAAGATCAGAATACTGCACGATTATTACTTCTCCCCAAATTGTATCTTCCTGTTGCTAAATCATTTCAGCTGATCCATTCTTTAGCCTCCTTCAGATGTACAAAGCCTCCTTCTACAATTCTGAGATTTTTTCATTCCAAGTTATAAACATTCCACAAAAATTGAGTTCAATAGGCCAAACAAAACTTAGCAATGATAATAACTTTTTACAAAATTGTAGAAGGTGTTTTTTTTTTCGAAACTGAAGATGACTGAAAAATGGATTGTATGAAACAACAAAAGCAACAGAAAGAATGAGTCAAAACTTCAAACAACTCTTGGGATGTTTATAACAAATTTACAATGTATTTCTATGGTAAAATCATTTAAGATGAATTTCTATACTAACATCTTTTTACAAAAACAATTATGAATGCAGCCAGACACAAACTAAAGGCCAATTTAGCATAAACTTGCATTGTTAATTGGATTTCCAACTAAAAACCTTTTTTGGAGGGAAATTTAAGAAAAAAAAAAATTGCAGGAATTGCAGACATGTAGACTCTCCCTGCTCACTTAGTGGCTTCTGCTTATGAGCCAGGGGGTCTGCAGGGCAACTGCCCTCCCAAATTTGGGCAAATATTTTGGGAAGAATTCAGGCAATTTATATTTTTGGAGAAATTCAGGGAATTAACATTTTTTGAAAAATTCAGGCAATTTATATTTCTGCTGGTAAGAAATGCGGAAAATGGTATTTCTTTGAAGTTGCATGTTGTGTGATTTCTATGTGTGTATCATTGATTAATAAAAATGTCCTTTTCTAGACATATTGAAGAGTGAATGTTGAAATTTTCAGCCGTCTGACTTCACTAGTGTGGCCTATACACATGATACATACATAGCCAGTTAGTCATACCAACTTTAAATCTAAAGAAACCTATGTTGACAGTTTCAGTTGGCATTTTCTATGTATATGAATAATACAGATGAGTCCAGGAGTATAAAAATAGGGACATAGAATCTCTATTAATAGCAGTCCAGATTTAATGTATTAGAAAATGGCTATATAAAGGCCAAGAAAAACAAGACACAGAAGTATAGTAAATGTCAGCTACGTAGAGACAGAGATAAAATTGTCAATCATGTAAGTGAATGTCACAAATTTGCTCTCGGTCACTTGGCTGACAGATGTTTGGCTGGAGGAAATTTTACCAATGGACATCTCATCTAACATACATTGAGTTGAATGGCTATTTACCCAAGTGGACAAACGGCCGCATAAACGGGCAAATAGAACAAAATTTTTGTTCCTTTTGATACATATTCTTAACAGGTCTAGGTTGTCACTCAATAAAAAACATCATGAGGATATCCTTTGGTAGCATGCCATGTTGAGGTTGATCAATTTAAAAATGTGAAAAAAGGCATGATTAATAAATGGTAGAGCAAGCTCAACTTTCAATAACAAGAAGATCCCATTAGTTCTAAAAAGAAGAGTATACAACTAAAGCATTCTCCCAATAGTTACCTATGGAGCCGAAACATGGAACATAACCAAGAGACTGACCCGCAGACTGAGAATCATGCAATGTGCACATGAAAGAATCATGCTTAGCCTCACATGGGAAGAGATCACAAAACTGCATGGTATATCTTGGAGAAAAAAGGAGTCCGAGACATCATACAAACCATCAGGAAGCTCAAATGGTAATGGGCTGGTCATGACAACTGATGGACATCGCAACTCACAACATGGATCCTCAGGGATCACATGCACAACTGAGGCAGGCAGAATACAATAGGAAGAGACAAACTCGACAAATTCAGAAAATATTGGCTCCGTGACACCCACAATAGAGAGGTGTGGCAAATCCTGGGGAAGGTGTATGTCCAACAACAGACATTAAAATACTGATGATGATGGAAAATATGTTACTTCTTTTACCTTTTCTTCAGATCATCATCATAATCATCATCATCATCATCATCAGTCTTTTTTTGTCCGTAGTTGGACATAGACCTTCCCTAGGATTTGCCACACTTCTCTGTCGTGGGCGTCATGGAGCCAGTATTTTCTGAATTCATCTAGTTCATCTCTCCATCTTTATTTTGTCGCATGTGGTCTCTGGGGATCCATGTTGTGAGTCATGATGTCCATCAGTTGTCTTTCATTCTCGCAACATGACCAGCCCATTGCCATTTGAGTTTTCTAATAGATTCTATGATGTCGCGGACCCCCGTTTTCTTTCTTATATATGTGCTGTCTTGTGATCTCTCCATGTGAGGTTGAGTATGATTCTCTTATGCGCACTCTGTATGCTTCTCAGCTTGCTGGTCTTTCTCTTGGTTAGGTTCCATGTTTCAGCTCCATAAGTGACTATTGGGTGGATGCATTGGTTGTATACTCTTCTTTTTAAAAAAAAAAACAAGCATGAATTCTGCTAGACAGGAAGTAAATGATCAATTTAACATAACCCTAAATTTCTTATTGAACCAATCTCTAAAAATCTATTTAAGGAGAGAATTTAAAAAAATGAAAACAAAGTTTTTTTCTTAGACATAACAAAGAAAATAAATTCAAATTTTCAGCTCTCTATCGCCATTAGTGCTGCCTGTATGCATGATACATACACACATAACCAGCCAGCCAGCCAAACCAGTTTAAAAACTGAAGCAACTTATGTTGACAGTACTAGTGAGAGTTTTGCTTGACGGTTTGTAATATAATGATAGGAGGCTTTATAGCATAGAGAGGGTTGGAGTAGAGAATAGAAATGATCCACCCGGCTGTTATACTGATAAGAAACTTCATAAAGATCATTTTTGATCTTGAAAATAAACAACTTGTTGTCAGAAACAATTAGCATTACTTTCTCCTTCTTCCGATTCATAAGTCGTTGGATTCAGTTATCCTTCGGAATTACACTTATTTTGTTTATACTTCATGATCATTTTGTAATTTGGGTATTATCATCTATGCTATTTTGACTCACCATAGCCCCACAAATGGCCTGCCCAACCAACCAACCAAATGAGCTACAGATTCTTCTCTTTTTGAGCGTCCATGTGTCTGTGGGTATGTGTCTCTAGATATGTGTCATGATAGAAATGGCGTGCAACTTCTGTATGCTGCTTTCTAACAGTGAGTGAGTTTGTGGTACAGTTATGGAAAAAAAATACTTAAATTATATTGAGTAAGCCACACTCTCCACACATTTGTTCACTTGATGTTAGAAGCAGCAGATTTTTCAGTATTCTCCCTGTCCAACATGCAAAGTCTGTGGTACAGCCAGCAGAAACAGCATTGCCAGGGCAGGGTGTAAAGGCTTGGTATCCAGGCACGACCAGGACCTAGCTGGTGGTAACCATGCTAACTTTATCATATACTGTTGGCCTACAAAAATTGTTTTCAGAATTATTCCTCTTTTTTCAACGATGAAATACAGTACTACCCCACTGAGCACTGACCCATTTAGTGCTGACTTGCTATTGCGCTCTTTACCAAATATTTTCCATAATGAATTTAATAAGGATGAGTTAGATGGTTCGGACAACTCTTGGAATGGAAATGTCTCTTCTAGACATTATAGATGGCATATTAACAATGCATTTCTATCATAACATTATTTGCAATGCATTTCAACAGTAACAGTATTTAAGGTGTATTTCTATTTTAACATTACTTGCAATGCATTTCTATAGTAACATCATTTAAGATGTATTTCTATTCTAACATTATTTGCAATGCATTTCTATAGTAATATAAAATTTAGTTTTTTTTGCTGAGTTTCCTTCTTGAATTAAATTCTTCTTTCAAGTTGAGCTGTCATGCATGCTTTTAATATGTCTTTCAATATTTTAACTTTTTACATGTAAAAAATTAAAATGTCTCAACTGAACTTGTTTGAGGATTCATTATCTTACATAGAGATAGATCATTGATGCATAAAGGAATTTGCGTTTAATTAAACATTATAATCTTATAAATATTTCATTTTCATTTTCCTTCATTTGAAAAAAATTGCTGAGTACAAAAATGCCCCCCCCCCAATCTTAATGCACTGGATCCAATCAATGATAGATCCAGCCCTGTCAGTTGCACAGAGCTTTTGAAACCAGAGGGGTCGATAAGATTATCAGCCGACTGCAATGGTTCTCAACCTTTATTGTATTCGACTGGCACACAAACTGTGAAAATGGAATGAATTACATGAAAATCTAGTGATAAAACCACTAGATTGGTAACTTCATGGTGGAAGAGGAGTAGAAGCCTCACTCATTCAAATCTCAAAATACATGTTTGCATATTTTGAAAATTTATTTGGCACACTTGGGAGATAGTTGTGGTACACTATTGTACTGCAGCACACAGTTTGAGAACCACTGTCCTACTGACTAGGGACCAGGTGGCACCTGACCTGCCTATAGATCAACCAGCCCACCGTGATTTTGCTAGGTTGCCCGGCATCCCAATCCACCCCTGATCATGTCAGCTGTACACCCAGACAGATTTATCTTGTTGAACTTTGCCAAGTACTTCTGAGTTTTGATAATCATTTTTTTCTAAAAATAACTTATCTTAACATTTAAAAAAAAAAAGGTATTTAGTGCACTAACTGATTAGAACTGGTTTAATCTGATCTTCGTAATCTCACATGTCAAAAAAAATACTGAATTAATATTTTGAATTTCATGGTCTAGATTTATATGAAACAATAACATTCATTTTAAAAGAAAAGAATTCACTTTATTTTTTCTGCAATTAATGTGCTGGTGCAACTAAATTCAATTTAAAAAAATTTTTTTCCATATTTATAAGATGTTAAAATTCGAAAAGTTATGCTCAATTTTCATCTTCTTTAATCAAGTGTTCAAAATAGAAAAACAACAATTTTTATCATTCTTATCAGTCCTTTGTCTATTCTATCTAATTGTCAAATATAAATTTGTTTATTTATTCAAACCAAATGAAATAAAGAGAAATTCATAGAAAAATCATTCAATCAAAATATTCCCCTTTGGCCTTTATATATTTTATCTTTCTTGAAAGCAAGTCCTCAATTCCCTTCCAAGAAAAACAACTGCAAAATTTTTTTGATCCTGATTAGAGGATTGATTGCCTATGAGAAAGTGGTCTAGAAGCTAGAAAGAAAATGGTAATATATTTTGTGTGTATTAATATTCATTGATAGCACTACACTCTAATTCAAGTGGCAGGGAGTGACATTATGATACTAGTCTGAGCATAGATACTAAACTCTAATCCTTGGTAGAGGGCCTGGGAGTGACACTTTGATTTTAGTACACAAATAATCTGATCCAAGGCAGGAGTGCCATCTATACATAAATAATCTTGTCATTTTTTAAAGGTGCTTTTTAAAGGTGCTCTTCAGTGTGGCTAGAGACTATCCATTATGCCATCCAGTACCACAAGGTCAGTTCGAAACCTTCGCTTCAGACCCAGAAGCTGGCATCTTACCTCTACCCTACACAGAACTGGACAGTCAGTAAGGTTGAATCTAAGCAATATATTTACTCACGCACATATTCCTCATCCACCAGAGTGCTCTATTCCTAAGTTGGAAGAACATTGCATAAGCTTATAATGAACGAGTTACCTCACTTAAAGAGTTATATATATATATATATATATATATATATATATGGCATTTTACATACGTGGCCTTGTGTTGAAATAAGCTAAGCTTAATAAAACAACTAGAATATATCTGTGGAAAGTTCAACATAGCTGGATAAAATCATTGTTAATATGTATCAAGTCATGACATTGAAATTAGGAGTTCAACACACTGATCGAAGACACCTTTCTGCTATGGAGCCAAGACCTACCAATCAATTAGGTGAACTTGAGCAATCGCCTAGGATACAGAGGTTCTTGGGACATACTCCAAACTGTTAGAATACAATTGGGGGTGCAGATTTTAAGTCTTGCTTAGGGAGAATGAAACCCTTGTGCTGACTCAGGATGGAGCTGTTTTTCCGTCCGGCAACGGAAAGCAAAAGGTTAATTTACTGAGCAGTTGAGCCATTAGGTAATCTGTTCAACCTAGATTCATAACTGAACAATCTAAGAAAAAACTCAAATAGAAAGTAGGAATTGGCTCAACATAGTAACTGAATTTCAAACAGCAAATTCCTTTCACTGTACTGGAAGACGGAAGGGAGCCAATTTTTCTCAATCTACCAAAACACAATCCTTTTTACAGGGTTATATTTATTTGCCTCCCAACAAAATTAGTTTTATGTAGGGACCCACACATATGTATGGGTAGAGGTAGAAACTGGCTTTAAGGACTTACCCTGGGCCCTACCCTGTTAGTGCAATAGGGAGTTGGGTGCTGCCTGGAGATGGATTACCAGGAAGCTCTATCTTATTATAAGGGTACTCCAACCATGGATATGAATGACAAAAAGGATTAATCAAATTCATGAAAAATTCCATTCAAACCAATAATACCCTCATCCAACACATTTGTATGTTCATTCAAGTCATTTCTCTTTCACCTTGGTAGACATAAGCCCTGGGTCAATGAGAGATGGGTGCAGGGAGTACATTGTACCCAGGTCTGGGGGGTGTCCAAAAAGGACCAGGTAGCCAATGGGGGCCCAGGAAATTTCTGAGATCACAGAAAATGTTGTGTATATTGAAGTGCATAAAAACAGGATGACTAATAGAGAAAGAAAGGGTTCAAAAAAAAAACTTTTGACCCCCTGATAAGATTCTTCTCAAAGGCCCTGCATGAGCCCGTTACCGCACAAGCAGAGAAATCTTTCTCCCATGAAATAGTGCAAATGGCATAATGAATGGTTAAGAAAAGCAAAAACAAAAAACAACAAAAACAAAACATAAAGATATATAACAAATTCTCAATTTATCAAAAGCTACTCTTGAGCTTGAAGAGGTTATGCTAAAGATGATGGAGGATTTAGAATCAACCAGCCAAAACATTATAGTAACAACAAAAGCAGCATGAAGAATGAGTTCTCCAGGATTTCAAATATGGATTTTCAAGGCAAGCCATCAGGTACATAGGCCCTACCAATTTGCAATATTGGAGAACCCAGTCTTTTCCCCATGTCCATTTGTCCTTGTGCTGTACTGATATATCTTCTCGAAAGTCACCTTTGGAGCTGAAACATGGAACTTAACCAAGAGACTGACCAACAGACTTAAAAGCATACAACATGCACACGAGAGAATCATGCTCAACATCTCATGGAGAGACCACAAGACAGAACAGTATATTAGGGAAAAAACAGGATTCTGAGACATCATAGAAACTATTAGGAAACTCAAATGGCCATGGGCTGGTCATGTTAAAAGAATGACAGACAACTGCTGGACATCATGACTCACAACATGGATCCTCAGAGACAAATGTAGAACTGAGGTTAGCAGAATATGATATGGTGAAACAAACTGGAAAGATTAAAAAAATACTGGTTCCATAATGCCCATGATAGAGATGTATGGTGAATCCTCAGGAAGGTTCATGTCCAACAATGTACGATAAAAAAAACAATGATGATGATGATGATGATGATGTACTGAGCTAAGCATAGTAAATATTCAAAAAAAGAAAAAATAACATCGCAGCCTATTTATACCTATCTATCTAAGTTCATTTATATGTATCGATCTATTTATCTATCTACTGGACTCCATCAACCAAAACTGTCAGCATCAACATAATCAACATGAATATAGGTTTACTCAGTTTTTGAATGGGTCTGGCTGACTGACTATCTATGCATGTGTCGAGCATACAGGCCGCACCAATGAAAATGTAAACATTTATTCCTTATATCTAAGAAAAAAAAGTTTTTGGTTGTTTTTCAAATTCTCTCTGAAATAGGTTTTTAGTGTGGGGTTCAATTTACAATGTAAGTTTATGCGGAATAGATCCTTTAATTTGTGTCTACGCTTGTTTTTTTTAAATTTGAATTTCTTCAATGATCAGCCAACAAGAAGCGAGAGCAGTAATTTATTCATTGATCACAACTTTTTCCATTTTTTAAAAATTTATCACCCCTTTCATGGCATGTTGCCGAAAGGAGTAGGTTCCAGGGCAGTTTCTATTGAGGGACTAATGAGACGTCTATCTATCTATCCAGCTAGCTATCTAACTACTTATCTCAATATGTTCATGTCTACCCACCCCCACCACACACACAATTTGGTTTTATGCTGTACTAAGCTATGCATAGCGGATATTTGAAAAAACTAAACACTAATATCCATAGCTTGCGAAAATGAATCATCATAGTATCATCGTGTACCAGAACTAATTATCTGAAAAAATTATCCAAAACTATCCAAAAAGAATAGATCTTCTATGTAGAATTATCTATAAAAAAATATGAGCACAAGATTTGGGCATTGTTGGTCCAAAATAACCATAGAGATCCCCAAAAGCTCTTTTTTGAAAAAAACAAAACAAAAAAAAAAACAAGACATTCAGAGAGTGACTAGTGGTGTACTCATGCAAATTTTCAAGGTCGTAGCTCCAAAAATGTGACCTGGAGCATCCACACACACACACACACACACACACACACACACACACACACACACACACACGCACACACAGAGAAACCAGCAAAGAGAGGAGAATCTGTAGCCCAATTGGCTACTTGGTTGGTTGGGCAATTTGTAGGGCTACAGTGATTCAATATTGATAAAGGTTTATTGTCATTATACAGCCTAGAGTTTTCCAAATGTATTTACCCATGATTCAACTCATCAAGAAGGAAAAATGTTACTGTTACACTTAGTAACGTTATTTTCTGATAAGCTCTATCTCTTATAATAAATGAAGAAACTATTGATCATGGAACAACCAGCTGCCTAATATTGTCAACAATAAAAAACACTAGTGTGAACATTACAACAAAGTAACCTGGATACTTTGCAGGCTAATATCAAGTTTAAGCCTGGTTCAAAGATAAACAATCAGTAATACTTGGATGATGAGAGAGTCATGACTGTTTGTTTTTTTTGGCTTTTTCTTTTATCTTCCACTTGTATCTCAAGGTGTTGTGGGGGAGGAGGCAATGATGTTTGCACTGTTTTTATTCTTGTTTACTTTATTTGTACAATTTACTATAATCCACTTTTGGCTGCAAGGTCCGTTGACAGTGTTGCCAATTTAGCTCCTGTTAGATCCGATTCTCGTTTGGGCAGTGTGAAAATTGCTATTTTTCTGCTGATTTTCAAGGCAAGTAGACAGACGTAACCATCTCGGAAGATTAAAATAATCCCATCTCCTTGCTCCTCTTCTTTCTATCAGGAACCATCAACTAAAACTGTCAATATAGTCAACATAGGTTTCTTCAGTTATTAAGTGTTTCTAGCTGGCTATCTATCTATCTATCTATCTATCTATCTATCTATCTATGTGTCTATCTATATTTTGCTTGTACAGGCTACACTATTAAAGCTAAAGGGTTGAAATTTTACTCCTTATCATGTTCAGAAAGAAATGTTCCTATTTTTTTTATTAAATTCCTGCCCCAAATAAGTTTTTTGTGGGAAATTCAATTTACCATGTAAGTTCTTTGGTCGGTCTCTTACTTTTTGTCTGGCAATGTTCAAACCTTTTTTTCATTTTTTAAATTCTGACTTTTTGGTGATCGGTGCCCAACAAAAGATAAGATAAGAAACTTCTTCACCTCTTTTTCTAATTTTTCAATTGATCACCCCCAACAAAGCATGCTGCCAAGAGAAATTGCTCATGTGATGGTTTCTATTGAATGACAAACCAGACCTGTTAGGCTTTGTGCCACATAAAGCTTAGTAAATATTATGGTAGCCATAAGAGTGCCTCGTCAAGAGTAATGCTTAGTGAGTTAGTCAAACCTACCTTCTACTACTATGTGAATAGTGCAATCATAACTAAGAGCCCAACACTTGTAGCTTTGTGCCAGACAGAGCAAAGCTTAGTAAATATTAAGATAACCATAATGGTGTTTAGTTGTGGAGTAATGTTTGTTGAGTTAGTCCAGCCAAGCCATGTAGTGAGTTCAATTCTCGCCTAATAAACAATTTTGAAGAAGAAAAAATATACTTGGAGGTAATCTGTTTTTGATTAATTACAAGCATATCTTTCAGAGTTTTTTTCAATCCTGAAGAAATAAATTATATTTGCAAGCCTATAATACGTGTTTTACAATGCTATACAAAAGTGCAAAATAAGTCCAGAGCCTGATGTAGTTTTAAGCTGATTTTTTACCTGAAATTTTCTCTGTATGATATGCAATTTACGTGATTAATATTACCCACTGAATTGAAGGCATTGACAAAGAAGGAGATTATGTCGAAAAGTAAATATTTGTTGTGCAAAATAAATTATTTTTCCCAGCATCAGACTGCAGGCTCATAATGTACTTATGTATATTCGTCTACTACTCAACACAACTTATTCTAGCTGCACATCTCAACCCTTGGCTACCCAGTAGATGAAATAAAAATATTGCTCTCCTGAAAGTTCAATCCCTGAGTCAGGTAGTCCAGTGGAGATGCAGATTAACATTACAAGTAAGAATTAATGGTTAAACGCTTTGAAATTTCCTAGAAAGGATAAGGGATGTGATAGTTAAGGAATGAGAAAAACATATCCATGAATCAAATAAAGGGATCTGTTTGACATTGTCAGAATAGTATCAAATGTTACTGACACTTAAAAAAGATCAGAGGGAACAAGAGCTAAAACATTGTAGTAAAGACAACAAAGATGATGTTTTTATTAATCAATAGAGATATATGGAAATTTGAGCTTACAGCTCAGGTGAGTATTTCTGTTCCTACCTGGTTAAAATATTTGTCACATCCTTTTTATTTTCCTTTGATTTTTTTAAGATTTTAATTTATAAATTATTTTATTTTTTGTTTTCTCCCCAAGCAAAGGCATTTAGTTCTGGTTCTATGAAAAAAAAAACTATCAAATAAAGTCATAGAAGTTTCTTGAATATTTGCCAGAGAAGGAAAGAAGAGCCGAAGGCAGCAGGTGGCCAAAAGAGTGGAGGGGGGGGAAGTGTTGGCCTACTGAATAGAAACAATGACTCACAAGACACTGACTCATCAAGTCCTCCTGTAACTATCATCACTACCATCACCATCATTATCATCATCATTTTTGTCATGTAAACAGTTTCTCCGGTTTTGGGGGCTAAGCCACTTGGAACACTATCAGGAAGTTTTATTCAATATGACATTTTCATGGTAATTCTTTTTTTTTGTTATTAAATACGTGCTACCTCATTATAAAAGACATGCTGTTGAGCATATATTCTCAATAGGGGTCCATACCGCCGCTGGGGGCCCAAGTACATTTAAAGAGGACCATAGACGGAAAGAAGAGTAAATGAATTTTTGTCTCTCTGTTAGTTCTGTATTCCTGCTTGATAAGGGGGCCCCTGGAATCTTAGAAGAGCTTGTATGGTGGCCATGGCCCAGAAAATGGTTGAGAATTTCTACTGAAGTGTGCAACTGATGTAGAGTTTTGAGTATAATTATTTTTATTTTTTTCCTGTTGCCGTGCATACAGAAAAAGTTTCATAGGAAAGCTTATCAATATTTGCTGATTCTAACTATAGCAACATTCACAGAGCACTCTTTGAGAGCAGTTTATTGGCTGGTATGACCGTCTTGCTAAAGACTGTCATTCAGTGAGTGTATAGATGCTTGTTGATGCTTTCATTCCTGACCAAAGATTATCCTTTTCTTTTGGATTTTCAATGTATTAGTATAGTAAAACCATTTTTAATGCATTTTCATAGCAAAATTATTTGTAATGATTATCTAAAGTGAAATCATTAGTGATGCAGGCAATCCTTGGAAACACACATTTCTTGAACAGCTACTTTGAATGGCTAAATGTGGCTAGATTTATCAAAATATAGATGAAATTGGATATTACAATTATTGGTACTATATGCTCTAAAAACTCATACAAAGGCTACAAAAAGTATAAATATACAATTTATTGATAAGACATTAACGCTCACAAATAATATTATTCTCAATCTAAAGATCTGAATTTTAAATAATGTTATTCTTAATTTGAAGATACCATTCTTTATATCTATACTGAAATATGTACTTTAAATATATATGTTTATATGGTGAATTTAAAAAATAATATGGAAACACAAAAGTTACATGTTTCAAGAGACTTTTTTCTCTTGTTGTCGAACATCAAATAGGAAAAAATGGTAAAATTTTGCAAATAAAAAGGTTTAGAGAGGAGGGGGAGATGATGCGAGGTTATCATCGTTCAAAAAATTTCTGATCTTTCCTAGTAAAAAAGGGCAAGATATCTTTGTGTCAAAGTTCAAATCATTTGTGTAAGGGGAGTGAAATTGAGAAGGGTTTTGTGTGTGTATAAAATCTTTGTTCAAGGTGCCTTTTCCAAATCCGTTTAGTCCTATAAAACAATATAGACATATTTATCTGAAGGATTGAAATAAAATGGAGTTTAGGAAAATGAAGTTGAAAGAACAAATTAATGGCTTTTATTTTCATTACTGTGTTAATATCTGATCAATACGTTGTGTAATTATACTTTTTTGAGCTTTTGACAAGGCTTTCTATAGCTGAACAGACAAATACATAAACAAACAAATTCAGTGACACTGGTCTTTACATGTATAGATGAGAATAATAGGCGCTCCAATATAGAATTTTGATGAGCAACCGAGTGAGTTACATAGAAATGTAATATAGCCGCTTTTAGCCAATTCAAAATGATGGTTAAAGAATTGTGTGCTTCCAAGGATTGCCATAATGCATTTACATTATACAAATAATAACTTTATTCTGGCATCAATACTTCAAATCCAAAATTGCAAAATTTGGTGCTTTTATGATTTTTTTGGACAGCAATAAAAAACTGAAACTTTAAATGTAGTTGGAACTTTAATAAAACAGTGACTATTGCTTCATCCCCCTCCAGCATCACTATCTCCCAAATTTGATGTATATATATATATAATCATTACAGTAATTAATGATTTTGATATAATTGTTCAACAAATCCTACCCATGATATCACAGGTAACATAAACAGTTAGTTTATATACGTTTAAGGATTATTTATATGCTAGCATGGTACTTATCAGAAATGACAGGATTATTTCTGTTATGTATGGATAAATTCAGCAAGGCAAGCTCAACCTTCAAGAATCAAAAATTTCCATTAGTGCTAAAAAGAGGGTATACAACCAATGATAGTCACCTATGGAGCTGAAACATGGAACCTGACCAAAAGACTGACCCTCAGACAGAGAACCATGCAGTATGCACAAGAGAGAATTGTGCTCAACCTCGCATGGACAAATCACAAGACAGCACAGTATATTAGAGGAAAAACAGGAGTATGAGATATCATAGAATCCATAACAAAAACCTAAATGGCAATGGGCTAGTCATGTTGCAAGAATGGCTGACAACTGCTGGATATGTGGATCCTTAGAGATCAAATGTGAAACAGGGGCCAACGAAATGTAAGAAGGTAAATTCAGATAAGTTCAGAAAATACTGACTCTGTGATACCCATACTAGAGAGGTCTCACAAATCTTTGAGAATGTTTATGTCCAGCTGCAGACTCTAAAGGCTGATGATGATGATGATGATGATGATTTATTTATCTATAATGCTAAGAAGCACATAAAATCACATTTTAAATTTTGTCTATAATTATTCAACAATTTGATATCCAATTCTTGACCGTTTCTGTTTTAGTTTTGTATCATGTATCTATCAATCTATCTCTCTAACTTAACTATCTATTTATATTGTTTTGTATATCTATATATGATATTTCCTAATAATATAATTTGTCCACATTGAAATGAAAAAATAAGGCAAATACAGACTGTGAATAAACAAGATGAGAATTTGGAGTCAAAACAGTTATTTTGGCCTTTGCATCACCAGTGACTGATTTGCTCAGCTGTAAGAGCAGTGCTACATTGAAGCAGTTACTCTATCGGTTAGAGGTTTGATTCCTTCAGCAACCCTATTTTATCTAATTGTTCATTCTATTCATGTTATCTAGGCCAAATGATACATTCACAGTATTTGAACGGGAGTTCATTTCAAATGGAGTTTCAATATAATATAATTCAATTTATAATCATATACGTGTATGTAATTGCTTGAATTAGCTTTTCATATTTCTTCTCTTTTTTAAAATCTTAAAATAAATAGTATCACTCTGTTGGAATTGTTTGGAACAGTGTGGCCTGAATTTAACAATAAAAAAATGCTCTCATTTATTGTATGTAAATCTATCCTCGCAATGCAAGGAATATTTTTTTCAACGACCCCCATTTAGCATGTTTGAAAAGGGTAATCACAGAGCATTTCACTGTGGTTTGTGCGTTGTTCAAGCTTGCTGCTCGGATGTCTAATGAGGGACGCTAGCAGGATGCTACTGCTGCAGCTGCTGCTGCTGATGATTATTTGAGAAGAGCAACAAAGGAAATGTTGTTCAATGGTGCTGACTGATGCAATTACAATGACATTTTATGCTCAGGTTCATCATGTGCTAGTTTGGAGCAATGGTTATGGAACTGGATTGTCAATCAATTAAGTGCAGGTTAAAATCATACCAGTTCTACATGCTGATTTGATAAATCAGTTTGGTTCAATATGACTCTCTGAGCTGAACAGACAAGTGCATAAACAAACAAACAAATTCAGTGACACTGGTCTCTATGTATAAATGAGAATAATAGATGGTGCATTATAGAATTTTGATGAGCAATATTTTACCACTTTGAAATCATTTCTAATATAATTCTATAATCAATTAACATCTTGTCTTAATAAGGACTTGTGTAAGCATAAATGTATCATTCTTTAATCAATGTGGTTGTATAGATCGACTAAGGGAGATAACTATTGAATGCTTATTTTAGAGCCGTCTCCCTCATAAATTTTTTTTGCAAATGCATACAAAATCTAAGTTCATTCTGGTCGAAGAGAATTGAAAAAATGCAGACCAACATAATTTTTTAGATACTTTTTGAGTAGAATGCAATTACAAAACTAGATTTCCAAGAGGAATTATGAATCATCACAACCCATATGTGGAACTTTTTATCTCGTAAATTAAGCAGTGGTGGTGGTAAAATCAAGTTACCTTAATGAAAATAAAACCAGTATGGTTTGAATCATAAATTCATGATTTTTTTTTAAAAAGTAGGTCACTCAAAATGGCGACCAATTATTAAAGTGGAAAAAGGAGTTACCAAAGACTGGATAACTTTTTTGCCTTTATTGGGCTGTGATCAATACAAAGCAGATTTTTAAAAAAAACAAGCCTAAATGCTGCTGAGAGATCTTGGAGAGGAATTTTCAAAAACAAAAGAAATTTTCTCTACTCATTGAAAGGAGTGTGTGTGCAAAATTAGAAATTCCTACTATGAATTGTTAGGGTTGGGCAAAGTCTGGATAAATTGATAAACAGATACATAGATATATATAAATGTCAGAACGCATGAATAACCCAAACTTAATAAACCAGTCTGTGGTTAATAGTGATGAATAATAAATATGAAGGTATTCGTAATTGAAGTGATAGCCTCGACACAAAGATCAAAACGGAAATACTATTTCTTAAATGTTGGACATATTTGTCGTATCATCTGGCTGTATGGCAAATGAAAAAATTCAGAATGAATAATTACTTTGCAAGCAGAAAATGTATCTTTTTGATATTTTCCTAATTTGGGACCTTTTTATAACATATTCTACATGCCCTACATTAGCTCAATTCAGCCCAACCCAGGAAATATCTGCAAGAAGTGGTTACCCTTGAAAAGGGTTGAGACATCCAATCATTCTCTGTATCTAATAAACAGGGTAGGATCATTGAATTTATCCCTCAGAGTATAAGCTATTTACTGGTGTATCGTTTCTATTCAGAAATGATCCTATATTTAAGTGGTCTATTTTAATCACCACTACCCATACCCAAATGAATGTTGGTAATAAAACATTTGGAAGGTGAAGAGAAATTCAAGACAATAGGAAAGGTAGCACAAATTTTTATTTTCACGTGGGCACGTTTTGATGCATTTTGATGGTTACCACCACTTTCTTCAAAAGAACTTCATAATAGTTGCAGAGAAATCTGTGTACTGTTTACATGTTCAAGATTTTAGGAATGAAATGAGGACACATATGTTTATGGTTGTTTAGTAAAAGTGGAAGGGGAAGTTGCTTGTATCTGTATCAGTGAGAATCAGGTTGGTCTGAAATAAGATGGGTCAGTGAGATGAGGGGCCAGGAGGTGTTTGTATCTGTGTCTGCGTGTATTTCTTATTTTGGACCAACCTGACACACGTGATAATGAGAGTGTTCAAGATATAACATCTGTTTTTTCTCTTGAATTTCTCTTCACCTTTCTATTGTCTAATCATCAACATAGATATATAGATACATATAAATGTCAGATCACATGAATAATTCAAACCCAGCAACTGTGATTAAACCAGTCTGTTTTGGGTAGTGGTGATTAATCATTTAAATGCAACTGTCATTTTTTGATGGACTGGAGAAGCAATTATTATCATTACCATACATTAGTGTAATAACAATGATATACATTGGTATAAGAATGATAATTCCTCATCTCAGATATTCAGTAGGTGAAAAATATCTTAGTTTTCATCATCATCATCATCATCATCATCATCATCATCATCATCATCAGTCTTTAAACGTCTGTCGTTGGACATAGACCTTCCCCAGGATTTGCCACAATTTTCTATCATCGGCGACACGGAGCCAGTATTTCCTGAACCTGTCCAGTTCATCTCTCCATCTTGTGTTCTGTTGGCCTCGGTTTCTTATGTGATCGCTGGGAATCCATGTTGTGAGTCACAATGTCCATCAGTTGTCTTTCACTCTTGCAACATGGTCTGCCCATTGCCATTTGAGTTTTTTAATAGTTTCTATGATGTCACAGACTCCTATTTTCTTTCTTATATACTGTACTGTCTTGTGATCTCTCCATGTAAGGTTGAGCATGATTCTCTCATGCACACATTTGCACACAGTTTGTAGATCTGTCTCTTGGTTCGGTTCCATGTTTCAACTCCATAAGTGACTATCAGGATTATAAATACCCTGTATTATAAGATATTTGGTACCATCTGTTACAAAAAGACAGTCATTAAGAATATTGAGACCATTCAGAACCTGATTTATGGTATCAAACCTAATTAACCATCTTCCCCTGCCAAAATACAAAGGAAGTGATATCACTTCCTAAGTACGACAAATGCCAGAAATGCTTCTTTGAAATCTGGTATCAGGAACTAAAAATGTCTCATCCTTCTAGCCTTTACTTGGGTTTTTTTCTTATTAGACGTTCACTCAGGAAGGGGTACTCCAAAAGGTAAGTCTCTGAAGGAATGGGTATGCTACTATTACCATCATCAAAAATTAGTGTAATAACAATGATATAGATTAGTACAAGCAATCGCCTGCCTTGCTATCTCCATGTGCAATGGGTTTTAAATAAAATCACATGTTAACATCTTTCTCTACATCAAGCTCATTGTTCAATTTTGGTGTTTCAGGTATTCAATAAAAATAGTATTGTTAAATTGAATCAAAGATGCATATCTTTATTATTTCAGCTGTGGTTCCAATGATTATTGGATAACCGTAGCCACCAAAAGTAATGAAGGGTTCTAGCCTTTTTTTTATATGTTAGTGTTTATTCAATTTTAGATGCTTTCAAGTGGAAAATGTCAGTGATGTCATAAAAAGAATTTATTCTAACCATATTTATTCTTTGATGGAATTTCTTCATACATGACTTCAAATTTTGATGCTATGGTTGTTTAATTATCGATCGCGATGGTGAGTTTTATTTATTTATTTATTGAATTTATTTAGGAACATCTGTTACCAATTAGATAATTTTCATAGTCGTACCAAAAAATCTCTTACTCAGGCTTTGAAAACAAGGGAGTATTCATAAGAGATTTCAGTAAACAGCTATCAAAATACAGTTGTGATAAAATGTAAACAACATTATAACTTGCTGAGCAATCATGGCCTCTCGGTGTCAGATTATACCACCTCAACAAATTGGTGAAAAGCTCACAGCTGTTATGCTAGGAACAATGTGTTGTAATTTAAATTCAAAATCTAGAAATCTAGAATCTGATATTGATCATTTGGCATAATTTTTATCAATCATAAAAAAATACGAAGATAAAAACAAATTATCATGTGACCAAAGATGTTTGTACAGTTTTCTCTTCTCTCCTTTTTACTAGCTTTAAAAAAAACAAAAAGAACTTCAAATGGCAACAGTCTGTAAACATTTTCAGCTATATGGAATCTCTACAAATCATTTACAGCTAGATAACCTTCAGACGAGTATGCCTACATTAGTAACAAGCAGAATCAACATGGTGGCTCAAAAGTTGATTGTGAGAGCTTTTCAACTGCATGAATTTTAACTTGGAACTAAAGCAGGAGAAGCAGTGAAATTATTGACTGTATTGCTCAAAAGTGGTTCAGGAGGTTTTCAATTGGAAATAAATCACTTGAAGATGCACCTCTCAAAGGATGGCCAATAAGTATTTTTGATGATCAACTGAGGACCTGAGTTAAATCTTACTGGTTCCAAATGAATCAGATGATTTCATAAAGGTTCATCACATATGATGAAACTATTTGTCTGCACCTGAACTTCATAGTAAAAAAACCCAACATCATCATAATGTTTATCCTTTATGGTCGAAGATGACCATGACTTGAATTCCGAGTGGTGCAGCAGCTGTTATGCAATGCGGGGGCCCAGTGTCATGATTTGCCCTAGATTTGAATCATAACGAGGGAGAGTTGCAGATATCATCAAGCCCACTCTCTCATCTCAACCTGCCTGGATTCAGTTACAAGACATAGTCAAAACAACCAGAGAAAGACCAAGATGGGTCGTACTCTATGTAACACTGCACTCTACCACAAGATGTTGGTTTCGAATCAGAGTTGGGGGGAGAGCTGATAGGTTCATACCTTTCTCGTTGCGTAGAGTGAACACAAACTCTTTTAGCCGGAGTTTGAACTTGGATCGCTGATTTCATTTTCTGTGCTATTAAGTGTTAGACTGCCCTCACCTCCAACTGGAAATCTGATACACATGAAAGAAATTAGAATCCCATGAACTCAGTGAACAAAACAAGCTGCAACCATAAGCTTATTTTTTTCACACCAAAAAGTAATCGTTTCTTAATTGATTATTGACCTGTGATGAGAAATGGCTTCTGAACAACAGGTAATCACCTACCTTGCTATCTACAGGTGAAGGTTAAATTTTTCTTTTTTGAGAATTTTGTTTATGACTTCTTCCAACCTCCTTAGTACACACACGCAAACACAAACAAAAAACATGCGCATACACAAACTTTTCTTTACCAACCAAATGTGGCACATCTAAATAAATAGTGGAAACAATCTTTCCACACCAATACAGCAATAATTCTTTCAGCCTGAACTGAGTCATCTTTTAAAAGCTATCAATGCAAAAAAAACATTTAATCGCTGTGAGAAAAAAAATCTGAATTCATGCTTTTATTGAATTATGTTTGCCACCAATTAGGTTTTAGTGGAGAAGCTTAGCCAAATAATTGAGCATTTAGTGATAAAAGCTTATAATTTTGTACATTTATAGCCAGAGGCACTCTAGAAAGAAAATTGGATATTGAGCCATCATGAATTTTCAATGTCGCTCATGGCAGTCATTTTAAAAATGACTTGTCAGCAACAACTGTTTTCAGATAGATTTTCTTATCAGCCAATTTTTACTATACTTAGTTTTCGGGAATTGCCATTTGGATAATACATGTAAGTAACTGAAAATTCAAGATGGTAGTATGATAATTGTTATTGCCATAAAGTTGCATAGACTAGTCTGATATGGATGATCTTAGTATCAAATTATACATTTAATATGATACAGAATTTGAATTTTGAACTTTAAAATTGCTTAGAAGCTTCCTTCTATCCCACAATCATATGATCCCACACAAGACCTCCTTGGTATACTGCTCTCTTAACATGCAACTCTAGGCCAGTCTTTTTGCGAGATGGTTGGCTGTACATTATGCCTCTTCGCAAAATGCTTCTTCCTTGCCTGGTCTATTTCTGGACATAGAGCAAGATAATAAACCTGTCAGTCATGGCCTATGGTACATCATTAGGGGCAGATAATTGTTTTGACAGGGCATGTGTAAGCCCTGAATGTATAGTCCATACAGCCCATGCAGTCTTTTTCCCGTGGCCAACAAAGCTTGAGACCGTGTCACAGATTGTCAATGCATAGAACAGTATTTGTGCACATGCCTTCTCAGGGTCTAGCCCTGCAGCCATTTCATGAGCTGATAGTTATTGACAACTCTTGAAAGTTCTAAATGCCAACCAAAGCACATCTTCTGGCTGTAGACCCATAGCAACTGCATCAGCTACAATATCAGTTTCAATAGTTAGGATCATAATCTTGCTGCACGAGCCATACATTATAATATGCAACTATAGGTTTCTTTGTGCATACAAGGACCAACTAAAGATAGATCAGGAAGTGATGGTTCACAAAGGACTTCCACTGAGGACAAACTCTTCATCCTTTGTCATGAACCACCAGAACAGAGTATCAGAGAGTAAAGCAACTAACTCAGTCTTACTGCTGTCGACTCTGAGAAAGTTTTACCAGTCCAGCATTTAAACATTTGAACACACATATGCTAATTCTCCATGATTGTTGACTTTGAAATGACCAATAAATCCTATGGATTAATTCTGACATCCAGGCCATTCACAACTAAGAATTCAAATAACTTTCGCTGTTGATTATCAGAATGTTCAGCAGGAAAGAACCTTCACACAACACAAATAAAACAAATATGACTGCCATCTTGAATTTTTGATTACTTGAATATACTATCCCAATAGCAATTCCCAAGAACTATGAATGGTAATAAAATTCAACTAATTATATTCCCAGTGTCGTATTGTACATGTGACTGATAAGGAAACGGGTGGCATATAGAAAATTCATGATGGCTCAATATTCATTTTTTTTTCAATGCCTCTGGCTATTAGTGTACATAATTATATGCTTTTGTCACACAATTGGCTTGAAATTTTCAGCTTAACTGTCACAGTATTTTATTCTTTCAAACAAGGCTCTTCTCATTTCAAGGTGAAGTGGGTAGTGTAGTAGTTATTGGAATAGAAAATGCTGGGGCAATTTGAATTCTCATGGCTCTAATACCCTTAGGAAAGGCATAAATCCATCTCTCTCCCCCAACAATGAGTAAATAGCTGGGAAGTTGGAACCCTCTAGCCTCATAATGCAGTCCATCTAAGGTGTCAGGCTAGCTTCACAAAAACCTACAATCGCTACAAACAATTACTAGCCTCCATAGATTGTTCAGAAAATTGAGACAAAATCATTGCCTCATGTGTCACATGACACTGGGGCAACTGAATCAAGCTTCTCATTTCAGATTTAGATAATTTTGTCATTATCAGCATTATCATCATCATCAGTCCTTTGTTGGACATAGACCTTTCCCAAGATTCGCTGTATTTCTCTGTTGTGGGCATCGTAGAGCCAGAACTTTCCGAATTTGCCCAGCTTGTCTCTCCATCTAGAACTCACTTGGCCTCGGTTACGCATGTGATCTCTGGGGATCCATGTCATGAGTTGTGATGTTCATCGGTTGTCTGTCATTCTTGTGACATGGCCAGCCCATCGCCATTTGAGTTTTTTAATGGATTCTATGATGTTTCTGAATCCTGTCTTCTGGATGCATTGTGCTGTCTTGTGGTCTCTTCATGTGAGGTTGAGCATAATTCTTTCATGTGCATGTTTCATGGTTCTCAATTCGCAGGTCTTAGTTAGGTTCCATGTTTCAGCTCCATAAGTAACTATTGGGAGGATGCATTGGTTGTATACCCTTCTTTTTAGGATTGATAAGATCTTCTTGTTCTTGAAGATTGAGTTAGCTCTGCCAAAGGTTTGACATCCTAGGGAGATTCTTTGCTTGATTTCTTCTTCTTTTGAGGGTCTCATGGAGATTCATTGTCCAAGGAAGATGTAGTGGTCTACTTCCTCCAGTTCTTGTATTGCTCAATAAAAGAGGGACATTGTTGTCCTACTTAATGATCTGAGAATGAAGTGCGCTTACTAAGCAAATGGGACAAGGAAACATTTAATTGCAGACTTCCTACCAGCTGACCATAAGTACTTAAATCTCAAAGAATTCAGGCCAGTGACACTTGATAAGAAATCTCTTGAATTGATTTTCCAGACTGGTTTGTTTTTATTTTTTTACAACATTTAATGCAAAGATTTGAAGTAAAATGAAATCCACCTTTGAAAGTAAGCACATTTATATGCTTACAGAATCTGTAATATGAAACGGATCAATTGACTGATATAGTTTTGGATGAAAAACACTTTTAGAAGTTGGGTTATTAGATGTTATCATAAAATCATACATATAATGTCGCCATTCTGTCAATAATGCTTAAATTGAATGTTGACCTCTGACAATCCTTTTTACTTGAATTTGAAGTGCATTTCTGTAGCAAAATTGTTTACAATACATTTCTATCATTTGCAATGCTTTTTTATAAAAAAATTGCTTTTCGATATTTACACAATACAGAACATCTCATATTAGAAACCATCAACCAAAACTGTCAACACCAACATAGGTTTCTTCTTTTTTTTAGGTTGGTCTGGCTGGCTATGTATATGTTGCACGTACAGGCCACACCAATGGAGCTAGAGGGCTGAAGATTCAAACATCTACTCCTTATCATATCTAAGAAAAACGTTACTTTTGTTTTCTCAAGAAATTGCCCCACAAAATTTTTTTAGTTTGGTATACAAATTGCCATATGTGTAAAAGCCAAAATTGGTCCCTTAGTATATGTTCAGCTGTCTTCACACTCGTTTTTTGAAAATTAGGACTTTTTAATGATAACAGCCCAACAAAGGCAAGGGAACCTACATCTACATTCATTATCACCATCATCATCATCATCATCATCATCATCATCATCATCATCATCATTCATTTGGCATCTGTCGTTGGACATAGACCTTCCCCAGGATTAGCCACGATTCTCTATCATGGGCGACATGGAGCCAGTATTTCCTGAAACTGTCTAGTTCATCTCTCCATCTTGTGTTCTGTCGGCCTTGGTTTCTTATGTGATCTCTGGGGAGCCATGTTGTGAGACGTGATGTCCATAGGTTGTCCACCATTCTTGCAACATGGCCTGCCCATTGCCATGAGAGTTTTTAATAGTTTCTATGATGTCACGGACACCCATTTTCTTCCTTATATACTTTACTGTCTTGTGATTTCTCCATGTGAGGTTGAGCATGATTCTCTCATGCACACGTTGTATACTTCTCAGTTTGTAGGTCTGCCTCTTGGTTAGGTTCCATGTTTCAGCTTCATAAATGACTACCGGGAGAATGCATTGGTTGTATACTCTTCTTTTTAGGATTATTATTGGGATCGTCTGGTTCTTGAAAGTTGAGCTTGCTCTGCTGAAGGCTTGCCATCCCAAAGTGATTCTTTGCTTGATTTCTTCTTCTTTTGAGGGTCTCATGGAGATTTGTTGTCCTAGGTAGATGTAGTGGTCTACCTTGCCAAGTTTTGCATCTTCTATCTTGACAGTTATGTTCTCATTCTCAACATGATTGTTGCACATGATTTTCGTTTTACTGAAGTTCATGTGTAGGCCAACTTTTTTGCTTTCTTCGTTTACTTCGTTTAGTTTGTTTCTTTTTCCAAATTTTTAATTGATCACCCACAATACGGTCTGCAGTCAGAAGATGTTGGTCACATGACAGTTTTCTATTTCATGACAAATCAGATCTGTATATTTCTGTCTCTATCGTAACTCATTTGATTTGTTTATTTATCGAAATAATTAAATGTTCCTTCATCTTGACTTTTCTGGTGATGGTTATTACAAAAGCATCAAAACACAGAAAACGTTTTAAGCCTCTTAGACCCAATCAGACAAGAACTCATCATCTTTTGTTGATAATCTGAGCAGCAATACTCATGCAATGTTGAGTTTATCACTCATTTTTCAATAAAGGCACCCCCCATCATTATCATGTAGGTGTTAGGGTCAAAGAAAGCCAACCACATTATAATTGAGCCATGATTGATTTAGCTATTTTGGATCTGGATCTAGCTCTTTTGGCACTAAATCTTGCTATTTTGGGGCTAGATTAATGTTTTGTGGTCTATCCTTCACCTGCATTCATTATAACAAACCAGAGGCCTGTTCTGTCAAAATGTTTCTGTTATCAATGGCTGACATCTGCTGCACATGATCTGCATTTGTGGATCACTCATGACCAGTCGTACTGATAAGTAACCATGTACCAATTTTGTACTATCTTGATGGTGATCTAGTATTTCAATTGATACATCCAGTACACTAAGCCGTATCTTGTCCTGAGTAGTTCTATATTTTATAGACACAACAGGTCTGGTCAGTCACTCAAAAGAAACAGCTATGTCACCAATGTCTTTTGGTATGCCTTGTTGCAGGTGATCGATTAAAGAATTACTAAAGGGCTGATCAATGATTTAATAATTTTTTTCACACCTTTTGTAGTCGTTTGGTAACTAAACAAGTGTAAACACTGCTGGACACAAATCAAGAAACCAATTCAGCATAAACTTATATTGTAAATTGAGTCCTTCATTGGAAAACAATTTGAGGGGTGGGGGATTTCATTATCAATAGCTGATGAGATTAGCTGGCAAACAATTGCATTGAATTGGGTATATCTCATTTTATAAACTCCAGCTTTATGAATGTTAAAATAAAGTTATTTGACTTAATGGACATAACATAAAATCTTTTATTAGTACAATTTGAACAGAGTAAAAAGTTGTTTACAAGTGTTCAGCACTGTTACAAGTTTGTATGTAAGTGTCTATCGAGAGAATAAGTTTTTTAGTTCTTCCTTTTATAAATAATTCTTTCTACTACAGAATGTAACCCTATTCAATGCATTGTTTTCTATGGATAATCATACCTCATTTCACAAACTCCTGCTATACAAACTATACACATGCATATAGGTTCATCAATGAGTTTGCAACCAAATGATAAAAAAAGGCATTTATAATAAACAACAAATAATTATTTGTCAGTGCATTTGAATAAATGGTGATGATTTATCGCAGATCAAACATTATACAGTGAAAATTTCATATCAAAATTCAGTTTATAAAACTATGTGTCAGACTTTTGGATTATTGATGCACCTTTGTACATAGATATAACAATAAGCCCACAGCCTGATGATGAAAAAGCATTTATTGTTACACAACAAATATTTATTCGTCAACATAATATCCTTCTTTATAAATGCAATCAATTCATCATCCTCATTGTCATCATCATTAGCAGCAGCCTTTTAGCATTTGTTGTGGGACATAGACCTTCCCTAACATACACCGTCATGGGCATTGTGAATTTATTTAGCCCATCATGCCATCTTGCTTTCTATCAGCCAAAATTTCACATATGATCTCTGGAGGACCGTGTTGTGAGCTGAGATATTCAGCGGTTATCTGACATTCTTGCAACATGTCAAGCCTATTGCCATTTAAATTATCTGGCTGTTTCTCTGATATCTTGGATTCATTTAATATACTGTGCTGTCTTGTGAGCTCTCTATGTGAGGTTGAGCATAATTCTTTCCTGGGCACATTTCATAGTTCTCCATTAAAAAAATTCAGATCAAAATTCAGCGATTGTCAGGCTACTGATTTTCTGATCCAGCCTTGGATGTAGATGCATCAATAAGTCCATCTCCTAAAAATGAAACAAAGAATATATTTCAAAGAATAAATGTTCATTTCCGAACATGATATCCTTGTCAATGCACTTGATTCGGTGTTAAGTATTCATCATGTGAATTGAACATTATAAAATAAAAAAATATTCGGCTAAAAATTCAGCTAAAGATTTAGCATGTCAGGTTATGAACTTATCAACTCACCATCCTATATATAAGGGCTATTGATTAGCAACTGACTTTGACCTAAAAAGGATTATATGTTTACTGGATTCAATGATTCGTATCGAATTAAGATCTTCAATAATTTTTGTTATTGAAATTATACATCAGATCAAAAAAACCACGTGTCAAGCTACAGACTTATTGATTCAGCCTCATATGTATGTGGTATTGATCAACAACTGACTTTGACCTAAAAAAGGGTCATATGTTTACTGGGTTCAATGATCTTTAATGTTTGTAATAAAAATTACAAGTGAGTGCTCTCAGAGGTCAGCAGAAATTTAAAGCCATACAAACTAGAGAGCATGAACTTCACAAGTTATGGATTCAAACATGCTTAGCCTGAAGTACTGGCAATGCGGGCAGTCACCCAGGGCACCAAGTGCTAGGGGAAGCCTGTCATATAAATCATCCATGTGCAAATGAGAAAGAGGGAAATGGATAGATTAAACAAAATAAAAACTGTCAGAATGAGAGAAAATTCCCTGAGGTGAAATTAAGTTTTTCATGAGTATCTTTTTGTTTATTACTGTAACAAAGTTTTTCATTCCCATGTATTTATTTTTTTCACTGTAAAACAAAAATAAAAATAAGATGATTGTATATTTTAAGGGGTATAAGAGTACAGCTTGCCCAGGGTTCCAGGAAGCCTCATATATATATGTGTGCTATTGATCAAGTGTCAGATGTTAAGGAATGGTAAAGTGTTTGTTTATCAAATGTTTTGGTACAAGATTTATAGTTTTTAGGAACTGAAAGGTTTTTTGGGGTGGAGACAGCAAAAATTCTATGGTGAAATATACACCTAAATCATCTTTTGTTCTTTACAAGGGTTTTTGGTTTTTCTTTTATAAATTTGGTAATGACAACCCTTCTTTGGATTTTGGTTATACACTCGATCCACATATATACCTAGGCAAAGTCTACCCTTTGGAAAACCAACAATAAGATTTGCTTATCTATATAAGAGGACTGTATGAAAAGTATCCAACCATTTGATACAAACAAAAAATAGCCTACCTAGGGCAATGGTGACAGACTACTTCAGGGTAGTCCCTATGGGATTGCATGCATAGACAGTTGTTACCTTTCAGCATCACCATCAGCTGACTTGTTACATTTGCCTTAATTTTGTCTATGGTCTAAAGTTTCTTTGGGACAAACCAAAAAATCTAGAGGCAGACTGGATGACATGATGTTTTGCAAAAAAAAAAACCTGCATGAGACACTGAGAATGACTCATTGTGAATGCAACAGGCACACAATATACAACCTCACACAGTCTATCTTACAGCTGACTAAGTAACCCCATAGGAGAGTGCCTTTGTCAGTAATGTGCAATGTTATCCTTTTATCAGTGGCTAATTTACATAAAAATGACCAACTGGTTTTTGGGATATTCAACATGGCTGGGTTCTTTGCTGACAGACATCACATATTGAATCACCGTCGCCCCCCCCCAAATGGCCCGACCAACCAGCCAAGAGACTACAGATTCTTCTAAATTTGAATATCTTTGTCTATGTGTGTGTATATGTGTGCTCCTGGTCACATTTTTGGGGCTACAACCTTGAGCATTTGTATGCGCATACCACTAGGGAACCATCTAAAGACAGTTTGTTTTTTTTTTCCCCTAAAAGAATGCTTTTTCGGGGTTCCTATGTTCATCTTGGTCAAACAATGTCAAAAATCTTGTGCTGTATTTTAATTTTAGAAAAAAGATCAATATTTCAGATAATTTTAGATAATTTTTTAGATAATTAGTTCTCGTACATGCATGGGCTATGGTATAAGTATCTATATACATTCATGAAGTTGAAAACAATATATATAGGACTTGCTACCTGACTGATATATTTGTGTATCTCCAGCTTGTACTAGAGGTTCCGGTTGGAGCTCTCTTAGGAAAAAGTACCCCAGGACTATTGATATTCAAATACACTTATTTAGTCTCTTCAGATCTACTTTGATAAGATAAGAAAATCTCAGATCCTTTATTCTGATGGGAGATAATTAAATAAAAAAAAAGTAGAAAAAAGATTTAACCCTGGAATGATGATACATAGAAATCACCTGCTTTTTGAAGGTTTGCTTAAGTATACTTTTTTTCTTTCATGTAGAAAAGCAAAAAGTGAAAATAACACTGAGCGTTTGTCTTCTAGTGATCTCTTATAGAGGCATTGCGAATTCTCTTTCCTCTCCTGCAACGTAGTCTCCTAAACCTCCCATGAGCACAACCTCCTACGACTCAGCCTAACATATCATCATCAAGGTTTTGGGGGTCTGGGAATTCTCAAAAGTTTTGGTAATTGCTTCTTTGCTTGATACCATTTCAGTTTACAGAAGGTTTTGATAGGAACGCTCTACATACAGCTTTTTTCATAAAATTTTTTGCATTCAAACAATTTTAGATGCAATATTTAACAATATTATACAACAGTGCATACAGTATTTGTGTGCAGAGTATGTTTTAATACAAGATAGCTTTTCCTTTGTTTTTCTGTAAAAAAACTGAGCCATTCGGTTAAACTGTCAGATAGTTGTTTACAGAGTGCTGCACAATGTTGTTCTCTCTCTAAATGCTTCTCACAGCTGAACAGTGTTCTCAAATTTTCTTCCAACCAGTTTGGCCATAACTCATTCAGGCTGGGATTCCACATAGGTGCACTTTAAATTTCCTGTTCATTTTGAAATAGGCAGCCATTTTGAATATATAATGAGGTCACATGACAATCATATTCACCATAAATATAATTCATATCTTATATTCACCATAGAAAAAAAATGGACGCATATGTTCTCTACAGTGTTTAGATCTTTTATATGATGGAAAGTGCTTAGATCATTTTTTTTTGCCAAGGAGTGTATTTTTGGATACCAGAGGAAACCTGTAACAGACTGAAACCAGCATGTCTCCTTTTTCTATTTAAATATCACATCTGTCTGTTCATTTCTATTCTATGTTTAATGAACAACCCTTTTAATTGTGGATAAGAGAAAACAAAAATAAGTTTCAGGCTATTTCAATCTATCTTTGTGACCATTGTTACTAGTCAGCCAATAAACATTTTGTCTTGTTCCATCTTTGTTTGTTACCAAATGTGGACGATCTGTACAGTCCTATTTTGGCAGTGAGCCAGCCGAAATGAAAATTTGTACAATTGTTTCACAATTAGACACAAGGACACCTGGCTCAGTGTTTCCCAGAATGGCTCAATATCCTTAAAATAGCAAAGTGGAGAATAGAGAATTTGAAAAAATATTTTGAAAAAAAATAAAATAGAGATTTGGGAATTAGAAAAGAAAGTTTTAATAGCAAAGGAACTGAATATGAAATGTCATGTTTGACTGCAACTGAATTAGTTTTCTATGAAAAGAACAAGTATTTTTTATTGGTTCACCTCTTTCATTTTTCAGCGAGGTCTTTGGTTTGAAACTTAGACACATAAATAAATGAAAACATAGAAAATGCATTTCAACAATGTTCCTATTGTAATAAACAAAGTGTACGGAACAGTCAGTCATGGAACCAATTGTAATAAAAGGTTTTTTGAATTGAAATCAATGGGATAAAATGAAAGTTCATGGCACTAATAGAAACCCATCAACCATGGCAATCACTAAAACTGTCAACATAGGTTTATTCAGTTTTCAAATTTGTCTGGCTGACTGGTTATGTATGTATCACGCATACAGTCTGCACCCATAGAGCTAGAAAGCTGGAAATTTAAATATTTACTCCATCTTATCTCTGGTAAATATTTCTCTTTCGTTGTTTGAAAATTACCCTACAAGTAGGTTTTTAGTGGGGGTTCAATATGCAAAGTAGGTTCATGCTAAATTGATCCTTTAGTTTGTGACCATTGGCATACAGTATTCAGACAGTTTTAGTGATCGCTACCCAACAAAAGGCAATAGAAATAGCTTACTCGTTGATCACCCCCTTTTCTAATCTTTTAATTGATGACCCCAAAACATAGCATGCTGTCAGATGTTGAACACATGACGGTTTCTAATGAGTGACTAAACAGACCTGTTTATAATCAGTTCTTTAAAAATTAATCAATATGATAAAACGAAAGTTACCAAACAACACGAATCAATCATAGCACCAATTGTTAAATAAAAAGATTTTACAGCACACCAATTGTAATTGAAAGTTATGAAACAAGATCAGTTGAAAAATTACTTTGTCTTCTGACTTTTTAGGCTGGTATTTGTCTCGATTTTAGGACTAACGGAATACAACCTAGATATCTTTAATTAAGGTCGTAGGGATCTCGCATTGTAATGTTTGTTGAAGAGAGAAATTGAGGTTGCACAAGGGATGTTTCTTCTTCTGTCACTTTGTTTGATCACCTCCGATTGCAAGAATGCGCAGCAGAAGCTGAGTGGAATCTGAGATTTACATTTCTGCATTGTTGCACCTTGTTGCCCCTTCTACTTGATCATCTTTGCCAGCTGGTCACTCTCTTATATTCATAGTCAAAGCCACATAATCGCTCATATATCAATCATATGACCTAATTAGGTGCTTTGCCTTCATTGGACTACATTTAACATTGATTTATTACATGGACATGCTAAATCATGAACTTCTCAAGTCAAGCCACATTGTTGAATATATTACACTATTGAATACAGAGACATACAAAGACATACTGGGTTAACCGGAATTAAAAGAGAAGATAACCTTTAACAAACCAGAACAAAGTTTATATTCTTGAATAATGAATGTATTGAAATAAACACAACATAACATATAAACTTGAATAAAAGCCAATTTTTAAACTACATTTTCAGGTTTAATTTAAGGGTCAATGATTTTATGAATACTACTTTTGAGATTTTTAGATTTATATAAGAATCAAAATTACCATAGCATTAATACAATAAGACTCTTCTTTTCATTATTTTCATTTCTTTTAGTATATATATATATATATATATTATATATATATATATATATATATATATATATATATATATATATATATATATATATATTTATATAATATATATATATATATATATATATATATATATATTTATATTTATATATATACTTGCTGGAATATTCAGTATTCCCCAGGAAAGGAGCCTTTGAAGATAATAACACATGTAACCAAATGATAAATGACATTCTGTTAGTCTGTGCTTTCAATCAATAAAAGCCTCATTTTCCATGTGTCATATTCAGAAAAAAATGGTTGGTTCTATCTATGATATAACAATGAAGCTGAAGATTGTTTTGTGTCTATTGTGCAACAGTATGGCTTTGAAGTACCTTGTTTACTTCTGTTGCGAAGCAATCTAGGGAGGAACAGGATTTGTCATTTTTGATTATGTTCAGATAGAGTTTTGAGTTTTGAAGAGATGATTGGTAATGGTTGTACTATGAACAGAAAGTAATGGTCCAGTCCAGCATCGTTAATAGAATGCCTAGCCTTATCCTAAACCCAAAAACCTTTTATTCAAAAACTGACATTTTTCCTATTGAGGTTTGATTGAAAACAGGAAAAATTTGTTTGGGAAAGAATCATAAAATATGTTTTCTTGTCTTCACTGTTGAAAAAAAAATTTCAACCCAAGAAAATAACTAGATAAAATAAGCTGAAGGTAAATAGTCGCTGGAGATGTTGAAATAATATTTCATCTAAACAAAATTAGTAAGATGCTGGGGGCTCTCCAATTTTGTAGGTGTTCTGGGTGCAGACCCCTCATAAAATTTCAATTTATCAAAAAACTCTGAACTCCCCTTTAAAACGGGACACCTATTATTTTTATAGAATGCAATAGATACATTATACTACAGTTAACTCCAATAGAATACTTTAACAATGACAGTATTGTGCTGTAGATAAAATAAAACTGTACATGTGTACAGAGACAGACAGAGAAAGAGCGTACCAGTACTTGAGCTGTAAAAATGTCTTTTATGAAAAAAATTGAAGTATGAATTTCTGTTAATATAACTAAGTAAAGTAATGTACACATGATGCCCAATGCTTTTATGGTTTGCAAAACCATGCAGTAATTTTATTAGTCTGTGTTTTCTTTACAGAAGCCCTCAAAACAAAACAAAAAACATTCAACTATGGATGAAACGATCACAAATGATCAAACCCGCAAAATAGGAACCAGCAAAATAGAACGGCTGACTGTTAATTACTTTCAGTTTCCTTTTAAAAAAATGACCTGGTATATTCGTCTGGTACATTTCAAGAAGGTGATAGAATCTGACCATCATTTCGGCTGTTATGTTTGAAAAAAAGCAAAGCAAGGGCTCATAGAATTTGACAATGGCTTTTGATGGTTTTCCATGAATAGAAGGAAAAACTACCATTATCTTGTCAAAAATAGAATAGAAAATAATTTTATGGTAAGTAATATTTGTGCCATTTGTGAGAAGAATGATTGATGAAAATCTTGGCATAAAAATTATTTGCTTCCAATGTTTAGAACCTAAGATTGGTCAGGGAATGATCTCTGGTGACCTTGAATGACCTCCAAGGTTTGACTATGTGAGAAGTTGATTCTTATCAATTCTCCATGGTAGATATCAGGTCAATATACCTTGTCATTCAAGCATGAAAGAGGCACAGGCAAAAAAACAAAGGCCTCAGTATTAATATTCATATATATATATGGAAAGAGCTGTTCCAAAATGTGATAAGTGCCATTCAAAAAAAATGTTTTTAATAAAATTAAAAATCAAATTCTGGATTTGAACTTTCTATCTTATCTTTACCTTAAGGACTGCATCTTCATAAAATGCTTGCGATAAAATGAAAAAATCGAAATCTAAAATTTGTTTTTTAATTTGATTAAAAACATATTTTTTAAAATGGCACATATTTTGGAACCAGTCTCCTCATTCATACATATATACATATATATATATATATATATATATATATATGTGTGTGTGTGTGTGCGTGTGTGTGTGTGTGTGTGTGTGAATATATATATATATATATATATATATATATGTGTGTGTGTGTGTGTGTGTATGTGTTGCATATGAATAGACTGGGGCATATCTTCTTGAGGCAAGTTCCAAGTATAGACTAACTTGGCCTTTGCAGGGCCAAACTCCTCTCCTACTTCTATTCCAATTGAAGATGATTACTGCAACTTTTGAATTGCATACATCATGAATGAAAAGTTATTTTTAAAAAAACTCTTTTCTAATATGAATGAGTTTATTTATTTATCAGAATGAACTAAGCCCATGCATATTTATTTGTGACTATTCTAATTTAATAGAACACATTTTTTCAAAAAAGTGGCGCTTATCACGTTTTGGAACCAAACTCACTCACTGTCTCTCTCTCTCTCTCTCTCTCTCTCTATCTATCTATCTATCTATCTATCTATCTATATATATATATATATATGTATATATATATGTATATATATATGTATATATATATGTATATATATATATATATATATATATATATATATATATATATATATATATATATATATATATATATATATGAATAAACAGAACAGGGGCATACCCTCTTGAGGCAAGTTCTAAATGTAGACTAACTTGGCCTTTGGCCAGATTTTTGATCAGTCATTAATGAAGGAAAATGTGTATCTCTTGAAAGAGACTTTATATAATTGGCTTTAGCATCAACAACTATTATCATAAATAGCAAAGTAACTTTCCAAATCTCAATGATTCTTCATGTCGATCTTGAAACTGGGGTTTTCAGACATTGCCAAATCTAATTTTATAAATTTACGTAATTGATAATCAAAGTTATTTGGCATTCCTGGGATAAATTATATAACAGTGTCCCTATCCATTCTTGTTGGATGATTTACTTATCAATAATGAAAAGACAATGAGTAAATCTACTTTTTAAATATTCCAAATTCATTGACACAATAAGTTTATAACCCAATGATGGAAAAAGTATTTACTTTACACAACAAATATTCATTTTTCAGCATAATTCCCTTGCCTGTCTATGCTCTTAATTTAGTGATGTGTATTAATCAAATAGATCAAATATTATGCAGTGGAAATATCAGATCAAAATTTTGCTGATAAGTATGTGTGCAGCTATTGACTTATTGATCTACTCTTGTATAATATTTTTCTAATAAATTGATTCAAAGATATGGAAGAGAGTGAAGGCTATAAATCATGATTTATCTTAATCCATCATTAAGATAGCAACTTGACAACTCTCTAATGTGAAAAATCATTCCTGGCCCTAATGACATTGGATACAAAAAAGAATCAAAAGAAATCTGGAAAAATCTTATTGAAAGATGAAAAACTGGTGCAAATGTATTAATATATAACATTAATAAATATATATGTATTTGTTTTTCTTTTTAGCAAACATGGTACTTCATTCAATTTGTTTTCATTGCGGATATTTTGGCTCTGCAAATCAACTGAATGAGAAACGTTACAAATTTTCTTGTTGAGAATTGTTTTATCGTTTTCAATTGTGTAATCATTTTCTTATATATATATTCATCATTACTGAACTACTAAAGCAACAACAGTAATATTCTCTTCTCATTTTTTTCAACTGTCAAAAATTATTTGGTAGAGTATAATTAAATTGCTTTGTCATCTTTTTTTCAGGGAAATTTTGAAAGATAATTCTAATGTAAAACCCATTTTTACAAAATCATATGAAGAGAAATAGAATAAAAATTCAACAAAATTTTTGGAAGAGTATCTTGTTGTGTCATCAGCAGCAGCAGCAGCCTTTTAGTGTCCATTGTTGGACATAGACCTTTTCCAAGATTTGCTAAACCTCGATATCATAGTCATCACAGAGCCAGTAGTTTCTGAATTTGTCTAACTTGTTACGCCATCCCACTTTCTGTTGGCCACAATTTCACAGATGATATCACATTTTGAGTCGTGATATCCAGCGGTTTTCTGACATCCTTGCAACATGTCCAGCCCATTGCTATTTGAGTTTTCTAACTATTTCCATGATATCTCAGACTCCTGTCTATTCTCTAATATACTGTGTTATCTTATGAGCTCTCCATGTGAGGTTGAGTATGATTCTCTCATGTGTACGTTGCATGGTTCTCAATTTGAGAGTCAGTCTTTTTGTTGAGTTCCATGTTTCAACTATATAGGTGATTATTGGTGGGATACATTGGTTGTATACTCTTCTTCTTTGGACTAGTGGGATTTGCGTGTTCTTGAAAGTTGAGCTTGCTCTACCGAAAGCTTGACAATCTAGTGTGATTCTTCGCTTTATTTCTTTTTCTTTTGATGAGTTCATGGAGACTCAATATCCTCAATAGATATGGTGGTTCACTTTCTCCAACTCAGCTTTTTTGATTTCAGTCATTCTGTCTTTGTCCCCAACATCATTACTGTACTGCTAATGTACATTTGTTTTGCTGAAGTTCATATTGTGTTGTCCACTATGTTGCCTTCAGGTAATAATTGTTTGGTTTATTGTTATCAAAGATATTTTGAACAGAATCTCTCATTTCTTCATTTTTTTTGTTACTTTGAATAACTTTCTTCGTCATTCTGATTCATCATCTTCATCAGTCTTTTATTGTCCATTGTTGGACAGAGATCTTCCCAAAGATTTGTCACACCTCTCTATCATGGACGTCACAGAGCCAATACTTTCTGAACTTGTTCAGTTTGTCTCTCCATCTTCTATTCTGCTGACCTCCATTATAATTTCTGGGGATCCATATTATGAGACATGATGTCCATTGGTTATCTGCCATTCTTGTAACATAACCAGCCCATTGCCATTTGAGTTTTCTAAAAAATTCTATGATGTCTCGGACTCCTGATTTCTTCCTGATATATAGTGCTGTCTTGTGATCTCTCCATGTGGAGTTAAGAACGATTTTCTTGTGTGTATGTTGCATGCTTCTCAGTTTGAGGCTCAGTATCTTGGTTAGGTTCCATTAGAGCATTTAATAAATCTAAGTGGCAAAAAGATATTCAACACTTGTTATTGTGAAGAGAATAAAGGACCAGATTATGTTTTATACTTTTTGAAGAATATTGGATACAACATACCCCCTAAAAAGGCCAGAGAGCATACTGGCCGATACATCATGGTCAAATCAACAGAGATGAGGATATGTTCTTGAATAATTCATATAATACTTTAACGCAGAATTCTCAGAAACCAGAAACAAAAGTGTCAAGTGCAATTTGAGAAAATGTAAGTCAATAGAACAATTTTGTAACTGGAGCTTCTTTTTAAACCATAGATTAAATAATAATTTTGACTTATGTACCCCACATATTTTTATATAACTGAATTTGTCTAATTTTGTTACATCTATGAAGTAAGAAGGAAATCAACTCTCACCAAATAATTGAGGCCTACGAGGAAAAACGTTTTTCATAATTCTAACTGTTTACAATATATCAGGTTGTTCAGAAAGTAATTATGTATTTTTGTGTTTGGAAAGTAATTACATATTTTCGAATCACAATCGCCATTTTTAAACCTTTGAAACCACAGCTGGCATTTATGAGCTTTCAGTGCACCAGGATACAATTTACAAATGTTTGTCACTGCTTTTCAAAATTCATAGAGTAAGCAATGGAAATTATGTTGCTCCATAAAGTCTCTATCCTCCATGGGGTTAATCTATACTATACACTAAAAATGACACTTCTGGAGAGAAGAGATGAAGTAAATCCAGTTGCTGTTTTGTACCATTTAAGCCTGGTCTTTCCTTAGTTGGTTGGTTTATAATTTATAGCCATCAAATATATAATTACTTTCCAAACACCCTAATATGTTTGTGTGCTGGATTAAAAGAGAAATTATCCAATTTTGTCAAGAAAAACAAAACATTTCACATAATTCTAGCTGCTTACAATGTATTCTTGTCTGCTAAATTCGAAAAACAAATCATCTATATTGTTATATTGAAACTTTGATGGAGAAAAAAATTTAATAGTTACTTCATGTGAGTTTTAAAGTGTTACCAGATTTCTTACTCAGAAGTACTCGATTGATAAAGAGAATGTTCTTAAATTCAAGCATCTTCATCCATGAGAAAAAAGCTTTCAATTGATTTTCATTATATCTTTAAACTGTGAAAAGGGATAGAATGATTACGATATCTGCTTTTTCAGTGATAGAGATTTCTCTATAGATTAAAAAACAATCAACAGATCAGAATTTAAAAAACTTTTTTTTCAAAGTAAAACAGATTCAGGGATACAATTGAGAGAGATCAGATATTGAGAATCAATGTTTATCGGATTAAACAGGTTTGAATGTCATGAAAGCAAAGGATTTTTGTTGCAAAGGATTATGTAGTGAATTATATAGTAATTGACTGAGCTTAGTTTTTAAGTGACAATCACGTGCTGTGTTTGACTCAAATTGCATTTGATACACCAGTTCTAAAATGATCTGCAAAGTTAAGCAATACTGAGCCTAGTCAGTACCTAGATGGTTGACTGAGTGGTAATACCAGGAGCTGTAACCGGTTGGGGAGGTATCCCCTGCAACCATGTGTACTGAGCACCTCATTCCTTTGAAAGCTTTTGGCATGGTCAATAGCAGGTGGGAAGTGGAACTTGAGTAAAAATTTCCTTCATACTAAGTGCCTAGGCACAGCAGCTCAAAGTCCTGAAGCCGTTAAGACTGTCTGCCAAGACAAAAGGAGCCATGCGTACACAAAACTATAGAAATCTTTCTTCATTTGACCAAACTATGAATTTGCAATTGTGTATTTGATCATTTGTTCATTTAAAGCAGTCAAAGTAGTTTCTTCAGTTTTTAAGTGAGCCTGGCTGACTATGTATGCATCACATGTACAGGATGCACCAATTGAGCTAGAGTGTTAGTAATCTTAAAATTTACTTTTTATTATGTCTTGAAAAAAACTTTTTTTTGTATTTTGAAAATCACCCCACCTAAAAAGATTTTTAGTGAGTTGTTCAATTTGCAATATAAGTTTATGCTAAATTGGCCATTTAGTTTCTGTCTGGTACCACTCATGCTTGTTTTTTGAAAAATTCAGACTTTTTAGCAATCACTGGCCAACAAAAGGCAAGAGGAGTAATTTGATCATTTATCACCCGTTTTTCCAATGTTTCAATTGATTTGAGTCACTCACCAGACCACATTATCTATCATGTATTTGAAGTCTGAGAATCAAATAAAACCAACAAAGCTCTAAGAAACAACGTTTTTTTTTTAACAGACGTGATCAAATCGTGGGAAGTGCGGAGAGATGCAATGGTTACTGACACCAAAAGCAGAATCAGCTGTGCAAATTCAAGTTTCGACCAATACTATATATGTTCGCTTTGCCTTAATGCCTTTGGGAAAGGCATGGATTCACTTCTTTCTCCACCCTAGCAATGTACGTAGCTCAGATGATCTTGAAAGAAATAAGACGTAAAAGAGGTCTTTTATCATTTATTTGCACGGAAATCGAGCAGTTGGCGGTCTATTTTTTTTTTCTCTCTCCTTCCCTGTTAGGCAGTCCATCTACGAAAAGGTTACTCTGACATAAAAGACCTACAGCTTGGCAGTCACCGTAGCTGGTACCAAGCCCGGGCAAAGGAAGAGAGTTGAGTGTGGGGCTAGCGAATCCACCCTGTAAAAAACCTACTTGTTGCAGTGTGCTTGCAACCTTATGTTCCATAAGAAGCGAACAAGAATGAATAAACAAAAACTATATCAATGGGTTAGTCACTCAATAAAAACCGTCACCAACCCAACATTTATTGGCAGCATGCTATTTTGGGGGTTAATCAATTAAAAAATTGGAAAAAGGGGTGATCAATGAATGAATAAACAAACAAAAACTGTACCAATGGGTTAGTCACTCAATAGAAACTGTCACAAAACCAACATCCATTGGCTGCATGCTGTTTTAGGAGTAATCAAACGATAATTTGGAAAAAGAGGTGATCAATTAACGAGTTACTTCTGTTGCATTTTGTTGGGCAGTGATCACTAAAAAAGTCTGAATTTTCAAAAAACAAGCATAGGTGCTGGCAGGTACAAATCCAGGGAACAATTTTAGCATAAACCTATATTGCAAAATGGACTTTCCACTAAATACCTATTCAAGGAGTTTTTTCCTAGACATAAGGCGTAAAAGTTTCAATTTTCAACCCTCTAAATCCATTAGTGTAGCATGTACATGGGCTACATACATACATAGCCAGCTAGACCAACTTAAAAAGTGAAGAAACCTATGCTGACAGTTCTGGTTGACAGTTTCTAATAATTAGCATCAATTCATGAACTTAACAAGACGGAGGAAATAGTGAATACTGAAAGAGAAACCACTGGAAGGAAAACTAAATAAAATGAATCATATCTAAAAACGCAATTTTATTCTATAATCCCATGCTTGTAAAATGTAATTTAATATCTATCATGAAAATTGATTTAAAAAAAGAATAAATGATCGTTCTTTGATAGCAGAAAAAAAGAATGCCCCACTGAAAGGGAAGCCGCTGAGATTTTTTTTCTCTCACGAGAAATTATTAAAAGAAAGAAATAATGATGTCAGTTAACAAAGTGACTTATAGGCACATCTAAAAAATGGACAATTTTAATGAGAAGAAACCAGAATTAAATCCCCTTGTTGAGTCTATGACATTTAATTCTGTTAGTTCAATTTAAGAGCTATACATATTAAAGAAATAAACCTCTATGCAAAGAAAAGTTAAAAGTAAAAAAAGACCTTGCCATATATATTTGTTGATTCTGATAGTCAGAATCAACAAATACATAGAAGTTCTTCATAACCTGAAACATTTTACAGAACATTGTGGCTCTTAAGTTTAAAAAATATTTTTTTTAGTTTTCTTGGCTTTTTGTTAGCTGACTACTGCATATCTTAAATAGGATTCCACTTAATATTTCAAGATTTCCATTAGTTTCTAATCTCCTTTGCTCCAAGGGTACTTTCAAAACAATACAAAGAAGTTTGGTCTTGAGAGGGTTTTTTTCTAACTTTGTCAATTTCGGAGTGCTTTACAATTAGACCATGTGCCAAAGTAGACTTAATGCCATACTAATCAATTTATAGTAATTTTGTGTTAGTACTGAGGTAATAATAAGGTAATTCTATTGAACAGTGAATGATTTGAGGTTAAATAATTGGGATAATTTCAATTTTTTTTAAGGTGGCTCCGAATAATTGAATTAGTTTTTTCATTGAGTTTTTTATGATCTTGAACAAATCTTAGTGTTAGTTATGAAGTCACAATCGTGCACAATGAGAATGAAGCAGACGCAATGCTGATGTGGTGCATTAAAGTATGCAGAAATGGCGCTGGTATATAAGCCAGGATTTGGCTTCATTTTGAAGTGTGGGCAGCACAATGGCTGCATAGACTCAATTTTTTTTTGTGTTCTCTTCAAAGTGTTGGGAAGATAGACTGATAAAATGCCTACATATTTCATATTTTTTGGAATTAACTCTCTCTTTTCTTTTGTGTATGCATGTACACACACATATATATATATATATATATATATATATATATATATATATATATATATATATATATATATATATATATATATGTATACAAATCAGGAATATATATATATATATATATATATATATATATGATATAATACAACATAATATCCAATGTGCAATGGGTTTATTTCATAAAGTTCTTGATACATTCAACATTAACCATCAAGTTGATTCAGAGTAGAGCTTGAAATATAATCAAGTAAGGAGTAAAGATTTGCTACGCAAACACATACTTCAATATGTACATATATATATATATATATATATATATATATATATATATATATATATATATGCATGAGCACAATAATAAAATATATGTGTATATGTATTGATGCATCAAGGAGATCTTAGTTGAAAAAAGTGCTCAATACCATCAATAAAGCAGTTATAAAATGAGTAAATATTTTTCCGAAGATTGTACATTCTGTTTCACTTAAAAAGATTTTCAAACAGAATGTACAATCTGTAATAAACCATTGAAAAAATCTTTACTCATTATACATGTATATATACATACATATATATATATATATATATATATATATATATATATATATATATATATATATAGAGAGAGAGAGAGAGAGAGAGAGAGAAAGAGATAAATCATATAACAATGGGAAAATATTTTCTGAATAATTTATTCCAGTGACTAGTTTTGACTAATGTTATTATCAAAGTTTTGAATTTAAATGAAACATTTTCTTCCAATTCATATTGTTGCGTGATAACATCACATGGCGTGAGATTGGATGCCTAAATATTTTAATGATATTAGAAAAATATTAAAACAAAAATATGGTGTTATCATGCGATAATATGAATAGGGAGAAAACATTTCATCTAAATTCAAAATTTTGATAACAACATTAGTCAAAACTAATCTGTAGAAAAGATATTTGAAAAATATTTCCCCATTGTCATTTAAATGAAAAAAAAAGTGCATAAATATGGGAAGTGGTGAACATATTTTTAGGTGCATGTTCTCTTTCTCTATCATATGCTTGTGAGTGGATAAATATGCATCAACATGAAAAGTGATGGATTATTGTGATTTCCTTTGTATTCATGTATATATATATATACATATATACATATATATATATCTACATGAAAAGATATGCGCAGATGAGATAAACTTTGAACGAATATACATTATACATACAAATATACATCATTTCTTTAGCTGTTGATTATTTAAAAACATGGTGGGTCTGGTTAGTCACTCAATAGAAACCATCATGTGATCAATGTCTTTTAACAGCATGCCGTTTTGGGGTTGATCAATTAAAAAATTAGAAAAAGAGAGATCTATGAATGAGTTACATCTCAAACTTTTTGTTGGGCTGTGATCACTAAAAAAGTCTGAATTTAGAAAAAAACAAGCATGAATGCTGCTGGACACAAAACAGGGATCAATTTAGCATAAGCTTAGATTGCAAATTAAACCCCTTACTGGAAAGCCTATTCATGGTGTGAATCTTCAGTAATCAAGAAGTTTTTTTTTTCTAGACATAATAAGGAGTAAATGTTTAAATGTACATGTGATACATACATAGCCAGCCAGCCAAACTCACCTAAACCTTAAGAAACCTAAGTTAACAGTTTAGGTTGACAGTTTCTGATAGGAATACTTTATTTAGTACAAAGAACAAGCCAAACCCTAAAAGTTCTTCTGAAATAGTAAATTATTCAACAGCAAATCTACTTATTATTATATCACCGGAAGGCCCAGATACTTTTAGAAGGAAACTCGGCATAAAAACAGACCTCCTATTGCTCTATTTCTGGGCAAATAAATAATATAGGACTTCTTTCACATCTTATTTCTTTCAAGATCATCCAAGCACCATAGTCTCTCTGCCTTTTGAAAATAAATCTTTTTTCCTAACAGCATTTATTCTCATATTAATAAACCAAGGACTGTACTAAGAATGACAACTTCAAAAGAAAGTATCATGATAATCAGTGGGTCACTGGAGCACCCCTAAGCTGATGAACCAAGTGTTACTTTGTGTATGGTTTGAGGCAGGATACGAGTACCCAGTCTAACATTACATCTTCAAGAATATCTTACTAGTGAGAAGTGGTTGATTGGCATATATTTTTTGAGGATCAGTCAGTCAAAACTGTCTACATAGGTTTCTTCAGTTTTCAAGCAGTCTTGGCTGACTAGGTCTCTCTATATATTAAGTGTACAGCCTACACCAATGGAGGTAGACAGCTGAAAATTTAAGCATTTACTCCTTATGTCTTCATAATAAAACCTTTCATTTTTTAAATTCCCCTTCAGTAGGTTTTTATGGGGGGCTCAATTTGCAATTTGAGTTCATGCTAAATTGGTTCCTTGGTTCACGTCTTGCAGCTTTCACACTTATTTTTGGGAAATTCGGACTCTTTTTAGAGATCACTTCTTAACAAAAAGCAGGGAGAAATGATTTATTCATTGATAATTATTCTTCTAATTTTTTAATAGATCACCCCCAACAAAACATGTCAAAAAATGTTGGTCACATGACAGTTCCTATTGAGTTTCTAACCAGACCAGTTTTTATTTCATTTTTTTTTTTCATTATATCAAGAGAAATGTTAGTTTCTATTTAGTGGCAGACTATGGATATTTGATGACAATGTTGAGATTTTTTTTGAAGAAGGTAGAAATAATGAAATGAAGAAGAGTGTTTGACAAAGGAGAAGAATGAAGGAATGAAAGAGAAGAAAGGGATAAGAGAAAAAGCCTCTACAAGGTGGAAGAAGAGTTATGAATCAGACAGGTGAATAGGGGGCATAGCTGAGGATGGGTGGAGGGAGGCGATTTTGAATCCCCCCCCCCCCAGTATTCATGAATAGTAATTCACCGAAAGCATTTTTACTAACATTATACAATAACTTATTTTCACTAGATATTGGAGAGGAGTGGGGGGGGGGGAAAGAGACAAGTACACCCTTCCAAGCCCCCAAAATAAAAGTGTTAGATGAGAAGAAAGAGGATTATTGACTAAAAATTGACACAAACCTGGCTACTGCAGGGTCAAACCCCTCTCCTACATCTACCCTGAGTGAATATGATTACTGCCACTTTTCTATTGTGAATATGATATATAAAAGATTACAAAAATGTATACTATTAGTATAGATGTATTTATTTATCAGAGTGAAATAAGTAAGCCCTTTGCATTTCTGTAAGATAAATTCTGTAAATATATGACTGGTCAGTTTGGTTCAGTCAGTCAGAGAGCCAGTTACCAATTATTTGGTTGTGGTTTCAAATCACAGTAGGGAAATGTTGATTTCAGAGATGCATTCATTTATCAGATAGAAATATAACCCTATGTATTTTGGTAGATATGTAAAACTGATTAATTTAGCTCAGGTGGAAAGAAATGCAACTACTGATCAGTTGGTCATGATTTCAATTTGAAGTAGAGGAAGCTTTTACTCTGCTAAATCTGGTGAGGGTTGTTCTTGTTACAGTAGGAAAACAAAGTCAACTCAAGGTTTGGACAGAAGTTAGACAGGAATAGTTGAGAGGAGGTGAAAGAAGAAGAGGAAGTGGGGAACTGGTAGAAAGAAGAAAAGTTGGAAGAAGAAAAGTTGGAAGAAGAAAAGTTGAAAGAAGAAAAGAACCTAGTCCAAAGACAGGGTCTATGAGAGTGGGGGGACGTGCAATGAGTACAAAGGGAGAGAGCTCATGGCTTAATCTCCCCACCTCTCGTAATGGATGAAAACAGGATGACTAATGGAGAAGGGAAAGGCTTCTTTCGCAAAAGAAACTTTGTACTCTCTGTTAGAATTGCTGTCAGAGGTCGCCTGAATCAAAGAAGAGATAAAAGGAAGAGAGAATGTTGAAGGATTATAATAATGATAATGCATAGGGAGAAAACCCTAACTCATCAATCAAAGTATGAGAAAAAAAAGACTTCATTCTCCAACACATGATCAATTTAAAGAAATAATCTACACAGGGCTATCATTTTGAAATAGTTTATATACCCAAACTTTTATCTACGCAGAATGTATGTTGAGAATCATTGCAAGAAAAAAAGTCATGAGTATCAAAAGTAAAAGTGCGAATTGAAGCCAAATCTCTGGAACATTATCAAAAGGATTTACCCAGAATGCAAAATGTAATAATGGTTTTCGATATTACCACTTGAATTACTTCAGTGTCGGAATGGTGTATATATCTATCTATATGACATTAATTCTTCTAAACAAACAGTTTATCTATGTATCTATTTTTGATTATACCTTTGATTGTAGTTTTTGCATCAGCCCCCAAAAGGATTCTTGCTTTGCAGAAACCACCTCATCAAAAACCCTTCCCAGTATCCCAACATTAGACAGATTTCCTCTCACAGAAAGAATCAAAATCCTCAAAGAAAAAGAAATCATGAAAGGAACCGCTTTTCATGAAGATTAAAAGACAATAAAGGAAATGGTTCTCTACTAACCTGATCTTTGTAATTTGGCAAATTAGCCCTGCTTCTAACCCTATGGAATGATCAAGAACAGGGAAAAGCTCTTTTTTTTTTCAACAAACAAAACCAATTGGATAAAAGTATTGTATGTTGAGAAGTCTATGAAAGTTTTCCTTTAAAGCTGGTTGTTTTCTGGTTTTCTTCATAATAATTTGTTACACATGGAATATTGTTTTTTGAACCAACAAAAAACAGTGAATATTTTTTCCGAATGTGACCCAATTGAAGCAGTACACTTTTTCAAACGATCCTCTAATGATGATATGCCATTTCTATAGAATCTTTCAAGATTAGTAATCACAAATTCAGTAAAAGCCAAAATTAAAGCTTCCCTATCATTGAAACTTTTATTATGGATATAAAGTTCAAAATGTAGAAGAAAGGTATAGTGAATAAGGTTGATGCAATTATATTAGTAAATCTTCCACTTTTAGCATAATCCTTAATGATGTAAAAAAAAGAAGATATTTCATGTATAACAATAACATAATAAATTAGAACTGCTATTTTTTTTAAAGTATTGCTGATATTTTTTTGATAGAATTTATTTTTATTTTTATGATTGATTTACATTTTTTCTATTGCTTTGACTTTTTTGTTTGCTTGATTGAGTAATTTTTTTTGCTATTTCTTCTTTTTTCTTACATTATCTTTTTCTTCATTATTTCTTTATATACATTCTCTTTCATTATTTTAGACATTATTTGCCCCAAAGTTGTCATCAGTGTTTGAGAAAACGGTGTAAAATTTCAGGCTAATCCAGCCCATTGCTCTCCTCAACCATAAGAGTCCCCACACATCAATGGTTGCCATCGTCAAGTAAGTATTATAGGTAGAAAGGAAAAAAATTGACACAATTTACCTCTATATAGTATTAATTCCTCTAGAAAAGCAATTTATCTAATCATTCATTTCTGGTTATACCTTCAATTGCAGTTTTTGCATCAGCTCAACAGTTTGAAAAGATATCATTGGGAAGTCTGTCAGGTGAAAAAGAGTTAGAAAGAGTTCATTCATTGATCAGTATATATGGATGAATGATGTCTGTAAAATATAGATATATGCTTGTCTGTTGTTCACAGTAGAATTAACAGATGTTACTTCTCCTGATTGTTTATGCCATCATATTGGTTAGAGTTATCTCCCATTATGATATCAAGTCATATTTTTGTATCACAATGCAAGGATATCAATCAATTTTTGAACCCATTATATATTGGTAAAGTGGTTCTACAGATGCCTTTAATACAGCAAAAACTGGTTGAAATATACATATTTTTTTATTATTGTCCTAAGCTCTGATTACCAAAGCCGTAGTGTGCCAGGATCCTTGTAAAGTAATAACACAGTTTTTGGATCACCACTTATAGGAGTGAGTCATAAATATTCATCATGTGCTATAGACTGCGGTCTGTTTAAAGCCCAGCCTTGTTCTGATTCTAACACCAAGAGTCAAGTTAGCCGGACCCTACACCTAATATTCTTACACTTTTTCCACAGTTTTGGCATTGTGGCCGATTTCTTGACGCCATTATTGTTGAAAGAGGTTATTTTATCCAAAAAGTTGAATAGTTTGGCAAAATAACATTGCTGATTGCTAAATTCTCATGTACAATGTGCTCCTTACTGCACATGCACAGTAAATTGCAGTTTTTAGGGGAAGTATAAATACAATTATTCTGCAAACATCACTCGGGCCTCTATGATATATCTGCTATCAATATAACAATCGTTTCAGTCAAGTTATGACTACTCCAACTACTACAATGCATCTTAGTTCACAAACTATCGGTTGCTCCTCTATCATTTTATACATGTCCTTATTACACTAATTGGTGATAGGTAAAATCACAATAACTTTCTTACTAATTACAGTTGATCAAAGATTTTAGCACTTTTAGATCTTGGAAAGCACTTTTACAGGATAACAAGTTCCACTAAAATGAATTACTTTGAAATTTTTTGTCACGTATCTCTAACTAGATCTTTTCTTCCTATTTTCTTTGTTTCCTTGTTAGTCTTTATTATTATTTTTCTTCAACCACTATACTTCTTCCTTTCTTTCTTTCTTTTTCTTTCATTCATTTTGAGAAAAATGCTTTTGTTTTGTTTTGTTTTATTTCGTAAATTTTAGGATAAGATAAAAAACAAACAAACTGTTGAGGATGTTCTTTCTTTCACTTTCTTCCCAAAGACATAAGAAAAAGAAAAAAAGAAAGAGATGGGTATTATTTATTTACCTCCCTACAAAGGAGGACATTCAATACTATAGGTTCCCCACCTAGGGGCCACACAGGTCCTCAAAGATATTATTGTCAAGTTGGCAGACCTTTTAAAAGAGGCAACTGCTAATAATAAAAATACTTACTTGTCAATGGCAACTCTTTGGTTAAAGGGTGCAATAGGATTGATTTACCCAAAATTTTACACCATTTTGTCCAAATTTAGGAGGGGATTGCAGTTGCTCCCCATGCTCAGCTTGTGTACAACCACCTATAATCAAAACACATAAATGATTATTTCCTGAAGTAATTTAAATGATTTCTTCAGTCAACCCCTAAGAAGGAGGAAAAATGAACGTTTGACTCAAGGTGGCACTGGATGGAGCACAGAGTGTTCAAAAGACATAAAGCCGGACGTCTGGTCACTCTGCTGAACGCTGGCACTCTGGAACTGGACATTTTAATTCTGTAGGTTGACGAGGATATCCTGTGCCAGGTAGAGAACTAACATTAACAAGCTCAATTAGTTCACAGCTAGCTCATTATGAAAAGTTCTCCATAAAGAGAGAGAGGGTTGGAAATACATACCCTGACAACGATATATTCGGTTATTCTTAGAAATAATTCAACAAACCCATTGGCCTCTTCAGCTGAAACAAACAGGTGACCTTGGACTGAATTTAGGTAATTAACAAATAAATATCAACTGAATAGACAGTAATGGAAAGGAAAGAAGAGAAAGAAGAGAGAAACTCTAATGATGGGTGGGAAGGAAAACGAAGAAGGAAATAGAAAGAGAAATTGAAAGAAAAAAAAAGAAAAGTCTGGTTAGTCACTCAATAGAAACCATCATGTGACAAACATCTGTAGGCAGCATGCCATGTTGGGTGTGATCAATAAATAAGTTGCTTTTCTCACTGGCATTGATTCCTACAAAAGAGCGAATTTGAGTGCTGCCAGACACGGAGTAAGGGACCAATTCTGCATTAAAATTTTTAAAAAGGCCGAGGGGTTCATGAATGGAAAAAAAAATTTTTTTCTTGATATAAAAAATAGTGAATATTTCAATTTTCAAGTCGTCTAGCAACATTGGTTCAACCTGTAAGTGTTATACATACATAGATAGTCAACTAGTCAGGCCAACTAAAAAGACTGAAGAAACCTATGTTGACAGTTTTGATGACAGTTTTGGTCGATGATTTCTAAAATCAACTGGATAGAAAATGACGTAAAGGAGAGTGGAGAAAAACCCCGAAGTAGATTAGATGACGGAAGCAAACAGAAATAAAAGAGCGGAAAGAGAGTGATAAAAGATGAAATCAGGATAAAGAAAGACAAAAAAAGGAAGACAGAAGAAAATACTTAAAAGAGAGAAGAAAGAAATGAAAGAAAACATCTATAAGGAGAAAGCAAGAAAATGAAAAAAAATGAAAGAGAAAAAAAAACAAAAGAGATGTAAGATAGAAAAAGGAATAATGATAGAAAGGAAAAAGGATCTTGATTTGCATGTGTCTCTTTTCTCTTTCAAGCGAGCATACAAGTTAAATTTTATCATTCACCTGCCATAAAATAATTGGCGAGTTGGTCCTGGCAGTCAGTGAGTTCAGTCCTCAACAGGTGGCCAACTAATATTGTCCCTCTAAGAGGTTAAGTCATTCAGGCTGGGAGTGCACATATGTGCGCTTTAAATTTCACAGCCATTTTGAATATGGCAGACATTTTGAATTCATGATGAAGTCACATGACCATTATATTTGTATAATTTTACCATAAATGAAATCCATATTTTATATAACCTTCGAAATGATGTATGACTTCTTAAGGTTTCTTTAAAAAAATAACTGTTCTTGTTTTGTAACCCTTAGGAAAACTCAGGTCTGAATGAGTTAATTGAATTAAAGGCTTTGGTTGGAAATTCTCTGAAGGTTAATAAATATGGTAGACACTTGAAGAAGGCTGGAAATTACAACAGCCAAAATGGCACAACCATAACATTTGAAGGATCAATGATTTAATGATCATGATATATGATACATACCAGTCAAAAAGCATCAGGATTAAAGGCAACAGTTAAAAGGACAACAGTGTAGTACAGACTATTACAAGTTACAATTGAGTTCAGTCAAAAGGTATCAATCAATAATGTCAACACATTAGTATGAATATTTCAACTGAATTCATCCTAATTAAGTTTTTCAATTTAGTATTTTTTGTTAATTTAAATGAATAAAAGGTTTTTTAAAAATATAAGATTAGATTATTTAATTAGTGCAAATTCAGTTTAAATATTCATTCTGCAATATTGACATTACTGACTGATGCCTTTTGACTGAAGGTGATTATGCACTACACTGTTGTCTTCCTGACTGATGTCCTTTGTTTTAATGCTGGACATACTGGGCTAAGATAAGGACATTGTCCAAATAAATCAATGTATAATGATGATAATTCCTCATCCAGGCAAAAAAATTGATTACATACATACTTGTAACTATGTCAGAAGTTGCTTTTATCAATTGTTTTTTTAAATTCTTTGATGTTTAAGAGTCTGATTTTTTTTTAGACAATCAATTATTTCCAAAGAAGTTGGCAAATAGTGACAAGCCAATTGATAAGACAAGATCAACTGCTTGAAATAAAGCAAAAATAAACACATCAGCTTCCTGAATAAAACAAGATTTTCCGGTATCTTTTTCTTTATTCATTTATTTATCTTTTGGCCGAAAAAGATTTACCAAGAAATTGAAGAAATTGATATTAGAGCATTTGTTTCTTCATTTTTTTTTGTAGCTTATTCTTCAGTTGGTGTGATTTAGGTGTATCAAGATATACTGGGAATGAGTCTGAAAAATACACTCACAGTCCCCGAAATAGAGTCTTTAGAAAACGCAAGGAACTTTTCTTTTTTTTTAAAGATAAGAAAAGACAAAAGGTCAAACATTGGATATGTAAGCATTATAAACAATAGACCAAAGGTTAAAGAAAGGGCAGTTTGTAGATATACATGAGAGTTTGTAAAAGAAAACCATTTATTTGACCCCTAACATATCTGGAAAATAAAAACAAGTCAAATTAAGGCAAATGATTCTTTTTATACCCTGACTTGTAAATTTAATCTTTTGACTTTCTTCTGGAGTTAGCAAGGGTGGTCCCTGAGATCTCAATCCTTGGGCATTTCAATGGGGCGGGGGATGTGGTTAGTAAGCTGCTTTTGTAGACCTTTACTTATGTCTTGCGTTTCAGCCACACAAGATGCTCCACACTTGCTGATTTCTGCCAGACTAAGCTAAACTTGATAAAATTATGAGTATTTTGCTGAGGCATCATGGTTAGCAAGCTAGTCTCACAAATCATTACAACTTTGGAGAGTTTGATTCACACTGGGTTGGGTGCTCCTTGCTTGTGCTAAATTGAGCCAAGCTCATATCAGGGAAGGAATTAATGAGAATCATGCTCATAGTACAATGCTTTTGCAATTTGGCTTCATGTCAGATGAGACCATAACATTCACAGAAATCACTGCAAACAAGTTAGTACTGATCTGTGGTGACCTGTGCTCAAAATCCAATATGACCGTCACTGAACAGTATCAATCAATCCCCCAGATTATTCTATGATGAAATTTGTTATGAGAAGTCTATTTCTGGTTTTATTTTTGTTTTTCGAATTCATTTTAAAGTCAAAAACCACTTTTAATGGTCTTTTAATTAAACTTGGGATATGAATTTCATTTAATCTCCATACAAACTCTGATAAACAGATAATCAACGATACTTAACATTGGATTACCGACTCGTACATGTAACATATCTATGATTGTCTAGATTAGGCCTCATTATCATTGTTTGTGCAGCCTCATTCATTTAGGCATAGTCTAATAATTATTTTGAATGAGGATAGTAAGAAGAGGGTAAGGTCAAGAGGAGGGTGCAGTGATGGGAGGTGGGTGCGGTGATGAGAGGATGGGGAGAGAGAATTAACTGGAGATACATGCAAAAACGTGGTAGTAGGAGGGGAGGAGTGTCAAGAACATGTGTCTCCTGTTGATTCTCTGTAAGGTGCAGTGCAGGCTGGGGCTAGGACAAAGTGGTAGTATGAGGAGGGGAATGTTAGGAAGAGGATGGGTAATGGTGGTAGGGTGAGAATGGGTGCTGTTTGTGCTTAACTTTTCTCTGTCTTTCTCTCTATCTCTCCCTCTCCTCACACCTATCCAAACAACTCATGCCTCCTCTCAAACTGCCATGCACAACATTTTCCACCACCTCCTACAAATCACTCCTTCTACCACTGTTATTCTCCTCCCGTTGTTCTGACACTCTTCTCCTCCTACCACCAAGTCTCTGCATGTGTCCCCCAGTGACTCTCTGTCTCACTCTCCCCCTAACTCAATGAGCCTCATTGCTCCTACCACTGCAACCTCTCCTCCCACAATGCATCTCCTCCTCCTACAATTTTCTAGTTTCCTGACATTCCTATCCTCCTACCACAATGTATCTGCATGTCTCCTGTTGATTCTCTGTGAGTTGCATGTGACCTCTCCCTGTCTGTCTCCCTACATGGATATCACCACTTTCGCTATCACATCCTCTCCTACCACCCTTTTCTTCCAACCCTCCTCTTCATACCAACATTTCTCAACATTACACATAAATTAAGCTCATATGGATGACGCAGTACAAACAATGATGTGTAGGCCAGATCCAGCCTATCATAGGTATGCAATACATGCGGTCAAGCCTAAAGTATCTTTATCTATTTATCCGAGAATATATGTTCATTTTCACAGAGATTAAATGGATGTCATATCCAGAACTATGGTTACTTTGATAAAAAGACATTAAAAAGATTTTTGACCTTAAAATGAATTTGAAGAAAAATAATGCTAGAAAAGGATTTCTCCAAATGAAATACATATAATTAGTGATATTACTCAATGATCTCAGGCTACCAACTGTGGAGACAAGAGATTGACATTTTTCGGGGGCGACCATATTGCGTTGCTCACACCGGCCACCACAGGTCAAAACCAAGTTGCTGTAAATGTTATGACCTTATCTAACATCATGCCAAATTGCAAAGACTTAGCACAATATATTTCTATCCAGCTATTAATAAATATCTAGGATCTAAATCCTTTGGTTCTGAAATAGATTAATTTGTGATTTGTAACTTTAAAGTTTTGGGTTGAATGTTTTGATTCTGCTGGAGTGTATCACATCACACTCACATAATGAATTGTATAAGCAGAGGCATAGCAGCAGGGTATTTGAAAATGTCCCCTTACATTAGAGGCGGAACCCAAAAGCTTTATAGATAGTTCACCTACTGCATTTCTACTAAAAAATCTCACTAGCTGTACCTCTGAGTATGAGAAAACACAGAGGTTTACGGTCAGTAGAGAAGAAAAAATCAAATAGAAATTGAAGTGTTCATAACAGCGTGGCTCTGCTAGAGTCGGGTGGGTTTTCAACTTCCGTTGCAGGCCTTCAGGTGGTCGAGAAAGCAGGAACATGGGATGCCTTCAGGCATGTGCTAATAAAGTTTGACTGGAAAAGCTTACATAACAGCATTAAAAGGAAAGACGCAGACCTTGAAATTCTTGCGTATACAAATGCAAAAGTCCATAATCAAGATTCTTTAGACCTTGTCGAGACTGACAATGGGCAATTGCATTCCTAGGTTCGATTTCACCAAGGGCAGTAACGCAGGGTGTCACCCCAGTTTTGCTAACTCAAAAAGATTTTCTGTACTAAATCGACCTAAAAAATGTCAAAATTCCAAAACGTGTTAAAAAAACAGTCAGCCTCTCATTGATTTATCTAAAATAGCTAGAAAATAGCATAAGATTGGCTAAAATTGCTGATATATAATTTTTTGCACTGTCAAACCATCATGGTGTTAGGCTCGGATAGTGTCATCATAGGCATCCCCATCCCCATTGATACGTTAGTGACAATGAGTGTAACAGTTTTCAAGTGCTACTGATTAGACGGATAAGATAGTAATGAGGGAGTTGTTTTCCTGATTTCTCAATCACATGCTTTCTTCACCGTCCACCTCCATGTCAGGCTAGTGATATTTTGTCAAGATATCTCGTAGTAGTACAGAGAATAGGGAGAAGTGGATTCCAGCCTTTCTCAAGGCAAAAGTTCAACAATGCTGATTCAGTTTTCTAGGTTAATAACTGCTATGCGTCAATTTAACTACATGGTCATAATAGCTAACACTTGGGTACTTTGCTGTGGGGTAATGGTTAACAAGCTAGTCTTGTAAATAGTTACAACTGTATAGTGAGTTTGATCCTGTTCAAGAAGCCCTATACTTGTGACAAAGTGCCAGACTAAGGTAAAGAGCACCTTGCTATGGGATGATGGTTAGTGAGTTTGTCTCATAGTCCTTTATCGCTGTGTAGTGATTTTAATCTTCACTTGGTGTCCTATGTTTGTGATCTGGTGCTACACTAAGCTAACCTTAGTTGATATTAGCAGATGTCAGCAGATCAATGTGTTTGTAAAATCTCTTATAACAAATAGAGGTAAGCAGTGACCTGCAGGTTAGGTGTTGAACTGTAAAGTGGATGGTAAGGTTTCAAATCCTATATTGGTTGCAAGTCAAAACTAATTCTTTCAGATGTAAATTTTCAATGCAGAATCAAAATATCCTTGGTTAGATTTTCAAGAAAGTGAAAGAAATATCAAACGTTGCTAAGGGCTATAAATTGGCATTTGAAGATGTTCCTTTCCACTTTCATTTTCACAATCAGTAACGATATTCATTTGACTCTTAAATTCATGGACCGCTTGTATTGACAGAGGAACCCTTCAATGAATATGAATGGATAAAAATAATGGAATTCTTCTGGGGATTGGATTTAAAAAAATATTCAAAGTCCACCTAATAGTCACAGGGAGATTTCCTTTGATACTAACATTCATTTTTATAAAGAGTTAAATCCTGTTCATGTAAAATTGCTGTAAACATTTTTTTCAAAAGGCAAAAATGAATAAATTTAACCAGAGAAAAAGAAAAGACTGAGAAGTTGGATTTTTTACAAATTTTTCACTTGTTATTCATGAACCTGGGAAGTCAGAGTGGTGTGATTAAAATGGGAGCATCGAGCCAAGTTCAAATTCTTGTAGAAACTGTTTGTATTCACTTTGCACTGATGCCCTTCAGGAAGGGATAAATCCATCTCCTCTCCCTCAGCTAAGGGTAGAATAACTGCGTAGATTTAGATCTATAGCCTTAGTTAGTCCCCAGTTTAGGAGAAGGACAACCTTCAATTCAAAACTAGGAGCAGAATCCACCTCTCTCTAAATATTGATAAGAATAGTAACAAAATGAGAGTCAGGGTTAGGGTGTGATCCAACTTCCCCAAAAACTCACTTTTTTAAGCTGAAGGACCAATTGGGTCCAGGACCCAGGATTTATGAATCTTTCTACTTCACTGAAGTGGTTGGGAGAAAAGTGATTTGTAGAGATAGGAGTAAGTTTGAACAGTGGAAAACAAGCCAATTTAAGGTAGTCTAATTTTGATAGTGAACGGTACCATAAAACCACCAGTAAGTAACCCACTGGATAACTTACCCAGTTTTAACCCAGACAATGTTGAGTTGATCCACTAGTATAAAATATAAGTTAAATCTGATATGCATGCGGGTCCTTGAATGTGTTTATTTGAAACCAAAAAAATATGTTCTCTACACTTTGTTACTTCTTTGGTACAATAATAGAAAAGACCGGATTTACTTTAGTTCGCAAAATTTAATACCCGTGTACTATTTAAATTATTTTTTGTAATTTAATCATCACTTTCAAAGTACTAATTTTACACGTATAAATGCACTTTCATACATACAAACACATTCATCTTAATATATATATATATATATATATATATATATATATATATATATATATATATATATACATATATATATATATACATATATATATATACATATATATAGCAATACAGAAATAGATAGATGAATATATATTGAGAGAGAAGTGTAGAACTGGCATTAACTTTCCATCCTAAATACAAAGATGCAACTTTACTTATATCATTGTAAACAACCGTATACACACACAGAATATATACATATATGTGGGTGTGTGGGTGTGTGAGTGTGTGGGTGTGTATTGTATTTGTGTGCACACATTTGCATTTGCATTAATCTACCTTACATTTGTGTGTATGTGTCCGCACAGATGTATATCTGTGCGGACACATACACACAAATGTAAGGTAGATTAATGCGAATGCAAACGTATGCACATACATGTAGAGGCATAAACACACAAGCACAAGCATGCATACACACATAAATACTCACATCCACATGTACATTATCTTGATTCACAAAACAAAGCCGTTCGTTCAGTCATTTTGGTAAAACAATTGATGATCCCCCACAATAAAATTGGGATCCAAATTTAAATGATAGAAATAAAATCAAATTCTGTAGAAAAAATTCACAGTTTGTTAGCAATGATCGAAAAATAACTGACTTGTCTTACATAACATTGTACCATGACATGGGACTTGGTATTAAATTCATGATGCTTCTGAAATAAAAATTCTTCTACAGCAGAAATATGCAAAGTCTAATTGACTATATATATATATATATATATATATATATATATATATATATATATATATATATATATATATATGTATATATATATATATTGAGAAATAGAGAAAGAGAGAGAGACAGAGACAGAGAGAAAAAGAGAGAGATTTGTAATTACAAAGTTATGTATATACTGAACTGTTGCCTGTTATATAATGGTGTTTTTAAGGTCGAGACTATACTATTTTCATTGTAGGCAATATCAGATTTTGACATTTTTCAAACAAATGCTTATCGGCAGTCATTTTTATATAAAGAAAATATTTATAATTTACTATTCATACTAATTTCATTTATAAAATTCTAATTCACTTATATAAAAAATATTGCCTATAAGGATTTGAACAAGTACAAAATCTGTTTTTATTATCTAAGAACAGTAGATAAAAAGCTTTGAAAGAAGAAAAGTTGGAGAGGTTGGAGGAGAAGGAAAATATGAAAGATTTAGTGTTGCTGAGACCATCTGTCAGGATGACGAGAGCCAACCATCTAAGATTGTAGGGGCCATTAAAGATTTTGAGCTGAGGGGAATCTAAATAAACTAACTAGTTTGGCAACTCTTCCAAGCAGCAATGCGAGTTCGCCTTATCCATTTCCTTGATCGATTCTGAAAAAGATTTCAGAAGGATCGGGGGGGGGGGAGACCTTTTCCAGAAATCTAGCTTTCAGATCCAGGAAACTTGACTAAATGCATGCATTGTTATATTGATAGCAATAAAATATGGTTCTTCTGGTACAATGTTCCTGTTTTCAACACTCAGAAATAAGTGATCAGAAGTGAAATTTTTGTTCAAATACCTAATTTGTGCACTGCATATATACGTGTATATATGTATATATACATATTTACGTACATATGCACACAAGGACAAGTATAAAAGCATACATATGCCTAGAAACATACGTAAAAATGATCTGACAAAAATTTTCAGAAGAGCAATGATATATATATTTACTTATGGGAAAATGCATACTTTTGCAGAAATATGCATTTGAAAGCTCGCATTGCATATCACGTGTTCAATCTTCAAAAGCCAGGAGAAGGTTCATGATAAATTTGATCCGCTGGTATTTGATGCATAATGTAGTCAAAAGTAAATAGTGCAAAAGTAACAAGCTTCAAGTGTCACAGCAATTCATTTATGTTGTATTTGATGAAGGAAGCAATTTTTATTCAAGTGTGGATTTCATTTGAACATTTCGTAACAGTTTAGTGATTAAGACAATGGAGTAAATGTCATTAAAGGTCACACAGCTTAGTTGGAGTTTCAAAATTTCATTCTTTAAAATTTTCTTTAAAAAAGTGGGAAAAAAACTGATTTTAAGAAATTTGAATAAACCACATTGAAGGGTTAGAATTAGTACATGTACATAAAGATGTGTGGGTGTTATATATATATATATATATATATATATTATTGTGTCATCCACAGACAGCTGTTTTATTGTATTACAACTCTTCAGTGTGGCTATAGACTATCCATTATCCCATCCAGCACCAGGAGGCAGGATTTAAACCTTCGTTTCAGACCCAGAGGCCGGTATCCTAACTCTGTGCCAAGGAACTGGACAGTCAGTAAGGTTGAATATAAGCGATATATTTATTTTAGTGTATATTTCCCATCCACTAGAGTGCTCTATTCCTATCGAAGAGCACTGTATACAAATACATATATATATATATATATATATATGCATATATATATATATATTTATATGCATATATATATATATATATTTATATGCATATATATATATATATATATATTGACATTATTTGGCCAGTAATCCTTAAGGAACATCTTGTTATCATTTCATTAGATTTTTCTTGTTTCTGCACAAGCAAACGTATGTTTGAATCCAGTGCGTGTAAGCTGAAAGCCCTGAGTATAACACTTTTCAAAAACCATTACACTCTATGGATCCAAACATACGTTTACTTGTGCGGAAATAAAAATTTAATAAAAAATAACAAGATGGTTCTTTGTCTGTCATATTTAATCATATATATATATATATATATATATATATATATATACATATGTATATATATATATATATACATATATATATATGTATATATATATATATATACATATGTATATATATATATATATACATATATATATATGTGTCTGTGGATGACACAATAATCAACACTCCCTTATTCAGGGTTGAGCACTCTCTAAGTGAGGTAACGTGTTCATTGTAAGCTTATGCAATGCTCTTCCAACATGGAATTGAGCACTCTGGTGGATGAGGAATATATATGATAAATAGATATATCGCTTAAATTCAACATCACTGACAGTACAATTCCGTTGAGTGGAGGGAAGATACCAGTCTCCGGGTCTGAAGCTAAGGTTTTAATCCTGCCTCGTGGTACAGCAAAACAGCTGTCTGGGGAAGACACTTTAATTATACATATATATATATATATATATATATATATATATATATATATATATATATATATATGATACAAATCAGGCTAGTAGTATAACATCATATATCAATAATATAAAGCCACTTCTGAAATGTATTGGATTTATTTCATTGAGTGCTCAATACATACAACTTTTTACTCATGAAGTTAAGTTATTTTAGAGTAGAGCTGGAAATAAATAGTAGATTGTGGATTCGCTACAAAAACTAGCTTATGTTTCTGCCCTCTCTGGGCCTCATCAGGCAAATGATTGTCTATGTTTTTTGGGCATCTATTTATCGGGAATTTGGCGAGAATGTTGTGAGTGTGGTAGTGGGTGGTGTGGGGATATTCATTTTGTCAAGGGGTTTGAACTCCATGTAGGGGTCATTCCTGCTGATGTTTAATTTGTTTGGATATATATATATATATATATATATATTTGTGTGTGTGTGTAATTTTTTTTTTCTTTTTAAATTCTTTGATGAAGTATTGCAACATTATCATTAAATTACAACTTAGAATCCAACCAGACCAATTCAGAATTATGATAACAAGCAAATGAAAGTTAGGATGATGGTAAAAACTAATCAAAATTAATAATAATGTTGCAATACTTCTAAAAATTAAAAAAAAAGAAAAAGATTCAATTATCGTTTGATTACTTTTGCTTTTATTTTCTTGATCTTTAATCCTATATTTTGCCTTTCCCAACTTAGATCGCTTAACCTGTCTTATAACTCATCTGATGTTTCCGATATTATTGCAACGTCATCAGCAAATCTAAAATGCTTCAAATATTTTCATCTAGGTCTACTTCCATTTTTTTCCAATAGACATGGGAGGTTTACGTTTACTGTCTCTCCTTCTCTCTTTCTCTCTCTCTCCTTCTCTCTCTCTCTCCTTCTCTCTCTCTCCTCTCTCTCCTTCTCTCTCTCTCCTTCTCTCTCTCCTTCTCTCTCTCTCCTTCTCTCTCTCCTTCTCTCTCTCCTTCTCTCTCTCCTTCTCTCCCTCTTTCTCCTTCTCTCTCTTTCTCTCTCTCTCCTTCTCTCTCCTCTCTCTCTCCTTCTCCCCCTCTCTCTCCTTCTCTCTCTCCTTCTCTCCTTCTCTCTCTCCCTCTCTCTCCTTCTCTCTCTCCTTCTCTCTCCTTCTATCTCTCTCTTTTTCTCTCTCTGCACAATTATTCAATCTAAATGCGTGTATATATACATATTTTGTGTACACTTATAGATTTATTTATTTCAAAATTGTGTTTTAAAAAAAAACAAGTAACATTTATCAAATTTTTATGAATTTATTAAATATCAGGAGGAGACATTTTTCATTATTTCACAATTTCCATGGTAATTTGCAAAGGACATTTCTATTTCCGCAGGAAAAAATCAAATCTAAATAAGCAGAAAATATCATAATGTTGTGAAATGGAATGTTTTCTGTTATTTTGAACTTTAGTTAGAGCAGTGAGTACAGTGTGAAATTTCTTGTCCTTGTCTTTGACAGATAGAATTAATCAAGGAAAAGACAGGTCTGGTTAGTCTCTTCATAGAAAACATCACATGACCAATATCTTTTGACAGTATGCCATGTTAGGGGTGATCAATAAGGAAATTGGAAAAGAAAGATATCAAAGTATGAGTTACTTCGTGTGCCTTTTGAATGTTTTTCTAGACGTTATAAGAAGTTTATGTTCAAATTTTCAGCCCTCCAGCTTCATTGGTGGGTTCTGTATGCTTGATACATACATAGCCAGTCTGCCAGCCAAACCCACTTAAAAACTGAAAAAACCTGTGTTGACAGATATGGAGGCAGTTTTGGTTGAGGGTTTCTAATTAGTTCTATAAATGTCAATGATTACCAAAGGCTTGAAATGGTCAGATTTGGTTTAGAAGACGATTTGTCTTAGGGTGTGTTCTTGACTGTCACCATCTATAGTTGCCATTGTGCTTTTGGTAATATGTTTTTTTTATTCTTCTGCCTTTTCTCTCTCTCTTCATCTCAGAAATGTAATTTTTTTTTTCAGCAGTGAATAAATTGACTATATATATATATATATATATATATATATATATATATATTATCACATTAAATAGAGCTGTTAAAAATAAGAATTACTAGGATATATACCCAGTGATTGTTAACATTTCATGCTTACTACACTCATCAGCAGCCGGCAATATGTTTTGTTCTTGTCATTATAAAAGCAAAAGATCCATATACATTTGAATGACGTCTTTTTCTATTATCCGATCAGGTTTACTTGTTTCTGGACATCTGACTATTCTAACCAATTACTATCTTTGAGGACAATTCATCAGACTTATTCCCCTTTTCCGTAGATTACAAAAAAATATATATGCAATCATTTTTGCGATTTAATTATCTTTTCTTTTCCCTGTGTGTATCTATAGTTTATTCTTGTGAGTTAACATATTTTAAAACCTTATATTACTTCTGAATACTTTTTAAAAAGTGTCCATCAATAGAATTTTGAAAGTTTAGTAGAAATTGGTTCACAGGAATCCTTAATTCAAAATTCATTAACGCATATCATAGCAAGTAAATTATGGAAAAATGAATAGGTTTTATTATTTGAAACTCTATCTGAAAGGACCGTCCATTGTTTCACAGAGAATGAGTCCCTCAGCCTAGACTGTGAACAATTAAAGAAAAAATAATGATATAGTTGTCTGCGTCAGAAACAACAAGTGGAGACATGGACAGTAAATGAACAAAATGAGAAGAGTGGGGATAAATTGGTTATTTGGGCCTTTACTTTCTATCAGGCTGTTTTCAGCTCAATGGTTAAGAGTGACACCATGTTGAAGTGGCTATCTTATTGGTAATAAGTTCGATTCTGGCAGCTGCCTTATTTTTTCAACTGTTCATTCTATTTACGTTGTCTAGGCCAAGTGATTTATTCTCTGTGCAACAACAGCAGGTCATTTCAAACAGAATGTCAAATAATATGATTCATTCATAAATATTCAGTCGGATTATATACCCATTTCTTAATGATATATATATACATATAAATGGCTTGGCTTCACTAACAAACATTGTTGGAAGAGTTTTCCACAGCAGTATGATGATAGGTAGGGGCTTGTGAGCGGAATAACCCACAAGCCGGAGCAATGAATGTTTAAGGAGAAGTCGATTTGCCTAGGGACAACCCCACTCTTTAAACCAAGGGCTTCCACTGATATAGCATGAATAGAAACTGGGCCTCAAGGTGAAAGGTTTGATAGGGTGTCCTTCTCCTAGCAGATGTGAGGTAGCTATAAGGGTCTGCCAACCCGTTATGGGAGTGTTCTGACAGTAAAGCTAAACTAAGATTAAACCGCAAGGCAAGAACATCCGGTAGTTATATATATACACTTATACCGACAGGGTGTCTCAAAAATGGACACACACTCACTTTGAATATCTATTAGTACAATGTCAATTAAGATACATCCAAGATTTATTATTCAAATTAAAGAGGACAGATAAGTAATTAATTTGAGCTATATGTGCATGAATGCACATACATTTACATATAAAAATATATGCATACATAAGTGGGTAAATATAATCACACATTTCTGTCATACGTACACAGAAAAGTAAATAAACATACAGGCACACGTTTATGTGAATGAACACACAAAATATACAAATCATCATCAACCATGATAAGTACACAATTGGACAAAGGCCTTTCCCGTTTCTTTCTGTGATGACCACGATTCCAGCGAATCTCTCCATCTCATCCTTCCATTTTGCCTGATCTTCTGCAACTGTTTTCTTTCCTCCTTGCCAAGTGTCCAGCCATCTCCATTTTTGTAGCTTAATTATTCATTTAACATCTTTCACTCTGCTCTTGTATCCGTACTGATCTTTTTATACCTCTTTCTATCCTTAGCATTGCTCTTTCCATAGCTCTCTGTGAGATTCTGTTGATTTTCAGTTTGTTTAATGTTCGATGAATGCGTAATACCAGCTTTGGCAGATGAATGCTAAACATAGAATCTAACATAATACTACATATACATACACATGCTCACATGCACACACTCACACACATACACATACACACACATACACACACACACACACATATATATATATATATATATATATATCCTTACTCAGCTTCCCCCAACCCCTCAGATATTGAATTTCTTATAGAGATATATTTTCTTTGTCTACTTAATTTACAAAGGTTAGAAAAAGTTTAAAATTTCTTTTCATCTATTTAGGAAAATAAATTCCTTAGATAATTTGTGTCAAGTACACATGAATATCAAAAGAATGAGAATAGCGTGTATGCACGGATCATATTTGCAATATTTGACTGTTTCAGGAGGAGAAAACGTCAAATGTATTCCCGCCTATAAATGTGCATGTGTCTATAGATATAAACCATCATTTTTATCAGAAGTACTGTTCATGAGTATTTGAACAAACTAAAAACTTCAATTTTTTATTGTTTAAAATTGCAGGGACCATTAAGGGTTTCGAGTAAACTTATTAGTCTGACAACTCTTCCAAATAGCAATGTGAGTTTGCCTTTTCAGTCTACTTGATCAATTCTGAACAAGGTTTTAGAAAGATTTTTTTTTTTAATTTTTTTTTTTCCAGAAATTTAGCATTTAGAACCACAAATGAAATTTGGTTCTTCTTGCATAATGTCCTTTTTTTCAACTCTCAACACCAAGCAATGAGATGCAAAATGTCTATTTGTTCAAATACTTATGACAAGTAGTGTATACGTACAAATGTATATACTCCCAGTGGTGTAGTGTTAAAAAAAAGGTATAGGATTGCAGTTTTGCATGCTACGTGGGGGTAGGGCTAAAGTTCCCCTCCACCATTTGAAATTTAACCAATTTCAGAGATGATTCAAGGTTGTGGGACGAGTATTTGGATGTGTAATGGCTAATCTTTCTCATTAGAGGATTGTACAAGTAGAGAATTTTAGTAGGTCATAGATAATGAGGAACACCTTTTTACTTCCCCAAAACTGTAAGGGAATACTTTTACCACATGTTCCAGCATGTTCCCACATGTTCCCACAGCACTAAATCACTGTGCACTTATACATGTGTGTTCAAGGAAAAGGGGATTTGAAAAAGTAGGTTATTTTACAAAACCTGATTGAGGTGAGGGTAAGGACAAAAACCAGGGCCCCAAAATTGGAAAGCAGTTGATATAATTAGCAGTAAGGGAATCCTAGTTGTATGTGATTTTTTTTTTTTTTTACCTCTGTCAATGAAGTAGGAGAGGTCAATGTATTACCTTGTGTCTGCCTTTTCATCTGTCTTCCTGTCTGTCTTACCACCTCTTTTCAACTGTCCACACGATATCACCAAAAGTTCTCAATGATTTTCAATGAAATTTTGTGGAAGAGTGGGTTATGAGATAAGATACAAATCGTTGAATGTTGAGTTGGATCCAGGAATTGTTTTCAATCGAGAGATATTTTCCAATTTCTCTCATACATTTACATATTTGCTTATATCTCTCCACACGATATCACCGAAAGTTCTCAATGAATTTCAATGAAATTTTCCGGAAGGATGAGCAATGGGCATCAGAAGAAGTGTGGGATGGATCAAGGAATTTTTTTTCATTGAGTCAGAATACAACATTGACAGTTGTATGTGCCCTCTGAAAGCATTTTTCCTATAGTTTTATCATTATATATTATCCTCATCATTTATGATGACAAATCCTGGTCCATTGTGGACAATATTTATATTTCCAACTATTATATCAGTGACAGGATATCATATTGCCTGCTGTTAGGTTACCAGTGTTGTTATGCTTTAATGAGACAAGTCTATTCCTTGTAACCAATTATATAATACTAAGATGCTTTCTAAATATGTTGTATCTGGTTGATACTGAGACTTGTTAGTCATACTCTGAACAGTCACACTTTGATACCCTGAAATGTTTGTCTCTTGTTTGCCATAATAACTTAGTCTCAATTTTAAGTTTAACAATGACTGACTTCAAAGCCATATATTATGTTGTAAGAAGTGCATTACTTTGTTATTCACGTAAAAAGAATAGTTGGATGCCTTTGACATGTAGAACTTATGTGACAATCCTATTACACATTTCCGTTTACATTAAGACGTCTGATAGTAAAGGTTGTAGGAGGAAAACATCAGCAGAGGCAGCAGTCATTGGGTTGTCACCTAATTTTTCAGCAGTAAGCTAATAAACTAACTCCTAAATTCATGCAATGACAATAGAATGATATTTTGAGGGAAAAAACTCCTGATTAAAATTATCTCCCGTTGACCATTTGGTGAAATTTTTGATTTTTCAAAATTCAATCCTGTAAAGAGTTCCACTATTCTACACACTATTTATTTATGCAGGAGCCTATATATATATATATATATATATATGTATACATACATATACAGGTTTTATTCCTGCAGCAGCCTCATTTTTTTCAATCATTTATTCTATTTACATTGTCTAAATTGAGTGATATATCATGACGGGAGATCATTTCAAATAAGTTTCTATGTAATATAACACAATCTATAATTCATACATGTATATTTATGTATATACATATATGTATGTATATGTATATATATATATATACATATGCATGTATATATACATATATATATATATATTTATATATATGCATGTATATACACATATATAAGGACTCCATGATAAAATGCATAATTTCCAAATTTCCTGAAACCTAAAAGAAGAGAAAATGTTATCCCTGTATAATGCATTCTTCAGCAAAATGCAATTATATCTTGAACCATAGGAAGGCTTAAAATGTGTTCTGTAGGACAAGCAATACAGATATTGATAGATAAAACTTGGAGAATACCCCATGATATATATATATATATATATATATATATTTATATATATATATATATGTATATATATATATATATGAGATGCTACCTGAAAGTTCCAGTAATGTGGACAGTGGGAGCATATGCAGTTTGGCCTTCTGCTATTAAATGGAGTCAGCAGCATCCTTTGTGCATCAGTGTGCAAAAGACCATGTCAATGAATGGACATGGTGCTGAGTTACGCTTACTTGTAATTTCTCGTTCAAGTGTTTTGTTGGTTTTTGCAATGGCTAATCTCACAGAGTAAAGGATCTGCATCAAGTTCTGCTTGAAAATTGACAAGAACGCTGCAGAAACTCAATGGTTTCCTCAAGACAATGCCATGTTTCAAATCAACGTTTTTTTGTATAAGCATTCCAAGGAAGGAAAAACGTCTGCCAAAGATGATAACCATTCTAGACGACCACCGACAAACGTAACAAACTTTGAAAAAATTGCGCCAAGCTATCATTGTAGATCGTAGGCAACTATAGATGATGTTTGTGATATCGTAGGATTGTCTTGTGGGAACATTCAATGACATGTTGGGCATGAGATGCATTACTGCAAAATTTGTGTCAGCACTAATCACTTGTTTTTCAGCATCAGTTCCTTCTTCACTTGACCTTACCCCCTGTGCAATTTCCTATTCCTCAATCTGAAATTCCAACTTGAAGGTCATCATTTTGACTCAAATGCAGAGATCCAGAAGGTGTTGCTGGAGATGCTCAAGACCATCACACTTGGAGCCTACCAGTGATGCATGGAATCATGGAAAAAATTGCTGGGACTATTGTATACTTGTCCAAAGGGACTATTTCGTATGCAGCATTGGGAACTAAGAGTTAGGGTCGGTTATTTCCCTGCAATGCTCAAATTACTGGAACTTGTGGGTAGCACTTGTTTTACTTTGGGTGATACAAATTAAAAGCATGTAAAAACAAGAACATTATGCCAGGCAAACCAAATCAACGGAACAAGGCATGCATTTAGTCATGTTTTATGGTTCTATGCTTGTATGTTGGTTTGTCATTGATAGTCTAAGCTATCATACTTTGGTACACTGAATTGTTGAGTTTGTCACATGTTCTGCATAATGACTTGTCTTTATATTATGGTTTTAAATGGCTGACTTTCAAATCTTATATTAAGACAAGTAATTAACATAAAAATTTGCAGGACAAGAAGGACTTGCAGTTTAATAACAGGATGTTACGCATGAAGTTGATGGTTCAATTATTCAATTAATTACATGAAATATTTTTACATTTTTGCAAATTTTATGTAAATAGAGATATATTTCCTTCATTATTGGAGAAGGGCAATGGTGTCTACCAAAGAAGTTAGATTAATTTTCAAGTATGATTCCAAGTTAGGACACAATTGAAACTGTCATGTGACCAAGGTCTTTTGGCAGCATGCCGTATTGGGGATGAATAATTAAAAGAAATCGAAAAAAAGGATAATCAATCAATTAGTTACTTCTCTAACTTTTTGTTGGTCACTAAAATTTTCAAAAAACAAGTGTAAACACTAAATAGGGACCAATTTAGCATAAACTTACACTACAACTTGAATCCCTCAAAAATATTTTTTTGGGTTGGAGGGTGAAGAAATGGTGAATAAGAGTAAATATTAGAATTTTCAACTCGATGCAGCCTCTATGCATGATACATAGCCAGTCAGCCAGACCAGCTCAAAAACTGAAGAAAACTATATATTGACCGTTTTGGTGACAGTTTTGGTTGATGGTTTCTCATAATGCTGCTCACTCAATCAATAATGTCCATGAAGTATTTGGAGCGAATGTTTCAACAGTGCAAACTGTTCAGTATTGGCTCAATAGATTTAGGTCTAAAATTATAGATACCAGAAATAAACCTCAAAGGAGGCTCAAACCAGTTCTTAGTAATGAAGGATTGTTGAGAAGTATAATCCATGACCCATGGACAACAGTTCAAGCTCTTTCTGGAGACTTTGTGATATCAATGATTATTATATCATGTCATCT